>JAABNX020000044.1:17463176-17474128 GCA_015163995.2 Mormyrus lacerda | reverse complement strand
AAAAGCAGCAGGGGCCTCACTCCCAGTCCGAGATTAACGTGCCCAAAAGCACCAGGGGCCTCACTCCCAGTCCGAGATTAACGTGCCCAAAAGCACCAGGGGCCTCACTCCCAGTCCGAGATTAACGTGCCCAAAAGCAGCAGGGGCCTCACTCCCAGTCCGAGATTAACGTGCCCAAAAGCACCAGGGGCCTCACTCCCAGTCCGAGACCTGAGCCAACCCTTGAAAATATTGAAGATTACCTATTTCATCTTAGATTTACACCCAATGAAAGGAGCACAAATGTACATTTCCAAGGCTTTACTACCCCATAATCGTCCACTAAAAATAAGACCAAAAACACAGTTTGTGAGATGAAACTACAACAGCTAATTGCATTTCAGATGAAAACACGTCTTTATAGAGCGCACGAGAAAAAACGGCTCTCTGCAGCTTCTTAAATTATTATGTCAGACCGACGCCCCAGGCAGTTATTACTTCGCTAAACTAGAAACGGTGTCAGTTATAAACTTAGGAGTAAGTAAGTGCTTTAGACAAAAAGAAAGGGATCTAAAAAGGAGAGGAAGGTGTCTGAGGGGAACAGTGACAGCGGCGGGCGCTGAACGCGTTCACAGCCAGGTGCCACTGTGCCGAGGTGCAGGTAGAAAAATGAATCCGAGCTATGAGGAGAGGAGGGGTGAGAGGTGTAGCTTTAGATTAGGAGCCCCCCCCCCATCCGCCTTGAGAAACCACCTCTGCTATCAAGGTACTTATCGGCCAAACCACTCGGGCCAAATCGAACCCATTCATCAGAGCCTATCTACGGAGGCCTGAGCGTGGGGAAGACGGGAGATGCGTGTCACTGACCTGAACTCTCACACCATTAATTACCAGGCTGGTTCCCATGATCGCATGTTGCAGACACTGCTTTGGCTGGCTGGAAGAGAAGGGGTTGAAGCAAGAAATAAAGGGATGGGGTGGGGGGGGGCGGGGGAGAGGGCAGGACACTGTTACAATCCAGGCATCTGTACTTCTGTAAATCCAGTAAAACAACAATGGGCATTGCACAACTGCGACGAAGAATTACTACACACAGGTACCTGGGCAGAGTGCCACATACTGTAGCACCTGCTAAGGCACAGAGCACACATTCCATCCGCAGTGTTTACCATAGCGGCTAAGGACAAGGGGCTATAAGACCTGACAGCTAAAGTCCTCAGAGGGACCTTGATGTAATGCCCTTGAATCAAGTGCTTAACCTAAACTGCTTCATTAAACTGCCCAACCATATAAATGAGCAAAACTTTTTAATATGCTTGAATAAAAGTGTCAACTAAGCAACTTAAAATGTTCAGAGCGACCGTCCACTTCCCGCGAAGAATCCGCAAATCCGGACCCCTTGCCCTGACCCTGCAAACCATTAACGAAGACCATGCTGAATTCCTGCGTTTATGAATATTCATGAAGTGAACGGTAGCCGAAGGCAGTTTTGCGCATACTGATGGAACTGAAATGTAAGGAAATTCACTACATTTACTTATTACGCTGAGACTTTTTCGTGCAGGTCAGTGAACCATATAAGTGCATTAAGCTTCAGACAGAAAACATCAACAGAAGCACACAGTGAGCCCTGTGTCCCCACTGCTACCTACGTGAGGCATTCAAACGTTACTGCGGCACCGAATGCAACACGACATAAAACATTCAGAGACACAATAGATCGCCCAACGAACTAGACGTACAAATAACGTCACAGCCACTGTTTATACACGGTCTGACGACTCAAGGGGGAGCGGAGGCTATTGGTGTGATCTATGGCGTGAATTACTGAACCAGCCACCGAGGGCCGTAGGAGCACGTCCAGGCATCTGCTAACCACAGAGTGGAGTTTTTATTATCAAAGGCCCGCTGAGTCCACTGAGGGGCACTCTGTGTCGAACAAAAACCCATCACACTCTGCTCCTGTTCTGATCCGAATCCACGTGAAGGTACAACGGAGGCAGCTACCTTCCACAAAAGTGGTCCTGTAGTCGGTGATGACAAACATACTGCTTCAAATTAAACAAGCCTCGAGGTTGGCTCTATACAAATCAAAAAGTCGGAGAGGTACATAAAATAATTTAGAGAGCAATTGTCCTGATTTCCGAGCCTATATTAATCTCCTTATATTCGATTTCTTTTGCCTCTTTTGAGAGAAACAGTACAGTTAATCATAGGATCCAGTCATTGCCCCTGGTTACCTAGATATGCTAACTGTGTAGCAGAGTGTTAGTAAATAGAACAGACGGCAGTCAGAGATCACATAACACCATGACAGATCCGGCTCAGTGCTATACATTTTTCATATAGCATTCTTCCTAGCATGGCTGCCTCAGAATGCTAATTGGGTTACCACACACTTTTGAAGTTAATCATTTACGTCGAATATATAGGAGGAAAAGGCATAAAAATGTCCTTAAAGCTGATTTAAGGTGGGTTACACCCATTGTAACTACAACCCGGATTTTAGTTCGGCAGGTCATGACGACTGAGGAGCAAATTTCTAGAATTCAGTCCTATTCAAAATACGTGGACAAGATTCAGTTAGTGAATAAGCTCACTTAGTGAGTTTCTGAAATTCAACAAAATGTTCTTGGTTGTATCACATGAGGATGGGGTGAGTTTTGGTTCCCAATACTGTAACATATGATGAGGAATGCTGACTTTAGGTCTCTGCTCAAACACAACAGAAAATGGACCGAGTGAGTTACACTTTACGGAAGGTCTCTAGCAGGAGCACACCTTCTGACGAAACCCACCTGAGAACCTAAGAGTCCATATTCTCCGGTTTGTCTCAAGCTAGTCTTCCTGAAGCCTGGGAGGGTGGGGGGTGGTGCGACTGCCTGGGGTCACCGGGTCCAAACAACGCAAGGAAGAAGTGGGAGGGGGAACACGAGGGAGAAGGAGAGTCAAGCCTCCACCACGCCCCGCCTCACACACCAAACACCAACACCCCCGCACAGCTAAACAGAGCTGTGAGCGCAGCGTGCATCTGCCAGCCAGAAGCGAGGAAGGGAGGCATCATTTTTCCACATATGGAGAGAAAAAAAAAAAACAAAACAAAAATCATGCTGTTCTTTCTCACCAACCTTTAATTTCATGACATGTTACAAAAGCTATGCTTTCATTATTCTAGCGGTAATTTTCACGCTGGAAGACCAATCTGTTAAAAGGTATGTGAGCGCACGGCACATACCACACATTTTACAAAGCTGACAATTTTTATAATGGCTACAGAAAAAATGACGCTTTCATCTTGCCGTTCAGATTTTGGAGGAAGTGAAGACATGAAGCAAGTGAACCAGCAGAGTATTTTAAGTATAGGAGAGCAAAGTGCCTCTTTTTGAGTAACTATACATCATAGTTTTATTTTATTTTTTTTACATGTCCAGAGTCGGACCGGGGCTCCCCAGTCTATATACATTTCTGTACTAATCCCTTCTAGAGTAGTTGGTGGTATTTAGCCACAGGGGCTTTTATGACAACCACTGCTCACAAAACGTTCAACACAAAGTTTTGGCCCAGAGGTGTCTTAGTGACAGCTGCTGCAAAGAACCCATAATGCAAGAGGGCAGGAGCGGAATGGGAGAACGTTCCCTCGCAAACACTGCAGACGGGGAGCAAAAAAGCATCCAGAGACGCATTAAAAGTCGGCGGAAAGCTTGGCAGGCGAAAACGATGCATTACATAACGCATGCAGGCCACGTCGACTGCCTTTCAGACACTAGGCATATTGCGAAGAAACCACCACCCTCAGAGCGACGTGACAGTCAAAATGCAGAAAAGAAAAATAAAGTGGAAAAAAAAAAAACACCGGGAGAAATGCAAGAAAAATATCAAGGCAGGAAGTGGAATATAAGTCGAGCTGAAATACACCTATTGCTTCCTCAAGGAGCAAATGGGTGTCTGCTACAAAAGTTACCTGTGGAAAAAGCCAGAGTCATGGCTGGGCTGCAGATACCGTCTCCGTCCTCCCCACCAACATGAGCTCCAGCCTTCCCCTCTCAACCCAAGGCACTGACCTATACAGCAAACGTCTCCTCAGACACGTAACCCATCACAAAGAAATGCGGCTGATACACTGCTAGGTTCAAGGATGAGCTGTGCACCCCTTCTGCTGAGAAATAAATATCAAATTCCTTGCACACACATGACAACCCTGTCTAAGGTATTCATTTAATTGGTCACAAAAAATACTTTTACTCAAGCAATCTTACAACTTATATACTTTGCCCAATTAATAGAGCTTAATAACTGAGTTTTTAAACAAAGAAAAGGTGTTTTTGGTCAATAGTACTATTTGATTTCTTATAGACAACATTCTTCCAGCATCTTCCACCCTGTTCAATTAGTACTATAGCAGTATGTTATCAAATGTCCAGTTCTTGAACAACTATGCTATCTGTAGCCTTTTACCTTGTTTTTAATTAGCTTTACACTGTTGCCTTGGAAATAGGGCAAAGCTAATTCCACGTTTGTAAAACTGGGCTATAAGCATCTTCCTATACAAGTGCTGCACAGAGAGATGAAGCGGGGAAAAAATTGCTTAAGAAATTTGAATAGCAGTGTCATCACCTGAACACCTGTCAAGAAGACAGCGGATGCCATGGTGCGAGACGAAAACTCTGGCAGTTTTCTCGTGGTTTTATAGTTGCTTACAATTTTATTTTGCTTGTGTTTCTTGAGAAAGGGCCAGCGTTGTGTTGTCATGAACACAGAAATACATACGTGATGCACAGGCTCTCCAATTGACACTGGTACAGAATAACAATGGCAGCCATGACACTGCCAGCTAAGACAAGAGAACATTCGAGTTAAATGTTCCGCAGTTCCCCAGCTGGAAGATGGATGGATGTTCCTTTGGTTTTTGAATAGAGAACACCAGAAAAATAATCCTCCAAACTTCCTAAGGCCTTATCTGTTATGACACATGACATTCTCTCTTGAGGCAGATGTTCAGATGAGTTGTGTTTGGATCTATGGCTTGTAATAACATGGGAATTTCATGTATTTAATATTTAGTTCAAAATGATCTTCATTAATGATTCAGTATTGAATATTATAAAATTACCTCTGTGTCACAGGCTTGGACTCTCGTACTTGCAGGGTGTTCCGGTTGCCTGTCAGAGTCAGAGGTGGATAGCTCATATCCGGAATGTAAAAATTCAGACCAAAATTTTGTTTCAACCAACAGTTGAGTATTCTACGACTCGTCATCCTCAACTGGTTGGTTGAGACAAAACCTTGGTCTGTATTTTTACTTTCTGGACCTGAACCTATAGACCTATCCACCTCTGCGTATACTGTGGTTTCTGTCCAGTTTTATAAATGACACGACTGCAGGAATGCAATGAAGACAGATATTACATAATGCTCATAACTTGTGGCTTGCAGG
This sequence comes from Mormyrus lacerda, assembly GCA_015163995.2. Lineage (NCBI taxonomy): Eukaryota > Metazoa > Chordata > Actinopteri > Osteoglossiformes > Mormyridae > Mormyrus > Mormyrus lacerda. Next base: position 17,468,715 of record JAABNX020000044.1, on the reverse strand, counting down.
ATCTCTGTTACAACCCATGCATGCCTAACCCCTTTTTCGCAGGAAGCAGAATTAGCAAGAGAAGCCACAATCCACTATATAAGTACTTAACACACTGATTTCAAATGTTGTCTCAAGCTTTCAACCCACTTTCCCGGATGTGAACTGGGAAACTGTGGTTCCCCATTGACTTTTGGTGTCAGCTGCATTTTCACTAGTGCTTTCCGCAACACACTAGGTGACATGATGCAACACCAAAGACGCAACCCCAAACATAAAATTACGCATTTCCTATTGGATGCGTCTTGCATCTTGCATTAGTGATCTTCCCCTCTGCTTCATTTCACGCTGCTCTAAAAGTCAACTGTCAAATGTCAGTGAGACAAACTCATGAAAAAATATCCTGTGGACCAAACACACAGCTCTCAGTATTTTAATCGCTTTGGTGAAGCTCAGCATCATTCCTATCCGCGAATTTTACTCTTTCTCAACAACCAATTTTTTCTCCATCTGCTATTCTATTCCTTACATCCTTCTCTCATTCTCATCCCTGCTCCTCCGCTTTACTTCATTTCACCCTCATTACCTACTTTTGCACTCTGTTCCTGTTTTGCACTATCACACTAAATTATTCCTCCGACACTCTCGCTCCAGCCCTTTGCTGAGTCTCTCTCTCTCTCTCTCTCTCTCTCTCTCTCTCTCTCTCTCTCCCTCCCTCCCTCCCTCCCTCCCTCTCTCGCGCTTTGCTATTCTTGACAGCCGCCATTTTAAGACTTGGCAGCTCTTACCACTGAGCTGGAAATGCCAGCCGTCCCGTTCGAGCCGTTTCCACGTTCAACGGCGAGCCCAATTATAACGGTTTACCTGAGCCCCTGCTTTTCTCTGGGGAAACCCTTTATCTCTGCCGCTCAACGTGTGCATCCCCCGCAGAGAAATCACTAGAAAAACAGCAGGCAGAAAAACATGGGAACAAGAGATATGCACTAGTGTTTAAATGCCCACTGCGTTCTTCCATGTGTCAGATGGCTTCAAAGCCTCACTGAGTGACTTTGGCGTGACACCAACCTCCCCCCAGCCCCTGAATGCGAGGCCAGGCCGCAATATCGCCGGACATCGCCTTGGATACGAAACTTGGCTTTGGCCGCAGTGGGGAACATCGATCACACATATATGCCTTTCCAACCCAGCTGGGGTCGGTGCTGGTGGGGGAGGGGGGGGGGGGTGAGAATGGCACATGATGGATGCTTCCATCCTCACCACTGCCTCGCCTGCTGGGTCTTAATAGAAATGGGACAAGGGGGCTATTAATTGCAAACCAGATCCCAGCCAAAAAAAGAAAAAAAAAAGAGGCAGAATTGCATACGGGAGGGTGACGAGTCTGAGGCTCGTTTAAAGAGACGGATCCGTGCGGCTGCGACAGATCCGTCAATCCCGTCTGTGGAGTACTGGGGGGGGGGGGGGTCTCCATGCCCCCCCCCAATCCCATTCACAGGCTCGATTAAGACAAATTGTCAGAGAAACATTGAATATGGTGGGCGAGGAGCCCTGCGGCCCATCTGCTGACGCTCTCATCGAGGTCGGCCGAGGGTCAGAATGGAGACGGCCTACCGCTGACCTAGGCTCCTCCCATAACCTTCAGGAGGAAGAAGACACTGGATGTTCAGTGTGTCAACTGCCAGAACAGGGACGACAGTCTAGGTTTAAGAAAAATGCACAGCCAGACACTGCTGATGTTCACATCGGGTCAGCAGGGGATGCTGATGGTCTGGCGGCGACCTCCACACACACAAACACCCACACAATGGGCAAACTATAGCATATATTTTACTCTGCATTTGTAGTTGAGGTTTAGGCTACTCTTCTTTACTGATTTTTAACGGAGAGGGCAGCGTACCTGATTAGCGTGACAGGTTCCGATTAGCTGTTTGAACCTGACCCCCCCACCACCACCACCACCACCGACCCCCCACGCCTCCCCACGCCTCCACCAGCACCACCTAGCATCCCCACCCAGACGGCAGCCAGCCACCTTGTAAACGGCTTTAAATGCTCATCACCTCGTAAAACACGCACGCGAGTCATGACACCCCTGCCCCTGCTACCCAGCCCAGCCCCCCACCTTCACTGTCATATGTCAGCAGAGACAACTGAACAATTCTGAATCGCATTTAACACATTAGGGGTCATCACTGACCCCAAAACACTGTCCATCCCCCTTTCCCATTTATCTATTGAAATTATTTGACTACAGCTCACCAGGTCACACCTGGATTCAGTTAAAGATTCTGAGATATTTGCTAACTCTGACTTACAGTTCCCAATCCCAAAACTGCCAGGTACACCATGTGTTTCTAAGCATTTGGGGTCAGAGGCTGGGGTGATTGCGGGTAAGGTCAAGTCCATTCATCATTCAAGTAATGAATAATGCAGTAATGCATCCCCGGTCAGATCAAACGACACTACGTGTAGGTCGTCCAGGGAGTGCCGGTTTTTCGACTGTGACGCCCTTATGTCCAGCCATCACATTTCACCAGTTCAATGTGACGTACGGAGGCTCGGAACTGTTGAATGAAGGAACATATGGCCTGAAGCAATAGCCCCTATTGAGTGGAAGCACAGGCCATGGTCACAATATAGAGGGAAAGGCTCCGTGCAAAGTGCAGTGATGATGGCCCACTCGCAGAGCAAAGTCCATGATGTAAAAGGACTCACTCAAGCGAGCCTTGGGCAGCCCCACGGCTTGGGGCACACCGGATCTGAGACTTCACATCCACATGAGATGCTGCTCCAAAGTTCAGCAAAGATCTATTTAACAGCGTTGGGGGCATTCCGGAATGCATTCATCAATCCCAATCCAAGTCAGGAATTGGAACTGGAGCAGGGATCGGAAAAGAAAAACTTTTGGAATTGGAATTGAATTCGAATTTCAGGGAGATGTTAATTCCAACTGCAGTTCCATTTATTAATTTGGACTGGAACTGATGAATGCATTCCGGAACGGCCCCATCCCTGCTATTTAAGGCTTCAAAGAGATAGATATCTGGTATGCTGAACTCAGCAAAAGTGAGGAACTGAACTTAAACGGTAACGGTGGGGAACGACCCATCGTCCAACCTTCATTAAGAGTACTGGGTCACATAGCCAAAGCAGCCAAATACTCTGATGGTACAACAGTGTGTGTGGTAGAACATTATGTACAGAGCCTCTTTCAGAGTAGTTAATACTCCTCGTTAAATCTATACTACATGGGAATTGGAACAGCTGTACTCACCTGCTCCTATTACTATCCCAGAAAGCAGATCAACATGTTCAGTATCGTAAACAGAAATGCAAGCCATTAGAGGAATTTCTGAAATTTCCAGAGTGGAGGAAAACGCCAGGTAGGAGGGTCTGCGGCATTCCGATGAAGCTCTCCAAAAAATGCGGTGAAGGTTTACTGTACTTCATGGGTCTCCCATGTCAAGGGCCGTCGATGCGAAATTGAAGGGCTGAGACGGCAGACTGATCGCTCAGGTAAAGTATTTGCAATATCTTGGGATGAGCAAAAGTCACTCACACGACTACAGTTTATCATCTAGGTGAGCAGCAGGCTTTACCATCTAGGTTTGTGTATTCTCTCTGATGTTCACACAAAGACGAAATCACCTAACGGCACATTTCTTACAATATAACCACGTTGTTAAGCAATGCATGGCTCTATTTGATAAAACGAAAGAAATTACGAGGTAAATGATGGTGGGACAAATGTAGGAATTAAAATGGGGGCAGTGTGAGGCTCAGTGTGCCAAGCATCTGTACCTATAAGCAGTAGGTCGCCGCTTCAAGCCTGGCCCTGGGCAGAACAATCTGTGGGCCCTTGAGCAAAGACCTCTAACTCTCAGCTCCAGGGGTTCTGTAGGCTGGCTGACCCTGTGCAGTGGTTACTCACAATCAGCATGTCTCATGGAGAGCAACACGGGGTCAGCAAAAAGACGATTTCCTAACATGCTCCTCCGTAGGTGTATGCATAAACTGACTCAGGTATTGCACAACACTTTTCTTTGCTGTTATTTGCTAGTTTAGTGCAGTGTTTCTCAACCCGGTCCTTGAGGACCCCCCCAGACATGCACATTTTTGCTCCCTCTCAGCTCCCTGCAATACAGAACACATTTTTGCTACCTCTCAGCTCCCTGCAATACAGTCTACATTTTTGGTCCCTCTCAGCTCCCTGCAATACAGTCCACATTTTTGCTCCCTTTGGAAGGAGCAAAAACATGGACCGGTTTGAGAAACACTGATTTAGTGTATTTCTTAATAGAGTAGTGCAATAATACTTATTGTCATGAATCTTTTACTTTTATTCTGATATTTTAGAATTGTGCCACTTACTTGAGCATTGCCAGTTACTTGAAAACCAGATATATGTTTTTGCATATATGTGTCTTCTTTAACCTTTACATACACAGATAAATTTAGCTAGTAAGCAGGTATGCTAATAACAACCTGAATTCACATAAACATCTTGTTTTTTAACGGAAAAAAAACCATAGCAAACAAAGGAAACCTACCAGAAGACATGCAGGTAGAATGTATCAATATAGATACAGCACCCAAATCCCAGAGTTTTATAGACATAGAATGAGCAACCCTGAAATTTGCAGCTAAATGAGTTAAACGGTGTAGGCATGTTCCTTGCATCAGCACAGAGGCATGCCCACAGAAACACCCCCCTCCCCCTCATCTCACAGCTGGCTGGAGAGCAATACAACTAACCATTGAGGGCCCCAAGAAAAACTTGAAATCAAATAACTATACTGTAGATTATTGGTTTGGCGTTCTAAAATACCCAGTGAAAAGATTTTTGGGAAAAAACCCGTTGATCTATCAACAGCTCAGAATCTGAATGCTTCCTTATCTTCAAGGTTTAAAAATTAAAGCAAATCCAGCCCCTAGGATTCCGTGTCACTGCTGAGGGACACACAAGTGAGAGCTTCCAGAATTACCACCAATGGCCAATGTTACAGAGTAAAAAAAAGTGAATAACAGCCTTTGGACAACCTTCAGAGTAAGATCAAATGAAAAGTACAAGCTAGGATATCAAGTAAACAGGAATCTGATTAAAATAGGCTTGTTAGTTACTAATTACACATTAATACAATGGGAAAATACCGAAACATTAAAAATCTACATACATCATTACGCTGGGATTTTTATGTGGGTCTAATTTAGCTGCGAATAGCGACGCAAAGTGCTAATCAGCGTGTATAATGTTACCAAGGAAACATTAAGTGGGAAAGAAAGTTAAAGGTCTGGCAAGCAAGTGAATGTCCTCTGAGGAAAACAGAAAAAGTTTACAGATTATCGTGACCACAGGACATGCTTCTCACTGCCACGCATGGGTGGGCACACATAACAAGACCCCCCCCCCCCACCAGCCACCCCGCAGGTGCACGCTGTGGTGGTTGAGCAGACCACAGTGCGATCACACTCAAACCACAACTCACCAGTTTTATGTAAATAAATGTGCCAAAATTGAAAGTACATTCCTCTTAATTACAGCAGGGTTCCCTCCAGTGGGGCA
>JAABNX020000044.1:17445017-17457924 GCA_015163995.2 Mormyrus lacerda | reverse complement strand
AAACCAATGGAGCGGCTCTCAGCCTTCAACAGAATCCGAATCCGAACGGTTACTAATGTTCAGACAATTCATGGTTCTTTTCTGGCTGCTGGACCCCCAGCTACAGATGAACAGGTCCTGGGGTGGGTCAACAAGGTTAGGATGGGTGCTTAATATTAACAAGTTAAGCATTTTCAAGTCAGGTGGTCCATGCCCCCCCCCCTACTTCTTGCACACCCCTAAACAAGCAAAACATCCAATTCCACATAGGACCCCAAGCACTTGGGATAGATGTGCAGTGCCATGCGTTGCTCCAAGACTGAAACCTCCTCGTCCTGAAAGGAAGGGCGACCGGGGGTGGGGGCTTGCCTGCGACAAGCGGGCACCGGGGGGTTGAGTGCACTGGATCTGGATAAGTCCATGAGGGCAGCTGAGGTCAGTGCACAGGACCACACGGGGCGATGTTTATGGCAGGCGCAGAGCCAGGAGACAGCACTGATAATGACCGGGGGCGATAAGGCCAAAGGCAGCTGATGCGCATTGACGGATGCATGGCGGCCGAAAAGCTTGCATCCCATGCAGCCTCTCTCATTTGGAGGCTGGCAGGCGCCAGCAGCTTCTGAGCTCCGCGTCCTTACACCACTGCTGCTGCATAGGAAGGCTAAGGCCAAGGTTTGAATTGCCTTATCACTTATAAGAAGAACTATATTATATTTTTTGCCCGCCTTTTTCATACCAGAACAGAGAGCACAGCACATAAGAACATCTACGCACGAAACTCTGGGCAGGAAGAAGCATGCGCTAAATTAGCCTGTGTCAATATTAACTCTCGTATGAGATCATTTTGTCAACTGAATGGTTAAAAAGTAATTTCACACACGCTACCGCATGCCTTTCACACTGAAATCCTACGCATTAAGCTGCTGTCTAGGGAAGTATTTTTAGTATGCCGCGATAATATATTTACAGCTGGACATACTGTAAATACTGGAAAAGTTGCGCTACGTTTGCATTACAAAGTAGTCATTCATAAGTTAAGAGAAACATGTGTCAGCTTTTCTCTGAGCGCGTTTGTCGACATCGGCGCATTTGTGGGCGCAGGCATTCGCACGCATATGCGAGGTGTACATGTGGCGAATGTGTGTGGGGCGGTACATGCACCCCTATGAGCGCAGCTACGGGATAAAATGCGGCTGCCACCAGACAGAGAGGCCGTTTCTAAAAGCCCTGGAGCGGCGTTTCCCAATCCAGTCCCACGGGGACCCACACACAGCCTACGTTTTTTGCTCTGCTCCCTTTACTGAGAGCTGGGAGGGAGCAAAAATGTGAACCGTCTAGCAGGGAGCTCGGAGAAAACATGGACCGTCTGGGAGGTCCCCGAGGACCGGGTTGGGAGATACTGCCTTAGAGGGACACCTGACTCCTGACTGTGGTGTACTTTGTGCAGTGGTCATGCTTTCAGGACAAACTCATCACACCCAACAAAGACAGAGGACAAGCATGAGACATTCTGTTCTACTTTCTAAATCTTGCCTGCCCTCGAGCTGCACTGGTCCCGCCTCCCGTCCTGCATATGCACAAAGGCTCAGTGGGTTAGGATGCTGTATGTGTGTGATCAGGTGGTTGCTGGCTCAAATCCTAGAGTCAGCAGAGCGATTTTGCCATCGGGCCCCTGAGCTTGGACCCTGACCCCGAATTGTTCCAGGGACTGGCTGACCCTGCCTTAACTGCATATCACTTTGAATACAAGTGTCTGCGAAATAAATCACAATTGATTAATCACAAACACACGTGTGCATCTCTGGAAAATGTAATAAGAAGGTCACACTTTAGTGGGAAGTGAATGAATATTGTGCTTCTTCCAAGCACGTACCCTTAAACGTCAAGCGCATGTTTTACATCATTTCGCTAAAAATGTATGTAGGGTGAAGCAATCAGAATTAGCACAAAGACCGCATGCCATTGGTGCTTAGATTACGCCGAGTTATAGGGGGACACATCCACCGATGCTACATCTGACACACATACGCACAGAGAATGGAACGGCAAACAAACAAAAAGGAGGAAGACTGAGAACCAGGGCATCGATGACCACACACAACACAGCCAAGCTACGGACGTAGACCCTGCGCAACTGCGGATTGTGCGACGTCAGACCATGCTCGGCTGCAACCCCTGACCCCTGCTGCCACAAATATCCTGGTCACTGAATCCCCTGAGGCAACACCACCCCCCCCCCCCCAGCTCAGGGGGAGAGGGGAGGGGGGAGGGGCAGAGAGAGACAGCAGACACAGCCTGCATCTTCTGCCTTGGCTGTCTGCATCACTGTCCTTCACGCTGCCATTAAGATTTAGAGCGACAGAGGTAAGATATCCAAGGCAAATCTATCTGTTTCCTTTGCTGGTCTATCCAACGCCATTCCGGCAGCTTACTACTCGCTCCCCCATATGTTATATAAGCTAGGTGGCCATGTTGAACTCATACACTTATCTAGATCTCCACGGTTAGAAGTTTCCGTGAAACATCAGGTTCATCCACAAAAGCTGTCAGTCTGGAAAAAAGACATTTCAGACCACAGGAAGCTGATCCAGGCGAGCATGATTCTCCGTTCCGGTCTTTCCTTTTTGCATAAAAATAAACAAACCATTTCAGGTTTTGATTGCTTTATAAAGCCGCTGTCCTAAAATCCTGATGGAAAAAAACTAATTTGGTTCAACCTGCTGCTGTCTGTGTAATCTCCCAGCCCACCGCTCTCGGTGCTGACCCACTTTACCATAGTCTGTCTGCACTCACCCCAGGCAGCAGAACCAGGCTCCCTGTCCTGGGGGAGAGGGCCCTTCCCCCCCCCCGCACTTCCCTCACCTGGCACGGTCCTGACAGTCCAGCTGCCACAGCTGGCCCGATGGTGCATCCCAAAGCAACGCTCGAAATAGAGCCTGTAATTCCGCGTGCAGACAAGATGTCCCGCCTTTAGACGCGCTCAGACAGATTTTTGCCCCCACTGCGGCAAAGTACAAGAACGGAATTATTAGATTATTTCACTTCATACCACCCAGATCCTCGGGACGACTGATTCTCTACCTGTTTTTTTTTTCTGTTTTATCTCAGTTGCGCTTTAATCAGGGAAGTTTAACCTATCCTATGATGAGTTAGACGGCCCTATCAAGCAGCCAGAAGAGCCAGGACGTCCCATATTGCGGATTGAGGTTCAGTTGTTTGAATCTTGCATTAGTGGGATCATTCAGCCAGGGACTCCAAATTCCTTTCCCATGCAAAAAAATCTACAATGAAATCATGTGCCCCACTTGTATGCATATTTGGGTATTCAGTGCTGTGCAAAAGATGTTATATGTCGTCTTATATGTAAACGTTCTTCATGTTGGTGTGAAACCATGATATTATGTCCATCAAACTGCCAGCGTAAGCATTTCAAAACCTTTTCTGAAGTCAAACTAGTTTGCCGCAATAAGCCTATGTGTTGGTTGGACCTGAATACTAGCACACCTTCCTATGGCTAATTAATACCTCACTGACTTTTTAAATTAATTAAATTGATTAATTGATTGATTTATTGATTGATTGATTTATTAAGTGAGCTCGCGAAATGTAACATATATTTGGAACGGCTGGGGTGTCCCTGAGGAGAGGTTTGGAGGAGTTGAAGCGGTGTTCATCTAGCCATCCAGCAAGATATCAGTCACTTTGGAGAACAGAGGAAATTCTTGTTAGCATTTATGCTACTCATAATCTGCAAAATGTTGTAAGATTAAATTGTGTTTTTTTTTGTTCTGAGCAAATATACACTTACTAACTAGGTAGATAGTTTTAAACATGTCCTTTGGCCACCTTAGACTTCTACACCGTACTACAAATGGCGAGTAGCCAAACCCAGGGGAGCTGATTGCAGAGTGCTATCAAGGGAAGCACATGCCATTAACAGATGCTTTTATTTAAAATAGCCTAATGCAATCTGTAAAAATAAAAGGCACCGAATTATCAGACTGGACGCTTCAGTAATGCTGCCCCAAGGACAGTAATCGTGACAAAGTACAGAGGTTTGCAGGCTTTAGTGATGTAGCCTGAAGCTCGGGCTCCTGCTTAGGCCTCAATTGGTGAACAGGTTTATGGGAAGAGGCCAGAGAAACTACAACCAAACAAAAAACCCTAGTCAAAGGTACCATGCAGAACAGGCATGCCATTCCCAGAACAGGGTTACTGAAACCCACTCCTGAAGCCGGACCTGGGAACCTTCGTGGGGTCTCATAAATGAAAGGAGGGTTCGGGTGCAGTTCCATCTGGGTGCCAAGCTTAACTGGACAGACCCCGGATTTAGGGAGGTGGAACATTTCCTCTAAAGTGGGAGGCTGAGGACCGTACAGCTGAAGCATTCTCCCGGTATGAGGCCACGCGTCGTAACCAAAGAGCACCCAGCCGTCCCTCACAAAGCAGGTGAGGTGCCCGAAAGGGAGACTTCATTGCTCAGAGAGGAATGATCTTCCTGGAGGTGTATGAAGGGAAAGAACGGTAAACATTGTAGTTTCTTGAATTCTGTGCAAGCCACTAGTTTTGAACATAATGAAGATCAAAAGTATGCATGCTACCAGAGCATATACAGTTATAGCTGTGCCATCTGGTAGGAGTCCCCTACTTTCCAACCCCCCGCAAACGTTACCCCCCAATTTAAATTTGTCTCTACGTGCTCCTTGCACCAGGGGGGTCGGGGTGCTAATTTGGCGCCACCTTTATAAAGTGGTGCCCTAGGCAGTTGCCTATGTCACGTAATGGACTTGAGGCTGTGTGTTTTGGACACTCAGACAAAGAGAGGGACAGAGCTATCAACCAATGACCGCTTCATATTATTGGGGAGGAGACCAGAAGGAACAGTCATGGAGCACTCAGGGTTCGCTAGGAACATCTGGCTGAAGCTTCTGTGCAACATTAATTCCACTCACACCTGTGGAAAAAACTTCTCTGGTATGAGGTTGAGGGACATTGAGTCTGAATAGACCATATTCAAGGCCTCAATCATCGCAGTCAGTGTCTGTCACGGCATCAACCCTTGGATTGTACTGGTGGACAACTGTGGTGAGAGAAGCTGTCAAGTTGAAGAAGGAGGCCTTCAAGGCATTGCTTGCCCCAGGGTCTCCTGGGACAGCTGAAAAGTACCAGAAAGCCGGAAAGGCTGCAGCTGCAGAGATGAAAACTTGTGCACAAGAGGAGTGGCCCAAAAGAAGTTATGGGAAACCATCCAATGCCTCAGAAGGGGGAGGCTGTTCAGTCAGGGTAGGGATGTGCTTAACTAGGGATGGCAGGGATGTGCTAGGAATATACAGGGATGTGCAGGGTAGGGATGTGCTAGGAATATACAGGGATGTACAGGTAGGGATGTGCTAGGAATATACAGGGATGTACAGGGTAGGGATGTGCTAGCAATATACAGGGATGTACAGGGTAGGGATGTGCTAGGAATATACAGGGATGTAGAGGGTAGGGATGTGCTAGGAATAATGTTGGTGTAAAGAACCTGGTGGATATACCCTTGGATCAGAAGGCAATGTTGGAAATAACTGACTACAGCAGATGTAGATTTGGTGGTCAGAGACTTCCATAGTGGAAGAGCTGCAGGAATAGATGACATTTGTCCAGAGATGCTGAAAATACTGGATGTTGTTGGGGTAAAATTGTTGACATGCATCTCTAGTGTTGTTTGGACGGCGGGGTGGTGGTTCCTATTTTTAAATAGGGGCACCAGAGTGCGTGTTCCAACTATAGGGGATCGTACTTTTTAGCCACTCTTGGAAAGCACATGCCAGAGCACTAGGGAGAAGACTCCATATAATAGTCAAACCTTGGATTTAGGAGGAACAAGGCAAATTCCAGCCTGGCCGGGGAACAGAGAATCAACTCTTCTCCCTTGCACAATTAGGGTACTTGGAACGCTATTACAGTCTCCATGTGCTTTGTGGACTTAGACAAGGCATTTAACTATATGCCCTAGGGTATCAGGCCTGCTACTGCGTACTATTCAGTCCCTATATGAATGCAGTAAGTGTTTTGTCCACATCCTTGGCAAAAAATCAATGCCATTTAGAGTGGGTATTGGCTTCTGTTAAGGGTGCATCTTGTCTCCACTCCTGTTTGTGATTTTCAGAGACAGCTGTGGTTTGAAGGACATCCAGTATGAGAGGCTAAAAGTGACGTTTCTGCTATTTGTAGATGATATCATGTACTTGGTCTCATCCAACCAGGATGTCCAAGGCATACTTGAGTGATGCCCAATGTGAATCAACGGGAAGAAAATTGGGACCTTCAAATCTGAGGGTACGGTACTCTTTTGAAAAAGAGTGGATTGTTTCTTTAAGGTGAGGGAGAAGAAGTCTGCCCTTTGTGAAGGCACAGATTTAAGTACTTCTGGATCTTGTTTACAAATGACGGCACTGAGGAGGTCTGTGGAGATTCAATGTTAACTAGTGGTTAACGACTATCCTGACCAGGATCCTCAATTTACTCATGAGCTCCAGGTAACGACCAGAAGAACAAGGCTGCAAATACAAGCAGTCAAGATGAAATTTCTCCATAAAATCTCTCGACTCACTCTCCATGACAGGGCGAGAGGATTGGATCGAGAGGGACCTCAAAAGATATCTGCTGCTCATTTGAATAGAGAGGAATCAGCTGAGGTGGTCTGCGTATCTTACAAGGATGCAGCTTGGATAATTCCCAAGGAGCTTTTCCAGACACATCCCACTGGGCAGAGCACCCGGGGAAGACGCAGAGCACACATCTTTCAGGTGTCTTGAGATTGTCTAGGTATCCCCCAAAACAAGCTATAGTCTGTAGTCATGGAAAAGGTTAGTCCTGCTGGGTATGATGCCACGACAACCATCAAAAGAACATTTCAATATATATCAATATCGACAATGTAGCAGCACTTCAGTTTAAAATGTACTTTTAACAATTCTGAAAACAGAATGTAAGCAGGTACAAAATGGGATTTAAATATGTAGTTTTGATGGAGCTTGAGAAAACAATCCAAGGATTTTGTAAGACGTGATCACTTAGTGCATTTTGTCTCTGACACATCTGACCAATGCCAAGGCCTTGATTTTTACATTTTAGTCCACACAGACCGCTGTTGTGCTAATCACATGAAGAGTTTTGAAAAAGTGACTTCAGTATGGAAAAATGCTTGTTAGCAATTGTTAGTAAGAACTGTAACAGCAGTCTTTCACACCACTGAAGGAATTTTAATCTATTTTTCTTCGCAGAACTGCTTCACTCCCGACACACTGGTAGGTTCTTAAGAATGACCAGCCCACTTTCTACCTTTTCAGACATGCGGATATGGATTCGCACTTGTGTTTTGCATCATTGTACGTAACAAAGCAGCCATCCGGATCCCAAGGCAGCAAAGCATCCTGACACCATCACACTGCCACTGTTTGACATCTGGTACGACGTTAATTCTGTGAAATTCTATATTTGCTTTGTGCCACACATAATGGAACCCTTGTTGTCCAAAAAGGTCCACCTTTGACTCGTCTGTTCAAATCATCTCATCCCTAAGGGATCGGGAATCATCCAACTACTTTTTTCGCTAATGTGATATGTGCTTTGAGGTGTGTCTTGGTAACAGCAGTTCCCGCCGTGCTATTCTGCCATGAATGCCATTTTTCTCCACTGTCTTCCGTTTTGTGAAGCCAGGAACACTGATCTTAGCTGAGACTGGAGAAGGTCTGCACTTCCTCGGATATTATTCTGGAAACTTTTGAGATTCCTTGATACGTTGTCACTGTACCCTTGGAAAAAAATTGCCAGCCTGACCACTCCTGGGTAGATTCACCACTGTTACAAGTGCTCTCCATTTGGAGATAATGACTCTCTGTATGGTCCAGTGGAGTCCCAGAGCCTTAGAAATCGCTTTGTAACCCTTTTGTGCATATAGTTCAACACCTTTTTTCCTAATCTCTTTTGGGACTTCCTTTGATCATGGTATGCTGTGCCTGTGGAAAGCTTGTGGTGACTCATTCCGGTAGGAAGGTTTAAAATTAATGAGGTTTAGATTCAATTGTGTTGGCTGCATTCAAGCCTGGCTGTGTCCAATCGGCTGAATCTAATTATCAATTAAATTTGGTTAATTGTATCAATGAGCAATTTGTTTTTCACATGGGTGATGGATAACTTGCTTCCAATAAATAAAATATTTTTAAATGCGTAAAGTGTTTATTCAGTTTCTCTCTGTATGTTACATTTTATGTGAAGATGTGAAATCAGTCAGTGTGACAAATATGCAATAACAGGGGAATTGAGAGTATGCAGATACTTTTTCCTGCCACCAAATCTTTCCTAATAGGGTAACAGCCTTCATAAGGCATTACTTAAATGTCTTGGTAACACTAGTTCTTTGTTCAGCAATATATGGGGATTATGGACCATGACAGGAGAGATAAAGAGGTACATATGTTAAAAATGAAGGAACAGTTGTAGAGACAGAAATGATGTACAGCAGAGGTGGAAATTTCAGGTCCAGAAAGTAAAAATCCAGACCATGATTTAGTTTCAACCAACCAGTTCAGCATAAAGAGTCACAGTCACACAGAACTCAACAGGTCGGTTGAAACAAAATCGTGGGCGGGATTTTTACTTTCTGGACCTGATAATTACACCTCTGGCATGGAGTGCTGAGGCCGTAACCATACAACAAAGAGAGTGGTGCAGACCACTGCTGCAACAATGCTGCAGAATGAGATTCACCTATTCCACTATGGCAGAACCTTGGTGCAGTCCTCAAAATCTATTTCTCCCGATTCGGAACAGATTTTGGTGACCTCCCCTTACACAAAGACAGCTCCTCCTCTTTGTATGAGCTTCAGGTGAAAGCAGAGAGAGAGCCACCACAAGCGTCCCAGCTAACGGGGAACATTCCCAGAACATTAGCCCTCGTTACGCGAAGGTCGTCCCAAAGCTTGCAGAGAACGTTCTTACTGTAACCTTAATGGAATGTTTTTTCCACTTTTTATATTTTAACAGGTTCTGCCAACGTCAACCCCATAAAATGATTACCTACACCTTAATGCAGTTAATGTTGAAAAATGTTTTATAATAAAATACTATCTTACAGAAGTGATAGTATTGTACATTATGAATGCACCATCCAGCCTTGTACCCATGATCTTTGTCATGTAAAGTGGCAGCATTACCCACTTTTCTATCATGTCCTTCATTTTATTTTTATATTATTACTGATACTTGCACTAGTGGTTATAGCAGTGGGATAACATTCTGGGAGCATCCAGAAAACTAGACACTTCGAACATTTCCATGCCGTCATCGTAAAGTTCAGTAAACACTCCCAGAATGAAAAATTGTCAGCGGGGCTGGTAGGACATCAACACTCCGAGTCATGTGGAGCCATTAAATGAAGCCTTTGTTATCGGGGATCTTTGCAGCTACACATACAGTGTTGGTACAGACTCAATTACAGGGTTGGCCAATGAATGACAAATGGAGAGAGACGTTCTCTCGGTCATGTTCCCGCTCTGGCTTCCTGCCCCGCACACGTACGGCTCCTCCAGCAGCCCCCATTAAAACCGATGGATGATCTTCCAGGGGAATGAAACAACTTCACACTGGAAACAAAGTGCCTACAGCTGCAGGGGGGAGATGATGGAGTGAAGCACCTTGGAGGGGGGGTTCCCTGCATTAATCTGTCACATGCACATAAACACACACACACACACACACACACACACGTTGGTGTATCTATCTAAATAGGGACCTTCCATTGTTGGGATTAGGTCTTTTCCCATAGAAATGAATGGATGACCCCCGCAAAGATATGAATACAAACATACATCACATCTGAGGACTGAAATGTCCCCCAAAGTTTGGTAAAAGATGAAACTTCTTTACTTTGGTGGATATTTTTCATGTCACCATTTGGATAACCTCAATTTTATAAAAAAAAATAAATAAATCTGTAAATGCTATCAAAAAAGAAAAAAATGCCATGTCTTGTATTTTGTTTGGTTACTTATGGTTAAGGTTAGTGCTGGGTAGGGGTTAACCTTAACCTTAAGCATAAATAACCAATGTGACTTTTGACATTTTTCACTTGATCACAGTTGTTCGTAACTACTGAGTTTCCCCTTGTGGGGACCAAAACAATGGTGTCCACAATTTCAAAATTGCGGGTTTTTATCATATTGTTTGAGACTTTTATGTATTTTGTCTACATAACCCACAACACACGCACACACATACACACTCACGTGCGCGCGCACATATATGCACACACACATATAAACATACCATCCTCTCCTTACACACCCAGACTAACTACAAGCCCTTAACGCCACATGCATAAGACCCCCCTTCCCCCCCCTTCCTTCATTCCCTCTTCACTCAAAACAGGGGGGGGGATTCAGGGGGGTAAATGCCAAAAAGGCAATAGGAAAATCATTTAAAATGAAGCGATCACTATCATCACCAGAGGAACAGAAAGACAGCGGGGGCGGTGGGGGGGGGAGAGAAAATGTTTCTAAATTGCAATTTCAAAATGGAGCCCAACTCACAGATCTCTCTCTCCCAGCACAGCTGCTCTCTCTCTCCTATCCTCACAGAAAGGATATTAGAGAGACGAGTATGAATTCCATCATGGGCATTCAAAGGGCATTGCGGGGGCTGGAGATAAGACCAGAAATATTTGGATCTGTATGTGCATGCGTGTGTGTGTGTGTGTGTGTGTGTGTGTACGAGAGCGAGAGAGGGGGGAGAGAGAGAGAGAGACAGAGAGAGCACCTGAACTCTGGAATCAAGCCAGGAGAGATGAGGCAACACAATAAATGGAGGGAAATCTTTTAATTAAGGCTGAGCTGATTGCTCAGTCGCCCAGCCGGAGGCTGACGGGTATGCAGTTAAAGGGGCTAACAGAACAGACATACCTCCCCATCGCAATGCCATGCCCCCTTCACTGCCCACACGCCAGTGCTCTCCTCTCACACCAAACCCCACTGCACACGACCCTTCGTTCCTTGAATTTCCCTGTGATAACCCGAAACCTGTTACCTGTTACCACTCTGCACCCTGTTTTATACATTTGGTAAACAAGTGCTTGGGTAAAAGGCATAATTTGAGCATGTCTTGCAAATTTATCATCATAAACATTGGCTTTACTACACAAAAATACCTTTTGCATTTCAAAGGAAAAGGAAACAGAGCACTTGACGGCAAGGCATCTTATTCACATCGCAGTAGTTTTTCATTTTTCAGCTGAGTAAATAAAACAAAAAATTCTGGCCAAAAGTAAACAGACCTTCTATTAATTTCTATAATGCACTTTAGAGATATTGATAAATAGTAATGAATGAAGGCTATTTCCTAATATATTAAGTAATATTTATAACACACTAAGAAGGGTTTACAGATGTGTATTTTCCTGGTGCCATCTATTCAGGCACACCAATGTTTTTTTTCTTCTTCTGCGTATTCTAAAGGTCGGGAAGGAGCAGGCACGCAGAAAACGTAGTACAGAAAATACTCAAAGTACGCAAGGAGTCAGATACCTTTGAAATTGGTAATGAGGCAAACTAGGAAGAAGTCACATCAAGATCTTGAGCGAGTTATCTAACCAATGAGAGCCTGTCGCAGAATACAGCTGAATGAGACGACGGTTAGTCTCTGCGCTCGTCACGCACACATATTTGAATTGATCAGTCCCATCACCTAACACCACTGCTTCACGTAAAACACTAACACATTAAACGTCATCTATCTCAAACTGATCCCAACTCAGTCCCCAGACAGTCCACGTTTTTGCTCCGTCCCAGCTCTCAGCCAATCAGGAGCACCGAATGAGGTGCGCCGGGAGCTGAGAGGAAGAGGAATTACACTAATATAAACATTTTAGACACGCTTCCTCCCATAAGAATCATTGACTTTTTAAAACCGTTAAAAAGCCATTAATTAAATTCCTTCAGATCACTAACTTCATTGTGTATATGTGCAGTATACTGGCTTGGGTGCTGACACTATAATCAGTGCGTAAAGTGGGTTTTACACAGCCTACAATATCCCCACTTAGCACAGAGGAGGTGAGACCCAGCAAGGTGGCAATGCAACAAGGCCAGTCTGGCGGATGGTCCTCACCGGCCAAAGCATTCCAGCGGCAGTGAGGGGGAGTGGACCTGGATGATCCATCTTGTTCCTCTGACCCCTCCCCCACACACACTTAAAATTAAAAACATGTCAAAGGGAGGGAAAAAAGCAAATGGGCCGAGAACACAAGAGAGGAAAATGATGAAACCGAAGGACGGCCAGCAGGGTCCAGTTGTGGTCAAGTCTGTGCCAGGCAGAAGACGAGATCTGTAAACACAATCTAAAACACTTCAGAGACCCAAGTCACACCCCATGGCTCTGCAGGAAGATGTTTGGTAAACACATAAATGATTCATTGAATTTAGACCTCTCTTTTAAGACGTGCAGTCAACCTTTTCAGAAATATAGTGGATAGATAACGTGACTAAAAATGCCAGCGAAAGTGTGTCCCTTTCACCTGTCACAGTTGTATTTTTGAAACCATTTAAAAAAAAAAAAAAAACCCAGCAAACAAATGCAGCTGGCGGTTTTGAAAATGCAAGTCAGGTGCGTGCATTTATATATGCAGGTGGAGATGTGCAGTGCCGGTGTCATGCGGCGTGCGCATGTGAATGTGTGCATGCCTACGTATCTGCGGATGACTGTACGATAGCGGATCGTCTGGCAGAGGAAGAGAGGAGGCGGTCGATCTCAGACATCAGTCCTCGGGGTCAAAGGTCATGGGAAAACCAGCGAACAAAAGAGTGCTTGTAGTGAAATGTGGGAGGGGTGCAGCATTTATGTAGGAAAAAAGAGGAAAGCATATACATGTGTGGGGGGGGGGGGGGGCTCA
>JAABNX020000044.1:17427022-17444917 GCA_015163995.2 Mormyrus lacerda | reverse complement strand
CCCCCCCCCCCATCATTACAGAAGAAATTCTAGATGGGACTTTTACAAAACTATTGCAGCAATCTCCAAAATGCGAGTGGCTTCTGGGATGTATAACACCGTCTCATCTGTACCACCACCCGCCTCCATTTTACAAATACTCTGGGGGGGGGGGGGAAGCTTATGCAAGCTTTCCGCATTGTAGATGCTCTGGATCCGCATGCGGAACAAAGCACGGCCTTTGACGAGTCACGCCAGACAAAGCCGCCCTTTCTCCCTCCGCACAGAAAAGCAGAAGGCCAGATGTACTGTAAATTAACTTGACCCTCTTAATTAGGAGCAAGACGGCCTCCGATTGGTTGACTTGCTGAGTAGTTCTGATTAACAGGGTTTTTGGGCAGCTGGGACCACGGGACAGAACAGAACATATATAAAGCACGAGAAAACTATTCATCTCTCAAACAAGGCAATCAACACACACGATCTTAATGCTGGAAATCAAACCCAAATGCTCAGCAGCAGCCCAACCAATTAGACAGATGCCCAGGCACCTACTGAAGTGCTAATCATATGTACCTAACGCCAACAAGCCATATGGATACCGCAGGCAAAAATCAGCAATCAGTTCAAGGCAGTTACGTGTTTAGGAAATATTTTCTGAGTAAAATAAGGCCAACATAGCATACTGGTCACTTTATTCCCCCGCGTGCCCCCCCTCTACCTCCCATCATTGCACCTGTAGGGGGGGCCAAATTAATCCCCTGCTTCTGTTAAGGCAGACATCCGGGGGCAAATGGGGGGAGATTTCAAAACACAGCCATTGATCAAAGTCATTCTGAGACGACCCTTGACCTCCTGACAACCCCTGCCCTGCCGCTAGGCATCTAAACAAAAGGTCCAGGAGTCTGCATATGTATCCATTTATTAAGGTCCTAGTCTAGTGTCAGTACAGATAAACAGCCATAGGGGGGAGCCATGCTTCTGGTAAGGCTGAACTGTCAAAAACCACCAGTAGAACATGAGAACGTTTGGGTGGCACTGGGCTTTCTTGCGAGAAGGTCACAGTAAAGAATGCTATTTAAAAGATATACATGAAATTTATTTATTTTAACCAACATGTTCCCCACGTGCTCTCTCTCTCTCTGTCTCTCTCTAAGTAAATGTCCCTAAACTGTTTCATTACTTTCTTGAGTCCTAAACTTCCAAGGGTGTTTTTCTTTTTTGAATCAAAGAATTTCTTACAGAAACGTGATACAAAGAAATAGTGAAATCACCCACAGATCAGTAAAAAATGCACAGAAATATCAAGCGGTCGGTTCAGGGTAATTACAAAACTCCGGAGAAGAACTTTATGCCAAATTTTTCATTTAACAATGTTTTTTTTGGCACAATCGGTCATGTGTGAATTAAAATCTGTACTAAAACTTGGTCCCAGTAAGACTCAGGAGTTACCAAAATGTACTGGGCACCAAGTAATAAGACTGTATATCTTATCAGCCGGAGTCTCTCCTCCAGCACCCTCTACGATCAAAATGATTCACTGTTTTATCGGGACTGTAGGTGGAAACGGGGACTGGTACCTGTTGATGCCTCTCATGTTAGAATTCTCCTCTGCTGGCTTCAGTATGGCTGTCTGCGTCCCACAGAAGGGTTAAAATTTTAATTTTAAAATTAAGGAAGATTAAAAGAGGAATTGTAATACGTATGTACACATTGTAACTCATACGATCAAGGTAAAGCTGTTTTTGCACTTTGGATATGACGCTACCTATTCATTGAATGTTAAGTAACATCGATATTATTTGTGTCAGCGACTGTGGCATTAAATAAATTATGCTGTTGCTGCTCTAACTTTCATTGGTCAGGTAACAGTTAAGTAAACTAAATGTTAAACGTAAGTGTTGCCATTAATTTTCTCAGGTGTTGCGTAGATCTTATTGCTCCCTGGAAAGACAGTATGACCTCAGCGCTTCCGTTTCGTTCGGCTAAATTTGTCACCCGCCTCTTTCCCAGTTCGTTCCAATAATCCTCGTCTTTTCGAAGGATCGGCCACCACAGTCCTTTGCCTTTCGTCTTACCAGAGCTGCAGCTTCGCACACTGGTAACAACAAGAATAAGAACAAAACTAAGACGAATTACAGACTAAAGCAAACCAAAATAATATAAAGGTAATATGAGACTGATTCCATTTGACTCACATATATAAGCCTCTTGATGTCTTTGCATTTCTTCTTGACGACTTATTAACCGCAAACCGTCATAGAAGAAGCAATTCAATAGTTTAATAGCTTCTTTTCATACCAATTATTTATACAGTGAAAGCTGGACGAGATGCTTGCACAAGATTCTGCAGAAATATCCTTGAAGCCTGAATATGACACCTGAGTGAAGAAGCTGCCTTTAATGACACGTATTAACGAGCGAGTTAGAGGATGTGGAAGGATGATATCAACATCGAAGATGAAGCACAAATGAGGAAAAGCTGGTTTTCAATTTTTCTCAAATTATAATATCTATATAAATGCAGCAATCTTTGAATTAGCTCTTCAATGGCACAGAGAATCCAGTGTCTCACAGGCCCCGACACCAACTGTATAGTTGGAACGAAAAATTGCATAAGTAAATAAAATGGTGTTTGGTGATTTTGTTTCTTTCAAATAAACACAGATTAGTCCATGTGGTGCTCTCTTGTTTAGAGAGCAAACAGAAATAGGTCAGCGCATACAAAGCCAACAGCAGGATTTTAGATTTTCTCATTTTAGAGAATCAGATGGCGGCCGCCAAATGCGTAATGAGAAACAGCTTCTCGAAAGCGACGGCGCTGATAGCGTCGATATAGTTACAGGCGCAATTGATGAGGGTGCTGCCAAAATGACACGCAGCCCAGGCAGACGCGGCATCGCCGACGCTAACGCCGACGCCTCACTTCACTGCGCCCTGCCTCACGAAAGTGGATGTCTACTGCCGACCGCAGGAAAGATGCAGCAATATGACCTGCGCTCCGTTCCTGTCCCTCTCGTCATCCCTATCATACACACAACACACAATTATCGCCATGTTCTCTATCCGGGAATGCATACTTGTCCAACATACATTCCAAAAAGGTCAAAGGTCGCATTAAGATCAATACAGCAGAACAAAACAAAACAAGCAAACACACTTTATTTTCACAATTACAGATACATCGGATTGCTCCATCTTGCTCTCTATAGCTTGGGGTGACAGAGTAGAGTCAGCTAACAGGCAGTACCCCTGGTGCTGAGGGTCAGGGGTCTTGCAAAGGCCCACAGGCATGTGACTGTTCTGCCAATGTTGGGGCTCAAACCAGCAAGCTTCGCATCAGAGGCGCAGAGACTTAGCCTGCTGAGCCAAGACAGGCACCAATACAGCCTCCATAATGCCAGGACTCCTCAACATACTCTGTCGGCATTAACAAGCATTTGTATCCGTGACTTATGACCGGTAGCGGCCATGGAATCAAGGAACTCTCATCACACGGTGAATTTCAGAACGATCGGATAATGTCGATCGGTAATTTGTCCATCCACATGTAGGTTAGTTAATGCAATGACCTTCTGACAGCCGATGATTACCCGCCACAGGCCTGGTGAGCTTGCAAATCACCTGTGACATCATATTCGTTCAGCTTATGTCCACCCCCAGTTTGAGTTGATAAGGTCTGCTTACACTAAGAAATGTCACTTAACCAGGAGCTGGAAAATTTTTTCCATTAGCGAGTCACTTCGCATTAGCCCAGTGCTTCAAGAGCCAGTTAATATCAGAGCATCAAACATAGCTGTGCTTTTAAGCTACATCTTGGAGGTAATACTTACCGCAGATGCAACACTGGGAAACAACATGTTGTAGGGTTTTTTACACAAAATTTATGCACAAAATGCTACTTTATACTTAGACCACAGATTTTCACTGTGAACTGTTCTTCTGTTTTTTTTTTACCAAAATATTTTATGGCTTTAAATAATCTCTTGCATCGTCACATTTTTCTAGCTTTAGGGCACATATACAGGAATAGTGCGCAAGCAGGTCCGTCCAGCGTCTCTTAAACGCGACGGTCAAGCGGTATCAGGGTCTGATGCCCGATCCCAAAAAAGATTCAGCAATCACTTCACAGGCTGACTCCAAAATTAAATGCAAAAATGGCAGCGTACTGCTGGGGACGTCCTGCAGAGTGTGCATGAGCCGTGGTTCACATAAAGGCAGCGTGTGTGGCTGGAAGCCGTGGCCTGAGCTTGTCAGGGCCGGCAAACTAGTCCAGACAGAGATAAGGACCCAGGGAAGCAGATCGCCAACAGCCGGGGCTAAGCTGATTGGGACGTCATTCAAGACAATTAATAAATATAATGAAAGGCTGCTGATCCTCCATGCGGAGCTCAGATTAGAGCAGCTAATGCAACCCTTATCTCAAGCAGGTGATTGGCTTGGCCGAGGCCAGCATCACGGGTGGCCAATCAGATGAGGCTCAGTCAAACGCCGCAAACGTCAATTCCCCTTACCGAATACCAACAGGGTGTGATTGTTATAGATGTCTAAGAGACCGCATACAAAACAATAAGAGGACCCAGCTGGCAGTGTTTATAAAGAGCAACATGGAAGTAAACAACAACAAAAATAAACAAATATTAATCTTCATATAGCATCAGAACATCAGGAAAACAAAATAGCGACGCCAACCACGCTTACACTGCATTCTTCTTGCATTATTCATTATTCTGAAACGCGGTGATATCAAAGTTTCCCGGGGTGACAGTAGGTCAGGATACCTAGTGGATCTGTGGTATTATACAGATGTGCTTTTAACTGATGTGGCTACAGACTGACACAAGCTGTCCTAAATGATTCAATGCATACATACAATGAGATGAAGATCTACCTCCTGTACATCCTAATTTTCCTGCCATTGCCTGACAATTTTAGAATGAAACGCACCATTGAGATGTATCTCTATGCATAGGAAATGGCTGAGCTTCCTCTGCAAGCCTGTAAATGACGCCCTTTGTGTTTGGTTTAAGAACTGGATGCAATTTGATTGGATAGAATACAGTGATGCGTTTTATTCCGTGTTAACATTTCAGCCTGGTAGGTTATCTCCTTGTTATACAGAATCCAAATTGGAATCACAGGATAATGACTTAATCATAAGTTTAGTGACTTATGATCCATATTTATAGTTGCCTAGCAGACCCTTTAATCAAAGCAATTTCTTTTAGTGTGCAATTTTCTACCCATTTATACGGCTGAATATTTTTTAATGAAACCGTAGAAGTATCTGCTCTGCCTGAGGCATGAGCCGGACACTTTTTGGTTACAGATTTTTTGCTATTATGCTACCTGCTACCTAAACTTGAGCTACAGACCGACACTATTTAGGAAGGATTCGGAATAAAACAGTTTAATTCACAGGGCTATTCAATATTTCCATAGGCAATCAAATCATTCTGATCCATAAGTAGCCACTTAACTAAGGACTTGGAAAATCCAGCACAACATCGACAGTATAAAGCATCAATGACCAAGTCATTCATTATAGGTCTCCATGGATCAAACGAAAGTCAGAGCTCGGTACCCATTGGCACAGCAACAGATTCATTGTTTGGGTTCCTACTGCAAACCTCAACAGAGAACAGGCTCTACCAGCCAGCCTGAGCACATCTGGTTCTAGTTCAGCAAAAAAAAGCCATTGTTTTCCCAGACAGCGCAGTTCTGAAATTTCCTTCAGTTTAATTTTGATTGGTTTCTCGAGATCGAAAGGGCTTTTCTAGGATAAGGCATCTTTCCTCTGAATTCACTTGGATCTAAGACCATCAGGATCAGATATAGAAAGATGAAGAGAAAGCAGAGGTTACATCAGGACAAGGGGGACTGATATTGCATGTCCCTGGCTGGCTCCAGTATAAACTCGTTGCCCAGCTTTAAACCGTCTGTCGCTGAGGCTGGCTGAAACTGGAGCCCCTCGCGAGTGCCAGCCACTACATCGGGTAAAATTAGCCAGAGCCCTTCCAATATGGGGGAAGGGGGGATGGGGGAGGAGCTATCTCCAACACATTGGGGAGCCTGGGAAACAGGGCTACACAAGATTTATCCATTTCTCAACTCGCCACCCACTATTTTCTTTCATCTTTCTAGTTCATCATCTCCGCTGAGTAGAAAGCTCACCTCATCTCCGGAAAAAAGAGGCACAGACGTATCTTTCACGAAGCTGCCCTGCCTGTTCGGCCCCTGAACTGCTGACAGGCCACAGGACCTTAGCTCCTTATCAGACCTGTCCAGAGGCCCTGTCTGAGGTACAGCATTCAGAAAGATTAGAATACACTAGAGACAATGGCGACCTCATTGCAACCATCGGCTAACGGAAGTGTTTTACAGCATTCGAAGGGTTTCAGACGTTTCCTTTGTGCAACGACTGGCAAAATAAGGTTCGCTGATAATTGTGCGCATTTAGCAACATCTAGCGGTTCTTTACTGCAACTACACGTTATTGGCGAAAACTACGTCACACTGCAGACGATGGATGTCTTCCTATTTTTGCCGCTAAAATGATACATAGACCTGTACATACTGTTGCCCTGGTAAACTAAAATAAATAAATACATTTATTTCTATAATACTATTAAAAATATAACATTTTTATATCAATCGTACTACCGTATTAAAAAAAAAACCTTGAAAAGCTTCACAAACTGATGTACGGCATATGATATTCAGCCAACTGTAATACTTACTTCTTAGCTAAACTGCATTATGCAATTTGTATAAAATTCTCCAAACAGTAAAACGTGTTGTCGATAACCTCGATACATTCGAAAACAAAAAACAGAAAATACAATCACATTCCGTGTACGATGTGAAACTACCCCGACTAGCTGACATTTCTGTTCCTAACTTCTCTTCCCTCACAGATTTTAGACTATAATTTTCGCTAATGAGCATAGCGTAGTTGCTGGTATAAATTATGTTGATACTTGAAACTGAACTTAAAATATTAGCTCTAAACTGAGGAAATTACAAAATCACGGGACGCAAATGCGCATCTTTTTCCTTCGTTACGTCGTCGTGCCGATATATAGCGCCATCTAATGGCATTGTTTTACTGCGACCTTCTGTTGGTTAATATGAAAAAAACGGGTGGGTGGACGCAAATGCAAGTGGAATTGCAAAAGTATTACTTAGTGAGTAATAGCCTGCCTAAATTCATCATTTTACTCCTCCTTACAAAGAAATGACACAGATTATGGCAATAAACATTTATTTGCAAACATAATTTATATTTTCCTTAAGCAGAAAATCATTATAATAGTCATTACCAATCATTTGCAACAAAATAGAATACACATTCTTTAAAAACACTATTTTGCAGCTGCATATAAAATTAACAATAATTTAAATATATAAAGCATTCAACACGTTTTGTTGTCGTTGTTGCTGTTGTTCTTGTATTTTTTTTTCTTTTTCTTTTCAAGTAAAGAGATCGCCATGGGGTCGGTTATTTTGCATAACGCGTTCTTTGTCCCGTCCGCTCACGCAAGTACGGAGCAAACCTGTGACTGCAATTTAATTAACTTCAGTAAGCATGAAGCAGGTGAATATCCTTCATTTTAACACAGACAGGGCAAACAGGGAAGCAAAAGTTATGCAAGTGAGGTGGAAAATGGAAAACTTAACTACTGATTCAATAGAAAAGAAATAAATAGAAAATAATTATGCTCCATGTTTCTTTTTTGGTCACATATATGCAAGAGTCTTTACTTTTCTAAAGTATATATAAATAACCAATGGGTGTTTTATGTATTGAAATATTGCATATCCATACAGAGATATGTTTGTATTTGTATATATATATATAAAATGATATATATGTGTGTGTGTGTGGGTGGGTGGTTAAGATCTCCATATTTCAAAGGTCTTCATAATTTATAAAGGGGTTAAATCAAATTGCATAATCAATAACTGCCATTCAAGTGATTTAATAAATATGTACGGCATAAGTCTTAATAAGACTAAGAAGTCGCTCTGAAAAAGCAGTATGTAACTATTAGTCAGTGTGAAGTGCTACAAAGGCTTATAGCTCAACACAGGGACACAGAACAGAGAACAATATATATTCTACAACAGTACAGTTAGAACAGACACATCACCACACCTGTCTGTCTGATTACAATTAGCAATTGTCGAATTCACGCATTATACTGTGAACTCAACGGTTGCTCGGGGTGTGCATTTAAGCAGGAAACACACACAGCAGTTCCCTCATTGCAACGCCCACAAAGGTCTGGACTATGTGGTTTAAGTTCCCCTGACCAGTCAGATACACTAAGGCTGCCCGCTGTCCATTGAAGCCTGGTCTGGCACTGGTCTGGATGGTGGTGCTCAGTCTGCCCTCTGCCTCATATTACATAGGAACCATTCAGCATGGCATCACTCAGTATCATGATATACCAGAATATAGGAAATCCAATATGTAAGGAACGTACATGTCCAATTCTACAACATGAGGTACCACTCAATGCCAGTTTCTCCTGCTTAACTGTTGGCCTGATGAAGTAAACCTGTAAAATTTTTTAGTGCTATATGAATTTATTTTTTTGAAATTGATAATATTGATACATTGTACTCTATTTCTGCAATACTTTGGCATCATAAAATATTTATATTTTGAATGG
Source organism: Mormyrus lacerda (assembly GCA_015163995.2). Lineage (NCBI taxonomy): Eukaryota > Metazoa > Chordata > Actinopteri > Osteoglossiformes > Mormyridae > Mormyrus > Mormyrus lacerda. The sequence goes on along the minus strand of JAABNX020000044.1, from coordinate 17,436,260 downwards.
AACGTATCAGTTTATCACTTTTTTTTTTAAATCATGGTATAGAACCTAATTGGATTATCGTTCCTTTCAGCACTGAAACACATTTTTGTCATTCCAATATCTCATAACCTTTTGAATGCATTGTGTCGAATGCACCGATATGATCGATTGCTATTTATTCAAATTTTCCTTGGCTAAAAGTTTGAAACCTCTGTCTTTTTAAAGTTAGAGAAACAAACATCCCAGCTGTCATCCACTGTTTCTTCATACAAAGCCGCTGTTTAGGGGCCTGTTTCAGAAAGCAGGATTTCTTGCTTAGCCAGATATCTTGCCAGATTTAAGGTAGTCTGGGCTAATAGACCTTATTTTCATCAACTTACATTTAGCCCAGACTACCTTAAATCTGGCAAGTTATCTGGCTAAGCAAGTAATCCTGCTTTGTGCCCCAGGACCGTTAGAGGTAGTAAACATAGTAGAAGAAGACTACACATTCCTCCTTTGCTACTTCTAATTAATAATCAAAGATGGAGCAGACCTCCTCGAACAGCTGAGCATACCAACACAATGGGTTACATGGGTTTTACGTTGCTCCTGTGAAGTCATTCTGCACCTTGAATGCAAGGTGTAAAAGCGCCATGCTGTGGACCGTGGACGCCGGCAGAAGCCGAGGCTGAACGGAAGCTGGCGATTAGCCCACTTGCTGGCCAAGGGAAAAGCGAGATTTAATAAAAGAAGATCACCCACGCGTTCTAGCCAACTGGATGTGAAAAAAACAACTCTATAGGCTTAAATAAGAAATAAAAGCTTAAAAAAAAATCAGAGTAAATACACACAGCGTGTGGGAAGAATGCTAAAATTAAGTGGTCGGCCAGAAGTAATTTTTTTAAATTATGTTTCAACATTGATATTTTGGCTCTCGGAAACCTGCTCTAATAGACTAAGAAAATGCAGGCCAAGGCGACTCACTCGTGACCAGCATGAACATAACGGGCCGATCACCAAAAAATGGCTTTAGTTAAACCAAAGGGAAGCATGAATCAACCATTTTCTGTACGGGGGGGGTCAAAACAGCAGAAAGTGAGGCACAAACTCCCTGCAAATCTGTCGAACGGGTCTGGAAGACAGGATGATGAACGGGATCATGTCACCCCCTCACATTCATGGTCTGGAATTTTCCTGCAATATTCCCAAATCTACATATTTGCCACATCCAGTGACCAAAGTACTCAAAAGTACTTATCCAGTCAATTAAATACCACGTATGTCATTGTTTGCATGTGACATGTCCTGTAACAATCTAAAGCGTGTGCAGAGTTGCTGATTTCCAGCTAAGGCTTCTATGAGCGGAAGCCTTGCAGGTATGGTTTTCTAAATGACACATTTAACCTATTCTGGCTGCCAGAATCTGGCCAAGCCGCCCTGGCTGGAATTCTCGAGAATTACGTCAAAGGGCTGTGGCCCAGTGGGCAGCACCGACGCCTCAAACCCCGCAGGGCTACGAGTTGGATCAAAACCCAGATTTGCATGCGAGTGAGCGGTACTGGTTTGCCTTGTCTTACCACACTTCCTGGAACAGACTCCATATTTCAAGCTGGATAAGCTGTTTTAATTCGGGTTTTCCTGTAGACTAACCCCTCCTGATACAAATTAGAAGCCTTCTCTCGATTTTCCCTCCTGAAAAAAACCTAAACTTGCTATTTTTTTTTTTACATTGTGCAGAAATGCCTGTGAACTCACCTACTGGAGCTAATTCAGGTGGGACATAGCTGTTGTACCCTTAAGTGAAATAAATTGCTGTAATAAATGAATATGAGACCCACCCACTCTGAATCTGAAATAAATCACATGGGAATAAAGTAGAAAACTAACCTTCTGATTCTGCTACTAAACTATCAAAATATCCTCGCCATGCCTGATTGTCAAAGGGCCATTTTTTCGTGCTTTCCATAACTTCAGGGTACCTTCTAGAATTTGTGTCACCTGTGGGTGGGACAGCGCATATGTTGCGTTTTGGGGGTAAAAAAAAAAAAAAAAAGAGTACAGGAGCTTTTCACGGTTTCTGACCGAGGCTTCACAGCAGCCAGATGAACAGTCAGGTGGGAGGAGTGACCCAAATGGAAAATGTGACCCATCAGATCAGCAGAGAAGCGCAACAAGACTTGCCTTTGCCCTTACTGGCCAGCAGGGGTCCCCATACTTACTAATAGCTGGACAGAAAAAGAATCAACACTGTCACTCATCTCCACCCACCAGTGCCATGAGGCATTTCGAATATAGGCGGGGGCTACCAGGCAGTCACACGTTCCATCGGCAGTCACAGTCAAACCCGGGTGCATGGGTCCACGGCCACGATTCCGCAGCTCTGATCATCTCCCAAAATGCACAGCCGCTCACGCCCGTGTCCGTGCACACACATCCAAAGCAGAGAACCGGCTTGTACGTTTACATATGTATGTCAGGGTGCGTTACGTTGCAGTGCGTCCAATGCAGCTGGCGGGAGACCGCTCAGATATCCAATTTGCTGTCTGGGTTCAATTTGAGAGTGAAATACGTCAGAAATTGAGGAAGCAGAAGGTTGGGGCAGGCTGTGGTTCCCGGTCCTGTGCGTGTGGGCGGCACAGGGGCTCCGGTGGGGCGTCTCGGCTGCCCTGTGGCCTCAGTCCTGTAGCAGAGTCTCCCTCCAGTTGAAGCTGTGGTTCGGCCCGTGCGTCAGAGGCAGGATGGGGGGGTCCACCAGCTGCCACACCCCCGTCTCGCCCTGCTCCTCACATGCACAGAAGCCGAGGTAGGGGATCTGAAAAGGGAGCAGGTACAGAGCTGTAAGGTCACACACACACACACACACACACACACATAGACACACACACAGATACACACACACACACAGAAACAAACACACAGACATATACACACACACACATACATATACACACACAGATACACACATACATACACACACACACAGACAGAGATACACGGACACACACACATACAGACTGACACACACACTCGCATGTCCCCACATTGACTGTGACAACGTTTTTCAGTCCGCTTCTCACATCGCCGAACCTTTCTTAAAAAAGTGGGAGGTCACGCTGAGAAAGAGGGACTACATAAAACAAACCGAGTGAAACTTATCAAAAATAAAAGAACGGCAAGGCCTTTGCGTGTGTGTGCGTGTGTGTGCGCGTGTTGGGTGGGGACACACATTTACATAATAGAAAGCAGATGGACAGAAGAAGAAAGGATGACAGAATAAAGAAGGAAAGCGGAAAAGGAAGCCGGCCGACCCGAACGAGGCGGAGAGCGGACTGACCTTCCGCACCACCTGCACGAAGTCCTTGGAGTTCTGTGGGCTGAGGCCCTGCATCTGGCGAGTGCAGGCCTCCAGGGACGAGGCGTGGGCCACAATCAGCACATTGTTTCCTGGATGGGGGCCCAGCATGGGTGGAGGGGGGGACAGAAAGGAGCAGGAAGCCTTAAAAGTTTATATAAAAAGAGTAACCTTCAAGCAATAATTGCTGCAAAACAAGCATTAATTAGCCTGAACTGGCCTGATCGTTGTTATTAATCATGTTTGTTATCCAGACAGAGGGTTTCCTCTGCTGTACCGAGGCAGGATCTACTTCTGGGTCAAAACGTGTATTAGCAAACACATCTGGGAGTCACCGATTAACGTATTTGCGCTGTATTTTCCGTTTGTAGGTTTTTCCTTCAGAGGTAAGCCAGCTGTAACGGCAGCAGTACTCGACATGACAGTAACTGGGGAAAGATAATTCCGGGGTCCTCAGCGCCGGGGGTATAGAAGGCAGCCGTTTGTTAGATCCCGACTCGCACCTGACACAGCAGGGAAGGCGGTTTACTGCGTAAATACCTGGCTTCGGTTAACCGGGGGGTGAGTGACCTAAAAGCAGCAGAAACCAGCCGTTATATGGGAGTGGCCCGGCTGTGTCGTTAAATGGCCGCGGCAGCTTACCCTTGCTTTTGCACTCGGCCAGGATCTCCCTGGTCACCTGGAAGCTCCGGCTGATGTAGGTCTCGTAAGGTTCCGACACACCCAGCTTGCTGATGGGTATGTGAGGTCTGGGGAAGGAGGGGGGGGGGATGCAGGCATTTCAGCACCAGCCACATGACATTATACAGAAACCGGGGTGGTATGCAGCTATGCAGGTTATGCTGCTGCACCCATGACCAGGAGGTTGTCGGTTCGAATCCCGTCATCAAGAGATTGATGTCACCATCGCGCCCCAAAGCAATGCCTTTAACCCCCAATTGCTCCAGGGACTGGCTGACCCGGCTTTCTCAATCATACATTTATTTTATCCAAAGCAATGCACATCTGCCCAGTAAATATTACATTTATTCTTCTAAACAGTGAAACACCTGATGGGGTACGGCCTGCCCCCACTGCGCTCAGCATACTCAGCCCCCGCCGCGTTCCCCACCTGTACGTTGTGTCGACACTCAGGTTGGCCGCAACCAGGTCCGCGGGGGGGATCCAAGCCGGCAGCGATGTACCCGACACCCACTTGGTCCACTCGAAAAGTCCTGGCTCCACCCGGATCTTCAGCTTCCCATCCTGCTGAAGGCCTGGAGGATGTGGGGGGCGGGGGGCGTTACTGAACTCTTCTTGAATGCACAGAGAAGGGTGTGTATGTGTGTGCGGGGGCTCTCAGAGGATGAAGCATATTGCGTATTGTACCTCTGAGAATGCTCTGGGCAGTCTGGACACAGCGCAGGGAGGGTGAGGAATACACCAAATGTATCGGCGTATTGCTTTCCAGCAGGGCCTCCCCTGTGATGCGCGAAAAAGAGGAGAGAGGAGATGTAAGACTCCAAAGGGAATTCGACCCAAGCCTTTATTATCAGCACTGTTAGCATTAGCGCACACATACCCACGAGCCTGGCCTGCGTGGAGCCAAACACAGTGATCGGGCCGTCCTTTTCGTAGTCGCGGTATCCCCCGGTCCGAGGGGGCAGGCTGGCCGGCATGTTGAGGTTGGTTCGTACGTATCGACCTGCGGCGGCATCGCATTTAACAGCCGGCAGCAGCACGCGCCGATTCCCAACTCAGACGCCAACATCTGCTATATTTCAGACGCTAATACCCAATGAGCAAAGCAGAACAGGGGCAAATAAGGTGTAGAATTCTGTAGAATTCTCAAATCTGATTGGTCCGAAGGGTGTAGATTAATTGTCTGTAACCGTTCCCCCGTAGTGCCAGCTAGGCGAATCAGAGGAGCAAATCGATGCAATATAATAATATTTAATTAAAACTAGCGTCACTTAAAATTCTAGACACACAACAGAATTTACGAGCACTTCAAACTGGAAACTTCAAACTAACAATAATTTCTAAATTAATGATGGTGGCTTGGGTCACATCTAAGCAAAATATTTAATTAGACTGGTGGAAGAAAGTTGTTCTACCAATAAATCAAATAAATAAAATAAAGTTTTACCTCCACAGCATGTTGCGCATTGACCCCTATAACATTGGACTATGGATGAACACTGAAAGAATGTGAGAGATCAGCGTCTGCCTGGGTTTGGAGTCCATTCCAGTGTGGTCAAGGTGTTTCTCACCTTTGGCATCAAAGCAGTGGTTCAGCCAGTGTTTCCCAAACACCACATCCATCCGTTCGCCGTGACGACAGACGAAGAAGCACCGCTTGGGCAGCTGCGATTGGCTGCTGATTTGTAGCCCCTGCAGTGGGACGATCCGGCACAGAAGCCTGAGACACAGCAGAGCTGAAACCCACTCTGCTTTCAGTTCGTGACAACGAACATGCTGCACCTTCAAGGTTCCATTAAATTGAGTTGTTAAACCGACAGGTTTATCCAAACCAGTTTTTGTTAATAAGGCTATTTTAATGAGCAATTCACATTAAGTTTACTTCAGGTTACAAAAGCACAACCCAAACAGGAGGTAAGCTTCAGATGCCATTCTGAAGCTGAACAGACTTAATCAAAACATACATGTGCTACTGTTTACTGGCGTATGACTTTATATTATTATACATTCAGTGATTTTTTTCCCAGTTTTGTGGTGCAGTACCTGTAATGGGTGACAGATGTTACCGAAGGTGTGCATATCCCCCAGGCTGGACTCCTCCAGGTGCCGGCTGTCCAGCTGCCCATCACAGGCCCCGCCCATGGCGCCCAACGCTGCAGAAGGGGAGGCGGAGCCAAAGGAGTAGGACCTGCACCGCGAAGAGTCACACCATTAACAAGCGTATCACAAGCAGAACATAGCGTGCCACACAAACCAATCAGCTACTACGCTCACTGGACACTGCGCACCACGCTCACTGGACACTGCACACGACGCCAACTGGACACTGCGCACTACGCTAACTGGACACTGCGCATATTCAGATGACTCCTGAGACTCCTGCTCTTTAAACGGGCAAAAATTAAACGATATAATGATGCCTTTATGTGCTCGAGTACATCGGAATGCTTCTTTTCACATTCCCCATCTTGCTCAGAATTCCGAGCAGAGCTTAGGGTTCAAGCACAGGGTCATGCATTCATTTAGCCCCTGGAGCATTTCGCGCGTGGGAATTTCACTTAGACAAAAATGTTCAGAACGAAGAATGATTGGTTCAAAGAGATAACCAACAAGATTATAGAGGAGGTGGGTCCAAGCAACTACAGAAAGTGGGACCGCAACATCTCATTAGTTGGTCCCACCTTCTCTAAATGCTTAGACCAACCTCCTCTACAAATCTGATTGGTTATCTCTCTGAACCAATCATTCTTCTTTCTGACCTCAGAACATATTTGGGTAAAGAAAACTCCCAGGAGCAGGGGGTTAAGGGCCAATTGAGTTGTTACTATTCTGCTGTATATGGGACTCAGCCAGCAACCTTCCTATCGCAGTGGTAGTCACACAACGACAAGCCTTAACGCACTGTGCGCTCTGCACCGCATACGTGCAACACACAGGACTCCGTGGGCAGGGCCTCAGGAGGGTCGTGCGAGACGCCTCAGGGGACTGACCCGTGCAGAACCCAGGTGTCGCACTCGTCGGCCCGACTGATGTAGTTCTCGGGCAGCAGGCCGGACACCCCCGTGCTGTGGGACGTGCCGAACACCCAGCCCTCGCTGGTGTTGTTCTGCTCCAGCGATGACATGTAGATGAAATCGCCGGGTGACAGCTCCAACTCATCCTCATTCTGCGGGGCGTAGGGGTACATCACCCTCAGCGTCTGCGCAGGAGTGAACCGACATTAGCATGAGCTTAAGAAAAAAATGTATGATGCTACGCGACGCCGCCTGAGAAGCTGAACCACGGCCTGGTGTTTATCAGAAACCCTTCTGTCTGACTGCGACGCTACCCGGCACCATGGGCCGCCGTTGAACCCTTGAGCAAAATCCACCCGACCTGATCCATCTCAGCCGTGTTGGTGGTTAAAGTGCTAAAGCATTAACGTACCCGCTGCAGCTATCAAAAAACAAAGAACATAGTGACTGAGTGAGGGAAGAAATACCTAAAGGGCATCGTTATGCTTGTATTTCAGATCTTAGCTGAATCATACATGTGCTGCTTTTCTTTCTGGGACACAATGCCTGAAAATCTAAGGGAATATTTTACTCCCAAGGCCCTTTGAGTTCATCTTACGACGTACGAGCAGTGGCCAGCGATGCTCAGTCTTTTTATATTTTAAGATTTATTTCGCGTTCAGCAAGCGTAATAGCTACGAAGACACACAGTAGATTGATAATTAACAGGATTTGATTAAAATATGTTTTCAAAATAAGAAAAAGAAGTCATGTAAGTATTCTTTTTTAAGTCAGACGTGGTACACAGGGGTAGGGTGAGACGGGATACCTCGTGATTGGCGAATCGGATGTCCCGGGAATAGAGCACGGCCAGCCAATCGCAGCCCACCGACACGTCGATGCCCTTGGCCAGTTTCTCCAGCGACGACAGGTGATTGGTTTGAAAGTGGTAGGCCAGGGTCACATGGAGCTGCTTCTTGTGCGGCTCCACATGGATATCTGTGGTGTGCAAATGGGCACGGAAACATACTGGAGGTCTCGATCTGACAATACAAAATGGCGGCAAAAAAGAGTAACCTGTGGGGGGGGGGGGGGCTACAGACTGAGAGCGATGATAATTAATTCAGTTCATTTAACTTTATCCCCCATGGCTAAAACTTAATTATTTTCCACCCCTAGAAGGGTCAGACCTCAGGAGATCCAATAACAGCAGCATCTATTTGGGTTTTTGATTTCACTGTCATCCATCTCAAAAGCCACTGGATTTTCCCCCCAGTCCTCCATGAAATGAAAGCTTTATTTATTGCATTTAATTGTTGTTTTACGTCCATCCCATCCCTCTCACACACATGTGAAACACACTCAAGTAAAATGTTTAAAAAGCACAGTAACCTACAGTTACTCTTTCCTGCACTTTAATTATTCAGACTATAGATTGCTGTTACATTTGGCACAATCAACTATTGTACTTAAACTGTTGCAGCATGCTGGACATAAGCTTTCCTGCTTTCCTGGATATTATGGTTACCTGGATAAAGCAGCAAGAGATACATACAAGAAAATAGCAATACCAAATAGGAAATCAATAAAGGTGAAAAATATACAAATTACTGCTGAATTCTACTTATAATATACATACAGATATATAAATATATAAAAATATCAAATCAAGAGCTGACAGAAATAGCCCTTTGCCCTGCACAGGCGATCCGCCTATTTTACCTGTGGCAGTGGAGGCAAAGTCCGCAGCAAAGGCTTTGAGGACCTCGGCCATCTTCTCCTCCACGAAGAGGCCGATGAAGCTGGAGGACGTGTAGAGCTCCAGGGGCAGCGGGTTGGGGAAACGGCCTCGCCACTGGTTCACGGTGGCCTGCAGGGACTCGCAGAGAGCCTCCACCTTCTGATCATCACACTGGAGAGCAGGGCGCACAAGGCGTTACACAGGCTAACGCAGCACAGTGAAATTAAAGTGCAAAGGTATGGAGTCATTGAAACACAGGCTAACATAGCACAGCTAAGTAATAATAATGCACAGGCAAGCAGAGTCACGGTGACACAGGCTAACACAGCACACGAGAGTAATAACGCACAAGCACGGAAAGTCACTGAGACACTGGATAACGCAGCACGGCAAAAAAAAAAAATGCACCTCCTTAACCGACCACAGCTGTCAGGCAGTGAATGTCTTCTGGCTTCTAGAACATTCTGAAATGCTACCACAACCCCCACCCCCCCACCCCGCACTCTGCCC
>JAABNX020000044.1:17407082-17419331 GCA_015163995.2 Mormyrus lacerda | reverse complement strand
ACACCCCCATCCCCCCACCCCAAGATCCAAGGACATGCAGTTTTATTTATAAACTGAAATTCCAGTCCATGCAAAAGAACGGATGTAAATTTGATTGAGCGAATGTGGACGGGTTGGGGTAGTTTTTCTTCCTACATGCACACATGAGAACTGGGTTCTTATTTCCCAGTCTGCCAAATATGCCTCCTATGAATTGGAGCAATATCGAAATTATAACACAGATTATGTGACCGTGTGGCTAACAACCTCCGCTTTAGTATCCATGGATATGAAAGATCAGATCAGAGACAGCGCGAAGCCCGTGGTCCCACTGCGGCCCAACAGGGATGAGGAGTCAAACCATGTTTGAACAGTATCCAGCGTCACGGGTCTGGTTCTCTCTGCAGCGCGTCCTCTGATGTTCGACAAGAATCCAGCCGTCAGTTCCTTCGACTATCCGTCACACCGGGGTGGCAAATGGGACACACTGACCCTGGTGACCGTCTGATCCTGGGTACACAAAAGCAATGAGGCCCCACTGGGGACAAGAACGGTAAGTAAAACGGCGAAAGAGGAAACTATCCCAGCGCACTTCCTATCTACATCCATACAGGATGTCTACTGAAGTGGCACCAGAGGTGTAATTAGCAGTAAAATAACAAGAACATTATAAAAGAAATCAGTATAAAATGTCTTTGTCACACAGATCTGACGAACTTCAGACATGCATAAGTGTACACACATTTCTTGCATCTGGGGAGCGGGGGGCATATTGCATTAGCCCTTTGCGTTTTGCCATTTCCTGTTCATGAACCCACTAGTGACTGCACTACTGTGCAAAAGCATGAAGTGTGCAATCATGGGTCAGAGCAGCAACAAATGAGGTTCCCGATAGTGAACTTCCAGTCATTCAGATGGCACTCGAAGCCGCGGTGCCAAAACTGCAGAAAACAGCTGACCAGATCTCACGTGTGAGGGGCTCCCGCCGCAAGACAAATATGTGCCTGATTGCGTCACAACGCAAGCTTTCCACTCTCCGAAAAGACCCCCTCTCTTTCAGAGTGTTCTTTTTAAATTGGGGTTTTAACTCAAAAGGAAGTGACCTGAACCTTCCATGTTTAGTTAAAGATAGTTCAGATTAATGAAAATGCAGCCTTTTTTAGTTAGGGGCTAAATGGGTATTTCCCTCGCACTCGTGGCTGTAACTTGTCGGATTTAAGGTTGTCTGGGCAAAATGTAAGTGAACGAATATGAAGTCCATTGAAACTGTGGTACCTTAAATCTGACAAGTTACCCCGATAAGCTTCGTAGTACAGGCCACCGGCCCATCTCTGCAAAACCTTCCTGTCATTTGCAAGGAAAGTTGTCAGTAAAAGATATTTGCATGCCGAAATGACTCCGAAGGTTTCCTCACCTGCACAAACTAGGCATTAGAAGAACGAGAAGAACGCACTTCTGCTTTGTTACGCGACCGACATGAGTAATTTTCAGAAACTCCTATGGACAGTACTAATGCGTGTACTAAAATTGTTTAACTTTTGCTGAAAGGTGTGACTTTTCACGCATGTTCCCAGGCCCCATGTCACCTTAAGGCAACATATTTCCATTCAGTATTATTTCAGGTTTTGGGTGGAACTTTTTTCCCCCACCATGGAAAAATGAATTCAGGTGCTAATTTGCACCTATAAATGCGCGTGGAGATTCTCAGATAATCTCACACGAAAGGAAAAAAAAAAATCTATTTTTTCCACACTGTCAACAAGATGTGTGTAAATGACAGCCCACATTTTTCAAATAAATTCGAGGTCCACAGTGGTTCTCATCTCATACCACTGTAAGACATTGTGCTAAAGGTTCACCACTGCAGTTTACATAAACACGGATCACAGGTAAATTAATAAGTACAACGCTTTCAAGGCTCTTTTATATAAATCCCTGTGTCCAGAGTTTAAATACAGATCGACGGAGCCCAGACCTGCCTACTTATGTCGAAATCTAAGTGACCCGTTTAAGAGAAGGTCAGTTTTGCGTTAAAAATTCTGGTTTTTTCCATCTTACATAATATTACATTTTAAGTTGTAGCTCTGCCCAGGCATTCATTTCTTCAGTGGATGAGACGGTTCAACAAGACGGCTAGTTTTCTGTTCCTTGTTTTTATAATTCCACTTATTTTGCTTACCATACTGCTTCCATAACTTCTCTTACTATAGCTACTCTCGTCTAGTGGTACGACGTACAAGTCTAAGAAGCAACTCATGGATAATTGGATATTTAAATGAATACATTTTGAAACATTACGAATGCGTAAGTTATAATACTACTTGTGGCGATAAGCCGCTTCGATGCTTTTTAGAATATTTAACCCCTGCTTGTGTCCCATCCTGCTTCGCACGTTCATCAGTTCTTGCACTTTGAGTATTGTGAAACCACTGTTAGGCCTAGTTGTGACTGTTAGCCTGTCACACCATGGTCCTGGCGGAATGTTATTCCGTGCCATTGTACACGACATGTATGGCAAAGTCCATTTTATCAGGGTGTCCCACTTTGCTCAGCTGGCTGCCGTCGGATTTCCAATTCGAAGCTAGTCCGCACACACATTTACATGTATGCAATATTTTTAACTTTTAAATAGTCTGTAGGATTTGCAAACTACCCCAAAGCGTCTGAGTAATATGAATATGGCGTAAGATTTTTTGCATGAGCGTGAGAGTCTGAAATCGTGAGACCTGGCAAAGCTAATTTTGCTTGACCTGCCTTATGGAACATATTGAATTTTATTCGGCCCGGATTTATATTTTAGAGTATTACTTGTTTAAGAATAAAAAAAAAATTGATTCTGTGTATGACGTATATCTGGAAAAACGCTCGCCAAACCTTTACCAAATTAGTGCATTGTGGGTGGCATAATTCTCACACCATTTCACTAATATTTTCACGCCTGAAGTTGCAGCCATCTGGAAAGTGAGTCGCGACCGTTTGCAACGGACACGCCGTGGTCCACGTTTCACGAGCATTAACAGGAAAGGCATCTGTGCGGCTCGCGTCTCCAAATTGAATATTAAACAGTGACTAAAGAGCACCAATGACAACAACACTGGGGGGGGAAAATGCTGAACCTAAAACAGGTGACTCACTATATGAAATGAATCGCTGGCATGTCGCAGCTCTGGGTCATTCATTCCGTTGTTATTCCGCCTAAGCTTCCATTGAAAAAGCACACAGCACAGTAAAACGGTAAAATGAAACACTAAGGACCCTGCGGCACTGCTACTAAACAGATAAAAAATAATTATATCAACAGGCCACATCATGGTCAAAGGGGAACAACGTGAAATCAGTCGCCTCAAACTGTCTGGCATGATTCATTTCTGTTGATTTTTTTATAAATATAAACATCATAAAAAATCAATATTTGTCTCTTCTTGCTTAGCTTCGTGGGGGGGGGGAGAACCGATGACTGACGACTGAGAGCTGCTCCGCACTCATCTCACACCAGCTCTGTAGGGTTGGGGTTGGGGCGATAGATGATCTGGGCCCCCACATTCTTCCAGGACGGGGCTACCCCAAATTGCTTTCTAATATGCGCCGAAACTCACTACGGTTTCTTTACAAGAAATGCGCGCATCATTGCTCTTGCCGCCACAGACGGGTTACTTTCTCACCTTCGGGTTGTCGGGTTTTTTTTTTTTCGTGCCTTATGCTTCTGCCGGCCCTTGGTGACACACTTTGCGGCAGCAGCCCAGAATCGACATCGGCATCTCTGGCGTTTTAGCCGCTGCGTCAGGCTTCATTTCCTACAAACGGACTCCTACCCTTCGAATCTAAATCGCTTCAGATACCTTGAAAATCAATTCACAGTCAGGCAAACATCATAATCTCCCCCTAATTACTGCGGTAGCTGTCCTGAGCTCTTCAACATCATTTTATTTTGTGTTGGGTTTGATGCCTTTATGACACAGAACCATCGCTGTAGAAATGCATCCTACAATAAATTCATCCGACGACATATAATCCAAAATCGACAATTGAGTTTAAAGAGAACAGCGATGCTTAAAATCTCTGCAAAACTGAAAATCTAGGTAGATTCCGCTGCCTCATTTTGCTGGTGGAGAAAGTTATCCGTGCCGAGGCATTCAGATCCATCCACCGATCCATCCATCAGAGTCCGTTTCTTGGATTAAGTCACAGTCCAACTTAGCATGACATAGTCAGCAACCTTTAAATAAGGAAAAAGGACACACACAAACACCAGGAATCTCGGCAATGAAAGATATATATATATATATATATAGATAGATATATGAAAGAGATATAGACACACACACATTTTATATATCATTGCTTACTAAAAGACTCACTGACTCATAAAAAGGTTACAGAAAATCTTCAGTATCCAAGTATCAATCAAGCAAAACCATCAGGCCAATATCCTGGCCAAGAGGCCTCCATAGATGGTTTGCAGATTTACATCTGGCTCATAGTGACACGTGGAGCACCAGTTTTGGGCTGCTATCCAGACTTTGAAGACCCCCACTTGGAGAAGGTAATTGCGTGGATCACAGTGATGTGGTTATCAGTGCATGTCGTGGCCTTTTGGACGTCTATCCAGATTTTAAATGGCGAATTAGTGTAGAGACTGGTTGGAGGTACGTAATGTACAATAATTCGCCTGATGTTTGTGGTTGTGCGCCAGTGACAGGTATTCAGAGTGTGTGATGCGTCTGTGTTCTGTGATGCGGATGAAAAAAGTGGAAAAAGCATTTACATCTTTTTATATAAGGCCTCTTACATATTTCCAAAAGGGGAAACTATTGTTAAGGACTGAGAGGTATGTGCATAGGTATGGAAACGCTGACAACGTAACTGCACTCAACAGCCAGCTGGATGGGCAGGGCCATTCACAGATTCCGCATCCCACGCCCGTATCACTTTGCAATAAATTGGAAAACGGAGGCATCCTGCAGAAAAGGAAGAATCCAGATCAAAAGTACACCTTTGTGTTCCTGTCACCTCCTGGGACTGTGTGTCCAGAACATACACATCGCCTTTATCATATATCACAAGATAAGCCACCGCTGTAGCCACAAAGAAAAGGTTATCGGCACCAGAATTTATACTAAATAACAAGAGACCCCCCCCCGCAAATTTTTCCGCTGTGTCAGTTGGGTTTGTGAGAAGAGGCAAAGAGAGAAAAAAAAAAACGTAAAATCGGCATTTCAATCCTGAAACACCAGCTACATGTTAGTCACTTGTGATTCACCCCATGAATTATAGTGACCTTATTTTTTTCCAGTGCTCTTGCAAATGACCTGATGAGACTGACGAATCAGAATTGCCAACTTCGTTCCGCTGCCATCGAGTTACAGGGAAACTGGAAAGCACAGAGGGTTCTCAGCCTGGACAGATAATATCAGCCCGAGTCTGTTTGGCCAAACAGCCTTGACCATCTCCCACCATCAACGCCAGGAGTGGTCCAAAATCGCAAGCAGAGGGCGTGAAAGCAATAAGGCTCAGAGCGAAGAACCGGCAGATATCCACCCCATCTCACAGCTAGCCAGTGCATGTAGGCGTTCCTCACAGAGAGGAACTCACACAAACTCACTCTCTTCCTCTCTACACAGTCCCCTGCGTTGCCGTAAAAACAAAATGGACGCCGAAAAAGTTTTAAAAAATGTAAAAAGGGGCTGCTTCCTCAACACACAGTCGCTCTCACGCGATGTGGACATGCCACCAGGGGTCGTACTGGAAGATCTCCGAGTGGGCGGCGAGGCTCTAGTTTCTTGGTTCTGTGAGTCTTGGTTGACTGTCTCACAAAGCCAGAATGTCTCACACCTACCAGAACAGTGACTTCGTCCGCTACCTCGAGCTGTGCAAATAGCCCACTGCCTGGAATACGACTCCCCGCTGATTCTCAGCTGCCCTGAATTCAGCTCGAGAGCATCACAGTGGCTGCACCTTAGAGGAGCCCTGTGATTACAGTCCATATCCTTCAAGTCACATGCATAAACACACACTTCCTTCACTGTAGACAGAAGACAATGAAAAGAGCCATCTGTTAACTGACTCCCCTTCTACACACACACACACACAAGTCAGGAGGGAACAAAGATTACTTAAGTACTTAAGCAGATGGGTAGAAAAAAGAGATGGAACAGGGAAACATACATTTTTTAAAAAACCTACAGAAAATTTATATGCAGCAAAAAAAAATAAACATTTAGCAAAGCAATTCAAATGAAATATCAAGCCACAACGTCCATTCGCACAAGCTCTCAATTGCGAGAATGGTTTCTTAAAGAATATGCAGCCCCAGATTAAACGTTAAAGCAGTCGCCAGAAAAACATTGGAAGGAGACTGATCTGCAACGTCCAGCTGGCTGTTGTTAGGTCATCGTTCTCTGGCCACCTGAGCAAACGCGTATACGAGGACCGTAATTAAAAGGCCATTGGTTACGGCTCACTTTCCGAGCACTGAAGAGTGGCGCGGTAAATTTGCCAGCAGGCGGCCATGCCAAACACTCCAGATTGTCCCAGAGCATTCGGCTTTTGGGTGGAAGAGTAGGACGCTGCTAGCGAACTTCATTCTTGGAATGGTCTGGCTCACACTGGCAAGTGTTACATGGATCACAGATGGTCTGTTCCCACACACACCAAGGACACGCATGCGCATGTATACACACACAAACACATACAGGTTTGTAATAATTTCTTTGTGGGGACTCTGTTCATTTCTATGGGGGAAATTCTAATCCCAACATGATGACCTTAACCCCTACCCAGCCCTAAACTGAACTATAAGTAACCAAACTAAATACATTTTTAGTTTTTTGATTGCATTCACAGATCTTTGTGAGGACCTGAAAAATGGTCCCCACAATGTCAAAATAACAGGGAACATTTGCTCGCCTCGATGTAATAAAAACATAATCCACAAACACACAGACAGATACGCCTGAGTGGCAGGTTTCTGTCTACACACAGAAACTTGATCATTTTTTTTTGGCTTGTGTCATTCCTACCCACGCACAGCCTGAATGTGCGTGTGCATGCACACACACACACACATTCACATACACGCTGAGATGCTCCTGGAGCTTCTGAACCTGTCGTTTGCACAGGGGGACGATGTGCTTCAGGACACATTCCGGAAAGAGCAATGCGTTGAACGGGCCCAGCTGGTCAGAACAGCTGAGGAGCTTAAATACTTGTTGCTAGACACCTCTGGCATCAACGTCTTTACTGTCCTTGTTCTCCCCGCGACTGCTTGTGTGGGTGTGTACATGATACTCTATCTTTTGTGGGGAGATAATTCGCGAGAAAAAAAAAAAAACACTCAAAGATAGTAACCCGTATAGATCTTACAGAGGTAACTCCGTAAAACATTTTTATCTATCTGTTTGTGTTCGCTTATACAAAATTCTGAAATTACAATTAAAATAATTAATTTAAATAGTTGCAAATATGTCTGTGTAGGTTCAAGTAGTGAGTCTTGGGTCTGTGAGTATGTAGGTCTTGTGTGTGTGTGTCCCCCACAATATGATAAAAACCTTTTTTTTTTTTTTTTTTACATTTTGGGGAGCATTTTTCAGGTCTACAGAAAGGTTCATGAATCCAACCTAAAAAGTAAAAATTTAGTTTGGCTACTTATAGTTAGGGATGGGTAGGGGTTACAGTCGTCATGTTGGGATTGGTGTTTTCCCCATAAAAATGAATGAATTGAGTCCCCACAAAGATATAATTACAAACCTGTGTGTGTGTGTGTGTGTGTGTGTGTGTGTGTGTGTGTGTGTGTGTGTGTGTGTGTGTGGCGAATGTCTGGGAAAGGCTCACGCCTGCTCAACCGGCTTCGGGTCACGTCGGCCAGGGGTAATACCAGTGACGTCGGAGCGAAAGTCTCCATCCCCCAAGTGGCGGCCGATCTCAGCACGCCTCTCCCCGGCCGGTGTCCGGCCATGCCACCCCACCCAGGGCTGTCTTATGAGCAAATGGGCATCGGACAGCACCCAGGAAACACCAGCTGTCGCAGAGAAATGCAGCCACCAACCAACACTGCACGTCGGGCAAAAAACAGACACGTGGAACGCATCGGCATCTGCTAATAAACTGCACAAACACGACGACAGCGCTGAGATACAGATGGCAACGCTGCAGCCTGATCACAGATAGATGCCCATTGATAGCAGCCCACCACGTCGTACACGTTACTACACAAAACCAGAAACGACTGCAACCAAACCGGTTAGCATGTTTACCCAGGACTGCAATTTTCAGACTGCAGGCCTGTGAATTGTGGACTTTGGCTTTATTGATGACTAAATTTAGCCATTTGCTCATTTCAGGAAGGAAGGAAGTAAGTGATACTATCCAGACAGCTACAGATACTGTCATCTCCACATGGAACTGCGGCCATATGACCGTAATGGACACCCAGACAGGAGGGTAACATTGTTCTTTACCAAACAGGAAGTTGTTACTCGAATTTTGAAGGCGGCTCCTGCGTCCAGTGCATTGCTATAAAACTGTCTGAACTGGTCATTTGATTTATTCAGCATACAGAATTCAGGGGTCAGATGAGCTCCGGAGCAGTCTGGGGTTAACGGCTTTGCTCGAGGCCCGATAGCAAAGTCACTCTGCCGACTCTGGGATTAGAACCGGCAACCTCCTGATCTCAGGCAGTGTATTAACCCACTGAGTCACACGCCTCCCATTGCTATATAGCAGAATTAGAAAGAAAATGACAAATAAACATGTATATAAGCAGAACATGCTCACAAAGTGCCAAATAAGAAACACCAGCGAAAGAAGGTAAGGTGGCCCCGATTTCTCAGAAGATCATGCTGCAGTTGTGCAGTCCCTCAAACTAAATGGTCCCCCCTCTTTGCCTTTGGTGTGTCATCATGGGGTGTGGGGGCAGAGTAGCTGAGGGGGGATTCCAAGGCTGAGCAGGTCCTAGAGGCCACAACCTCCCCCCCCCACTCAAAGCTACCTGTCACATAAGCACAAGTTTCCACGTGGGGAAAGCTGGCCGTCTCTAACCTGCTTCAGAATAACTGAGTGCAGCCAGCTGGCCTCCTCAGACCTTAAGGATGATGGCGGATAGAGATCTGAGAAAAGTGAATTAACTGTCCCCCTCTCAGGGACGTTCCCAGATGGCACAGTCTCCATCAAAATGCAAGTTGACCCATGACGCACACTCACAGGTGCACCCTCATTTCAATGCCCCCGACGTGATTGGATGTCGTATACTGACGGCGTATTTCCATTCCACTTAAGGCGCATGGCATTCAGAACGTCCGTAGTGGCACTTTATGATAGCATGTGATTTTTGGACGGAAGAGGCACCCGCAAATCAAAAAATGATCAATCGTCCTTCCATTCGATCGGCATTATCCGTAAATCAGTGGATGCTTATCTGACTGGTAAACTCAGCTAACTGGCCGGCCCTGACTTAGGGCATCCAAGACATGTGAAGTACAGATCTGAATTTCATCTGGTGGGGGGGGGGGCTCCAATGGATGTAAGAGGATACGGAGACAGTGGTCCGGGCATAAGGAGATGAGACTCGATGGGGTTGCCAGGCAACAATGGTAAACCTCCCCAGTATAGGTATAGGGTTCACTACTTTCTCTTTTTCTAAATACAGGCACCCCCCCCACACTCACACACTCACACACACACACACACACTTTACCACCCCCACGCAGCACTACAGTCTAAAAAGGGCAGCGAGAATCTCAAACGGTGACAGGCTCTTTCCTGAGAAGCCCAGTGATGAGTAGCATCACGGAGGTGGCTATAGTGTAACCTCTCTCTCTCGAAAGGTCAAGCCTACGATGGGGTTTTGACATTTCAGACAGAAAGAGGCTGAGCATGATCAAGGGGTCCACAGGCCGTCCCAAGCAGCTCCCCTGGAATGTAATGCACACAGAACAAACACCACACTGCGCTCTTCTCACACAAAAACAAGTCACGCAAATTTCCAAATGCAAAACAAGTAAACCGAAAAACTAGCAGATGCATGCAGACATATCAGGCAGGGTGTACATGTACAAGCGGGGGGGTTCATGTATCGCCGCAGCAATACTAGATGCATAAACAATGCATCCGGAGTCTCTCAGGACAATCTGGAGACCGGACACCGTCCCCCAGTCGTGACACTGACCGCAGGGAAAGGATAAATGCGATCAAAGACAAAGGAGAGCGCAGATAAAGGCAAAAAGCTGTCGGTCACAAAGCTATGCTTCATCGCAACCAGCCATGTAACATCGCTATCAAAGCTGAGGGAGTTTTGTAATAAACTTCCCGGTCCGTCTTTGTGAAACCTGCCACATGCCTTTTACGCTTCAGTGACTGGGCAGCGCTACAGAGTCTAGCAAGGGCTTTGCAAAGTTTAGCTGCTTGTTTGGTTGATTTTTTTTTTTAGCCTGGGTCCCTGCCGTTTTCTACACAAAGAGCATTAGCCGTTTTTGCTTTGTGGAAATCCTCATTGTTTCGGTTTGCGTCATACCGCTGAGTGCAGAAAAGACCAGGTGAAAAAAAAAAGTGGATCAGAGAAAGCTGGTAAGCAAACTTCATTTGTGGGGGAGTCTGTACAAGCGGCAGGGGAGGACTTTGGTAATGGGAACCGTTAGACAAAGTCAATGTTAATTTATTTATTTATTTTGCTCCATCCACCTACACAGGAAGGCAACACACAAGTACAACAGTCTGATCTGTCTCAGGTCATCAGTCAGTGGACATGGCCAAGTACAAAGATTTCATCTATGCATTACAGGCTGCAGAAAGAGACGGCATTTCAGATTTCTGCTCAATGCTGCGATGATTGGATACCTGGGTCGTGATCTTCTAAAGTCCCCTATCCTGTATCCAGGGGCATCAGAAGGATTTTGAATGTGGGGGGGACACACTAGCATAAAACTAACATTTTATGTTAAATGTGGGGCGGGGGTCCAAACGTATAATTATGAAATGTGAGGGGGGACACGTCCCCCTCAGATTTAATGGCGACAAAGTCCATGACTGTATCTAACCGGGTTCCAATCCTCAGTCCTCACCTCACCTCACCCCCTTGAAAATCTTCTTCAACCAAAGGTCACTGAAAGATCTTAACGAAAAATACATCTGCATGATTAAAGTTCAACCCAACTTACTCACAGCTTCCCAGCACCAAAATTAACATTTAACACTGAGAACAAAAAAAAAAAAAAAACAAGACGTTAATGTTTTGCGCAGGAAAAACAGGTGAGTAAAGAAGAAAGACTGATCAACCAGTGAAGGTTGTCCTTGTGCACATAACCTTGAAAGTCACTCAAGTTACAGTTTAGTGCCAGTACGTCTATATATAAGCATATAGTGCCAACAGAGGAGTTTAAGTTTACTTGACAGCGCAGACATACATTTCCACCAATTGACTGCGTATACCAGCAATCGAGCATCAAATTAATCATGAAAAATATTCATGAGCATGTATTGGTATACGTTCTGGATGACGTTCCAATAGTCATAATCTGTTCTCTTCTATAGATTAGCCATTATGAGAGTTATAACTGGCGCTCTTTTAATTACAGATCTCATCCTAGTCCCCCCGATCACTCCGTGTGGCGGCTGTATTTTTCTTCCGCTTCGGAGATGGAGCAACATTTGGGATTTGAACTAACTGCGACCGCTAAGAAAAACATGGGATTTGGCCTAAATTTAGCTAGAAAGTGAGGGCGCCAGGGAGTTTAACAGAATAAATACAACTTTCACCACAAAAAAGCTACTATAGGTTATTTGACACAGACCTAAATCTCGGGCTTAACTTCGGGGGCGGGCAGGGGTCACGGCAGGGGAATCGGGCAACTAGAAGCAGTCATAAGACGCTGCGCTCCGCCGAACAGTCGCCCTTTGTGCCGCTAATAAGCGGCTGACTGCGCCGTAGCAGCGCGATGAACGCCGCCGGTTCTCCCGCATCTGGCGTGACACTCACACTTTCAGACTCACATTCTTGCAAGAAATATTACAGCAAATCTGTATTATTCCATTATAAACCTAAAAATAGCTATTATATCAAAAGCTGTGGGGTAATTTGCAAACCCTACAGACTATTTACAAGGTAATGCAGCTGTAACACACATGTAAATGCGTGTGTAGACTAGTCTCAAATTGGCCGGTTGGCCGTGCAAACGCAGACCGCACTGATGCGCCAGAACTGAGCCCGCGCAATGGAGTTCATTCATACGCAGGGGAAAAGGCGTTTGACATCACCACAAATTCACACAAACCAGGAAA
>JAABNX020000044.1:17377771-17394459 GCA_015163995.2 Mormyrus lacerda | reverse complement strand
ACCATTAATGGGATACATTTATTATTATTTTATTTATTTTTAATTTATTTTTATTTTTTTTTACGTGGTCAGCATCGTGGGCCGCATTTGCATTTGTGACGGGCCGCAGGTTGAGAACCGCTGCCGTAGAAGAATCCAAACAAAGAGTCAAACCATCGTGTGCATAGAAGCACTTCACAATAATAGTGAACAAAAATGCAATGCCAGTATTACAAAGCAGAACTTTCACATCACCAGAGAATGACTGCAACGCAAATACAACTTAAAAAGACGACATTCAAGTTTGACAGACTCACCCAATAACAGGAGCTTAAGCCACAGTTATGTGCCATTTAACCTCTCAGGGTAGCTCTGCCAATCTCTGTCATCACTTTAATTGAAATCACTTTGCATTAATTTCATTAATGTCATTCCTGTATTTTGGCACAGCCGAGAAATCATTCACGTCTACGCAATATCGTATCTCTACGGAACACGTAAATATTTCCATACAGACATATGGACTTTCTCTTTTAACATTAACTAAATGACGCTTTAAAAGGAACAATGGTTAAATTGGCAAAGCTTGCCAAGTTTGGTTTCCTATAACTGAATAAAATGTTTTAGTGTGACTTTTTGATGGTCTGAACTAGTGTTGCAGTACTGAGATTCCGTCTTATCTTGGACACGAGATGTTTTACTTCAAGATCAAGAACGCAAATTCGCTCGCAATACTGTGTTAAATTATGTTAAAAAATGGGATAGAATTTTAAATAAATACGTTTAATATGACAAACAATGAAAGTTTTAATTTGGCCACGGCGAAACGTCACGGCCTGAAATGTCACAAGGTAGCAAAATTCGGGAGTATCATATGACGTGTGGACTCCATCCTTTTTCAGTTTCCTCTTCCAGTAGACAGAGTTTATCATTTGGATGTGCGTGCTTTGTATTGGGTTTTACAGAGACCAAACCTACACCCTTGCGTTATGCAGTAGCCAAACCCATGCTTTACCTGTCCAGAAGCATTTATGTCAATTTTAAGAATAAATGTCCATGGTACAAAGTATACTTTGACACTAATTTTAGGCCATTCTGCCCAGCCCCACATTTTATACTGTGCTGTGGTATGTAAACTCAAGCAGTCTGTTCCTGATCTTGTCTCCATCTCGTCTCGGTTTCAAAACACTCTGGTAATGACTTTGCCTCGGTTTACGTGGTTTTGACTATGGCACTAGTGTTAAATGCAACGCACTATCACACTCCTCGTTCAAGCCTATCAGGGTGGTGCAGTGGTTAGCACCATCTCCACACACTGCCGCTTTAGGTTTGTGAAGTTTGCATGGAGTTGTGAAGTTTCACCCTGCGTGTGCGAGCTTTTGTGGCAGATCCTCCAATTTGCACTGTCAAAAAACAAGCAACTTCACTGGAGTGCCTAAATCACCAGCATGCGATTGGT
The DNA here is from genome assembly GCA_015163995.2 of Mormyrus lacerda. Lineage (NCBI taxonomy): Eukaryota > Metazoa > Chordata > Actinopteri > Osteoglossiformes > Mormyridae > Mormyrus > Mormyrus lacerda. Next base: position 17,393,021 of record JAABNX020000044.1, on the reverse strand, counting down.
GTACTCAAAAACGCAACGCATATTACATATCAGGGTTATTCAAATCACGGTCCTCGAGGCCCGAGCACTGCCGGTTTTCCAGCCTTCCTTTACCTGTCAGTCAGGTGTGAAGCCTCTGACCAATCAGAATCAGTAATTATTAAACTATCTACCTGGGAGAACTGAAAACAACTGAAAACTGGATTTGGAATCGAAGGTCTAGATTTGGAGATCCGCGTTATATATTATAAAACCTATAAGCCCAAATACCAGACACTTTAGCTTTAAATCAGGGCATTGAGTAGTTACGCATAATGCAATCCATGAAGGATATACTTTGGTTGTTCTATTGGTACTCCAGTGCACGGCACACCTTATTTACCAAGTGGAACAGAGAAGCACAGAATGAATATAACTGAACAAATAACCAACATTTCAGGAGTATACAGGAGAGAACATGTTTTCCTCACCGGTGGGCTTATTGTCAAAGATGACATATCCTTGGGACCCTTGCATATTCTTGAATTTCCACTCAACTCTGGGGGTCCCAAAATCAGAGGAATAAGCACAATTGAGGTCAACCCCTGCAGAAGGAAGGTAAAACACCATCTCAAACTCATGCAGGAAAGAGATTATTTTGAAAACACTTAAAGGAAGTATTAAAAACACCACACACGTTTCATTTTCAAACGATTTTATATACACAATACTAACCAAACCCTTAATACATTCTGCTGATATGTTTCTGATCTTCAACAAAAAAAAAAAAAAAAAGAATAAAACCAGACCTACCCGAGTTCTCAGAAATGCTGGGATTCGGATTTGAAGTAGTCACTGAGAATGCCAGTGTGCCTGTGTGGTGGAAGGAGAGCAGACAATGAAAGAATCATGAGTGATCCCAATAACAATGAATAAACAAACGAATGAACGAACGAACGACGAATGAATGAAGTCTGGGTGCAGAAGACAAAAATGCGTAACAAAAGGTCTCAGAAATTGTGATTTGTGGCAATTTGAAAGTGAGGAAGGAGTTAGGAGTATTTGAGTTTTTAAATCCATATTTTACATATCAACTTAAGGCTAAAACTGCAGTCATTTTGGTTGACCCATGTCCTGCACTATTTCTGTGAATTTTGCTACTACACTCTAGCTGCGGTAAGCAATACAAGTAACCATGAATTTGCACCCACATTTGGGTGGAAGCCAATTTGGGTGCATCTTGATACTTATAGGGGAGAGGCACGTCATTAAGTACAGTACTGTAATATACTCGGTGAAACAGCAAAAATAAATATAAAATCACAACGTTAACAGATTGCGCTTAAATTTCAAGAAAGGTGAGGCAAACTGCACTACGAAAAAGATGCGGGCAGGAGTAAACAATCACATCTGAAAAACACAACGGTGCCTGAAGCTGCAGCAAAAGGTTTCTTTGCGTGTGATGAAGCAGCACAGTACAGGCACTGTATCTACCGGGCTTGGGTGGTACCTATTTTTCCCATACTGTCATACTGACACACCTCCCTGGTACACGGTATATGGGAGGAACCTAAATCATGCAGGTTGCCACAAACTCCAGAATCAGAGACGGCCTAAAGGGCCTCATCAGTGAGAAAGTTGAGCACTAGAGAAATGAGAAGATCACTCTTTGTGGAAGAGTTAAAAAGGATCACCCTTTGTTTGACACCGCTGTTCCTGCTTGATCTGCGGCCGCATGCGCACCTGGTTTCATGCATGTCATGCATGCACCAAACAAATTTATTTTTGTATAGCGCGTTATCACAACACTACATTGTCTCAAAGTGCTTAAGCCATAGGCAACAGTGGCAAGGAAAAACTCCCTAGAAGGAAGATACCTTGGGAGGGACCAGACTCAAAGGGGGAGCCCATCCTCCAGGGGCCGACTGGGAAAGTCAAGTTTACTGCACATTTTGTTTTCTGGCATTAACCTATGCATGCATTTTATTCTTTGCCAGTTTGTTTTTTCTTTTTTCTTTTAAACAATTAATGGACCCCTATAACCACTAATGCCTCAAAACAGCATCTCAGTATCCATTTAATAGTATCTAGCTGTCCATCGCATACACATTACTGTATAAATACTGGATTACAGTTAAATATGGCAGTGGGTCATTATACAGCCGGCAGCGCTGCCCATTCAACTGCACCTGTTACACTAAGCGACAGATTCACCTGCCAACGTCCTACGACGTCCACTTACAAGAATCTCCCCATCAGAGTTTTATTATTTACTATGGAACTCGGACGTAAACGTGGTCTGACGAGACTCGATAGGAGTCCATGTACAGCCAAATTTGTGTAATATGCAGCCCCTACATTGCCCAATGTTCTCCACGTAACACCAATGTACGTGAAATTCTTTTTATCACTATGGACCATTCGATTTGTAAAAACTTAGTCAAGTTATTACATAATGCAACATTATTACATATTGTATTGTTACACTCCCCAACTCAGAGATGGCAGATCATCAACAAAGACCGTCTGCTTCAAATATGTCATGATCTGAAAGGATTACCACTCATCACATTATGCAGTCACCCAGCGGTAAAAAGCTTGGCTAGGCTCTGCCTTCTTTTTCATTGACGAGCTTCACACCAGGACGATGACTAGATCAGTAATCACAAAACAGCTTTCTAATATCATTGTTTAAACTGATCATTACTTGTGATCATTGGATAGGTTTAGTCCGTAACGGCTGTGAGAAACTATTCAGATAATATATCAACTAATCTGCTTAACAAGCTTTCCCAAATTGTCAAAATACCAAACACTGCGCAGAGAAGTGTCTGTGGCAAGTTTGGTATCCACTACGTTTCTAAATGGAAGATTTTTTTAATTCCAGTTCTTTAAGTAATAATTTTGTCTGAGAAGTTCAGTATCTGAGAATTCACGCAGATATACGGCATGAATATAGCTCATACATTGAGGTAAGCAGACATGTATAGTGCATACTTTAGTTTTTCTTTGTATTACATCTGTAAAAAGCAGCCTATCAAGTTAAACCTGTTTAACAGAATTCCTGCACAGTGAGGAGTGCTTACTTTCGAGAGACATAGTGAATTAAAAACCAGTTTCAAAACAATATTATTTACATTCCTTTCAAAATTTAAGTGATACTGTCTTTCTTTTAATTTTGACCCAGTGGCACTGGCATTTAAAGATTCATATTTTTAAACACACACAAGTAATAATAATTTAAAGTTTTAATGTGGGTGGGGGACATAAGTGTGTTCAAAAACCTGTTTGAGGATTTGAGAAACCACATACTATACTAGTAGTATATACTGATTTGACCAAAAAGTAGCAGGTTGTATGCAGTACATGAAAAAAATATGAAGTTTGCAGTACACCAAACAAACATGCCATACTGATTTTGAAAATATGCGTGAAGTACAACAAACTAATGTCAGACTAATTGGACCAAATAAGTTAAAATAAACAAGCTTGCCCTGACTGCTTTTGCAATTCTTTTCAGCGACATAACTACACACACACACTCAATATGCCTATCCTTTCAATACACGTGGGGCTTAACATATGGAATGTTTTAGTTACCTGAATTGTCTAGTTATTTTAAATTAATTTGTAAAATATGGAAGCATGTTGTATTCATCTGGGGGAAAAAAATCAGTTTTTTCCAAATTGGCAGTCTTCCTCTTTTTACAGGTAATATTTTCTGTTTTTCTGAAATAGCAACTTATGTAAGTTGCTCTAAGAGTCTTGCATAACTGAGGACACCTGCCAAATGCTGCAAATGTAAATAAGACAACCATCTTGTTTTTACGAGCAACATTTTCCTGTTTTTCATGATGCACCATCTGTGTAGCTTAATCTACTTTTGTTTCTACCTTGGTTTGAGTCATTGGGAAATATTAATGTTTATGTATTATCAATAGTTTGTCAACTTTGCCCAGGATCCAAAATGCTCGACACTGCAGTGTTTCTCCTGGATCAGTTGAAACAGAACGGCATGCCTCACAGAAATAAGCCGATGCATGTGAAATGAATTCAGGCCAACCTTGTCGTGACTCAAGACTATGTCCGACGAATGCTGCAAATACTGGATCCTTATAAAATCCTTATTACTTATAAAAACAAGGTGATGAATTCCAGATGAATGCAAAACACTTCCAAGTAATAAGCTTTTGTAAGAATTTGACAATTTACCAGACACACCCGACCAGTTAATACAGCACACAAGCTGAAAAACACCGTTGGAAAGTCATGCTTTGTCTTTGGGGAATGGCCATCACGGTATCAGAAGCCCGCGGGGAGGTCATGTAATGCTTCAAAACAGGATGTATGCCGTGAAGTCATGAGTAAGTCTTATACTAATGACAATTTGGCTTGCTCTAAGTATGCACGGGTCACAGCATGCAGCACGCGGTTTCGGAAACGGCCCAGCTCTCCTGTTTCCTACTCCACTGCATAAGCAAAGGTTACCGAGAAGCGCAAGGTCTTATCCTTGTAATAAAAAGATAATGGAAAAGACAAATGAATGAATTTTATTGTGCGGGCGTGATAATTGCCCGGCCGAAGCAGTGCTTCTCCATTAGACAGACACTGCCCGTTTCGATTGTTATCGCTCTGGAATAAGTCCCTCTATGACTAACGTGGCTCTCCGCCATCCGCCTTCCGTTCGGCATTATCTTAACATCCCACCCAGCCAGTTTTTCCTGTGAATACTCGACTGTGCATAATGACGCGGGCCTACGGCAAACACAACCCAAACGGCTACTATAAATTACGTAAGGTAAATAAAGTTTCAAATAAAACAGGTTTATGTGCGAAATGTACACAGGTTTCCCTGTAGTTTTTGTCAAATGATGGGGCTAAAGCAGAAAGCTTTGGCATGAAGTAGTTTAGACCGGTTTTATTCCAAATGATGTTAATATCCACCTGCAAACCAACCACATTCGATTAATCTTATATTAGTCATAATACACTACCGCTTCAACTTTAAACACCAAAGTTTTTCAGTGCACTTTCCAATATGGGCTTACCTGTTGCCTGTAGAAGCAAAGTTAAGACAACAATCAACAACATGTCGACCGGAATACTTGGACGATGTTCCTTTTAAAAGCGTAGATTAAACAAAAAGTCTTGTAAGGATCGCGGCGTCTTTCGGCCCTGCGCTGATTTAGATCCGTCCGCTTCGGCTTTACTTGAAACGCGTAAAAGTTCTCCTTTAAAATAAAAGTCGAATAAAAGCAAGACCAGCCGAGTACCCGCTTGTCAGGGAGACACACAGACGCCCTTTACCGGAGAGCTCGGCTGCTACCTGCGAGCGGGTGGTGCTCCACACGCCCCGCGCGTGACGTGTAGAAACTCCGCCGGATCGCCGGCGTCGCGCGGCTCTTCCGCGGTATCGCTTCCCTATAGCCAGCAAAACCATTTTATTTTCGCCAGACAGCCATTTTCCCATTTTTCCCGTGCTGATGTAATTAATATGCATGAATTTAACACAATCAGATTAACAATTAGGTGGATCAGGAGACCACAAGACATGAGTGGGGTGCATAATAAAACAGCAGGCTAATAGTCATATTAAATCTTAGACTCAACAATAAAATTGTATAGGATTAATATAACTACCAGCGAGAGAATATTTTAATAAAATGCAGCGACACATTGAGTTTGGTCTAAGTTGAGTTAGAGTCATAGCACAGAAAAAATGATTCACTGCCCAAAATCATAATATATTGTACATTTCATTTGGTAATTTAAACTAAGATTATATAGGGTAACCACATAATCCATGTCAGGGAGGATAGTTTGAGCTAAGAAGAATTTGTAAACAACTATTTCAGTGAAAAGCACCTGGGAGGTATTCCACAAAACAGAACTTAATCCGAACTGGAAAACTATCCAATATGAGAATACAAGTGACATTCCTATTGGACAATCCTTACATTTGGCTCAAGTTATTTAGTTAATACATCAGTTTTGCTCTGTGGAACACCCCCTTGATTTCACTTAAGCATGGAGTTCCTGCTGAGTACTGATTGATCAGTCTCCTATAATCATGCATGTGTCACTAGTGTTATTGTGAAACAGCTGGATGAGTCTTTCAAACAATGAAACAAACCAGTAAAAACAAGAAGAATTGAACAAATTAGCCAAACACAGGAGCCTTTTGGGTTTAAAGTGCCATGTAAAACCTGAAGTAGCTGGAAGTGCCCCTTGGCCTGGATTATCTGGTAGCCCTAATTACACAGTCACGTGCACATGTGTGTGAGGGTGTGAGAGAGAGACAGAGAGAAACACAAATCACATATCCAGTCACAGAATTAGGCAGGAAGAATTCAGAAATTAGTATTTGGTTGAATAGCCCTGAAATTAAATCACTGTTTTCCTGCATCTCAGCATGTTCTATACCAGTCTTTCATGTTGCTCTTGGGTGACTTTATGCCAGTCCTGGCACAAAAATTCAATTGACTCAGCTTTCTTTGATGGCTTGTGAACATCAGTCTTCCTCTTGCTTTTTAACGGGGTTCAGGTCTGTATATTGAACTGGCCATGACAGGGTCTTGCTCTTGTGGTCCTCCATCCACACCTTGATTGACCTGGCTGTGTGGCATAGAGCACGATCCTGCTGGAAAAACCCAATCGTCTGAGTGAGGGAACATTGTCAGACCAGAAAGAAGCGAGTATTCTTCCAGGTCAACCTTGTACATGGCCTGATTCATGCATCCTTCACAAACAAAAATCCACCCCATTTTAGCCTTGCTGAAGCACCCCCAGATCATCACCGATCATCCACTAAATCAGTAGGTGTGAGACACTGTGGCTTGTAAGCCTTTCCTGGAATCTGTCCTACCAATAGATAACCAGGTTAAGGAAAAAGCTGAAAGTTGGACTCATCAGAGAACATGACTGTCCCACCCTGCCCATCTGCCCCTCCCGGTTCTCCCTAGTGTGGTCTCAATGAGCCACACCTGTTATGCATTAGCCTTACCTCCTGTTCCTGCCCTTGTGTAATGCACTTCAGCTGCCTGCACCATTGTTAGTCTAAACAATGTATAAAGGTGCTTCCCAGTCCTGACAATAATGTTGTTGCTTCTGTGGTTCCCATTTGTCCTTCTTGTTTTGAATCGCCTGTGATCCTGTTTGTTTGTGTTCAGTCCTTAGTTAATAAAACCCCGTTTTGTTCAATTCCTGCTTCCTGGTCCTTCCGCTTGCTCAACGCAGCAATCCCCTTACTCCAGTCCACTATGGTCCAATCCTTATAGTCTTTAGCAAACCTCAGCCTGGGTCTTTGCTTCTCTTCTTTTTTGAACTGCCTGTGCCATACACTTAACACCAATTTGTCATTCTTTGTAGATCACTTGAGGACATCCTGCAACCTCGGCGAATCACCGAAACAGAAGAGAAGACTGCTGGAACTTGCACTGGGCACTGTATCCAGAGGCCGACAGCACCCCTCTCACAACCTCTCCTGCAGCCATGTCTGTGGGACCTGGAAACAGCAATTTCCTGTCAAAATGCTGATGTCTGGCCCCTCCCAGCCTAAGACTGGATCTGTTAGAAGGACTAATTGCTCTAAACATAGAACTCTATATCTAAATCTATCTTTCCATGCTAAACCTCCATAACAAAATTTTCCCCCAGCAATCAAAAGGTGAACGGTACTCTTCATCTCGTTGTCTATGTCTTAAAATGTCAATATTATGCTTATGTGTCATAGTATTTATATTAAATTCAAGGCTGAAGACTGCGACCATTTAATGGTATTGTCCTACCAATTTTGCAAACACTGGGACAAAATTTTATAACTAGGAGCAACGTGCAAATATGCCCATCGTTTTTTTTGTTTTTTTTTATCATCCCGGTATATAACGTGAAACACTGGGCGAGAGCTATAATTGGTGTGTTAGTGAGAGAGAGAGAACCATGCAGGAATTTCTGTCTTGTTCCCACCACAGAAACTCATTCTTCTGAGGCTTTACTGGGGTGGGGCTTGTGCCGGTATCTTGCTGATTGCTTGACAACAAGCACCTGCCCTAACCTTGACGTTACGCGGAATTACTGTAGTGCAGGGAAGATATAACGTTAGTGCACCGAAAACTCAGCAGCTGAAATTATTTTTGTACCGTAATTCCATGCAATGCATTTTTTTGCTTGTGTCTCCATATTTCTGCACATGAAAACTATACACATTATACTTTTGTATAATGTGCCGGTGCGGTGGTGAAAATTGCCAGTGCTTATTTGCGGCATAATGTTACATCGTTTTTTATTCTGTGAAAAATGAAAGATTGATCTGCTGGCCAGATTTAATAATGAATTAGTAGAAATAAAATATAAACAAAAAGCTGTGTCCCGTTATGACCGCGATCGATCCACCCAGTAATTATCATAACTAACAAAACGACTTGTTTCATCACCCTTTGTTTTTGGGGTGGTGGTGTAGCTTCCTATATGAAATTACGAGTGAAGTTTAACCTATGATCTTTATGTGTCTCCCATGCCTGTTTAGCATAAGGGTTCCAGTTTCTTTTGAAAAGAGGGAAAGCGACACACGAAAGTAGCCAGGAGCTACGAAAGTTCCCTGCCAAGATGGCCCAGGAACTCTGACTGTGGGAAAGTGCCTCATGAAAACCTCGTAAAGTACAACACCAGCTTCAAGCATAATCTATGCAGGGATAGGCGCTATGATGCAATAACAGCTGACGACATAGCTTATGCTTACCTTTGTAAATGCATTATTTGCTGTTCATGTTTTACAAAGTGCAATTTAACTATGAACTTAAAAATTTCATATTAAACAATACTTTATGAATTTTTTTCTTCAAAATAAAAAGTCGCATTTCTGTAAATTGTGCGTATGTGTAAAACGCGTTGTATCTATTAAAGTGGTACGGCTACATTTTGTGCTTGTGCTCCTAACGTTTTCAGTTTGGAGTCCCAGTGCTACCATTGCCCTGCCATTTATTTCTCCCCATTTGCACTATGACAAAGGAAAACAATATTTCAGTTCAGCGTTATGACCCCACACATCATGTATCTGAAGTAAACAATAAACTATAATTTGACTTTTTAAAACCTAATTGAGCACAGCTCTCAGATAATACTTCCAAAGTGAGCCCTGCCAATATAATATGTTCTCATCCTTCCAGTCAAGTGTAATAAGGACCAGCGGAGTGTCTAGCTATTGATAAGATTAGAGGCTAAGTCAAGTTTACCCGGGGCTTGACTGTTTTTTTTTTTTTTTTTTGGAGGAAGACCCAGGCGACCCAGAAGGATAAGCGGGTTGGACAATGGATGGATGGATGTATTGGCATCAGGGCTAAAATACTCGGGCCAGGCTTAAAATCGGGGCTATAGATCCAAGTGATTGGACGTAACGATGCCCATGATTTGGACCATTGAGCGGTGCCACATCCAGCACGAGAAGTGACAACATCCCAAAAACAGTAACTAAAGACAAATGCAAGGCTGTTTAAAAAGGGTCTGGATCAGTGCCAGTTCTAGCCTATGTGGCGCCCTAGGCAAGCACCGGTGTCACCAATTGGATTGACCAGCCCTAGGGGGCAGCATGGAGGGGGGGGGGCACCGCGGTGGCCTCATGGGAAAGTTACGTGTCATTATTATTATTATTATTATTATTATTACTTAATAGGCTTTGCTAAGCAGGTAAATTCACATGGGCTTGTTCTTTTCATATTAAGACACATTAATACCAACTAGGTTTAAGAATAGTGGAATGTTACACTCTTTTCTTCCTCCGTTTGTGCCCCCCCCTGGATAGATGGCGCCCTTAGCATTTGCCTATATTGCCTATGCCACGGGCCGGCCCCGGTCTGAATTATCCTTCTAGAATTTAAGGCGGAGCAGGTTGTTGCAAAGAGTCCATTCATCAGCTGCTGGCATACTTTGCCTTCTCTACCCAAAGCTAACTAAATGTCTATTCTTCGTGCAAACCAACATTCAGCGTTATCACAGCTTGGCATCTCACAACTAGTACTTCCAGTCCAAACATGAGCAGCGGCACAAGTTAAGGTGGAAAAAATGCAAGGAGGAGATTAGAAATGTCTACATGCTGTTTCTCCAGTATATTGAGAAGCAAAAACAGGGTCAAACAAGAGAAGTCAAGACTGAAAATGGCTAGATATATTGTCCTCCCCCCCCAAACATAATCAGAAATGAAAATTAGGTATTCATTTTGAGGTTATACCATAGTTAAACAGGCGTTTAAATGATTACTTCCATTAGACAAAAGCAGCACTAAACTAAATGGCAGCAATAACGTTTAATCTTTAGACAAGACAATGTGCAAAAACCAGTTAGACAGTAATAAGTGAAAAGAAGCCTAATTAGTCATTTTCTGGGTCTTAACTTAAAAAAATTATACTTTTTAGATCAGACCTTGATTGGTACCTTTTCAGTTTTTTATTTAAAACCATTATCAAACATTTTTTAAAGGCAGCTAACCTGTGTTAGAATGCCAGAAACTTTCCACTGAAAGTCATGTGGAGCCTTGAAGTAGTAAAACACAGGTGGTCCGACACGTGACATGCTAAGAAGGGAAATGAAAAAATAAAAGGAAGGATGTACGGCCATATCCTGGCATGGCCTGGTATTCTTAAAACAAACAACAACAGGGTCACGGATGCAAGAAGCACAAGTTTACCAGGCGAGCTTAAAAAAAACGATGACGCTACCAAAACTGGAAATTCAGGGTGTCAGATTTCATGCGAACAAACAGCTTCTCCTGCGTAGCTGATGAGAACAGAATGAGCAGGGGCAGAGTCTGAAAGTGCCTCGGATGGTGTTATGGTCTAGTTGGTGATGTGGTTCCCATAAGCTGCTCTCCAAAAAACAGGGTAGCAGGCCAGGCGCGCATGCAGCTAAAATTAACTGCACTGCCACATGGGAAGTGTTTCAACTGTCATTGTATTGGCTCCATATTTTGTCATCTACAGACGTCCTCGGGATCTACAGACGTCCTCAGGATAGCCAAGTTACATTGCACCTAAAAAAGAGCAGAAAAAGTCAAAAATAAATGCTCTTCCTTAATGTGAAAATTCAGCACACTGATGGTCCTGATCAACTCTGCTAACCTTGCTGAGATGCCCAGCATGAACAAGACATATAAAAACATTTGTAGCATGTCTGAGACACATCTAGAACATCTGGAAGTTCCCCACACGGTTACAGAAGGTGCATGCATTTTTAAAAGCATTTATAAAACATATTCAAAGAGGCCGCTATGCGATGCCGATTTGCATCTGTGCCATGGCTCTCTGACGGGTTCCAGTCAGGACACTCTGGGATGACATCATCACATACTGTACTGCTGCCATGTGAAAGCAAAAAAATGTAAAATGCACCTAAGTCATGTAACAGATAAATCAATCAATAAATACATGAAAAATAACGTGGAAGAGAATGACACGTGGGTCATATTGCAACAATAACAGACAGGATATCTCTTTTATAAAAGAAAAATAAGTGCCTTCTTTATTGACAGCGACTAGAAGTGGTACAGTCAGAGAAGCCAACATTATTTTTTATTAACATATGAACAAGTACACAGAAACAGACAGGCTTGGGAAAAAAAAGAAAATACTAATCAGAATAGCCAGACAAGTAACGTAATGCAAAAAGAGGAATGAAAAAATAAAATGAAGGGTATACAACATGCCCTGGAATGGCCTGGTATTCTAAAAACAACAACAGGGTCACGGAGGGAAGAAAGCGAGCTTAGAAAAACGACGACACTCTACCAAAACTGGTAGTCATTTAATCGGATGACATTTAATGGTTGCACAGACCAGCTGTAACTATTCTTAATAAAGACTTTCTCTAGATTAATTAATTTTTATTATGTATACTCAATGTATTAATGCCCAATGTAGACTCATTGATTTTATTACATTTTATTTATTTAGTTGCATTAACATGTTTATTGTGTATAATGTTGTTTGTATTGTGTGTGTTTACGTTACTGTCAAAGATGAATTTCCACCTGATGTAAATCTGATGGACATTAAAGAACTATTCTGTTCTGTATTCTGTATACAAAATAAGAAGAGGTACAGCATGATTATGCTAATTGATAACATCGTGTGTATTAAAGCTATTACTGGTACTTAACTGCTTTCCAATTTTGGATTGTGTTTATACAATTATAATATTGTTTTTCATTCAAGAACGGGACAAATTTTAGAGTTATATCTGACCATTTACAATTATCAATATGGAATTTTCCAAAAAGTATAATAGGTTGCACCAAGAAGATTGCACTTTCCCCCAAAGTATCATTGTAATAATAAATTAAGATATCACTGCCAGACAGCATAATTGTTTGACTGGTTTTCCTGGACAAGACGTTTTGTACATCATTCCAAAATATTTTACTATACATGCAATGAAAACAACAGATGAAAAACTGTCCACATAAAGTGCAGAAATAACAGATATTTAACTTGAACTTTTCCAGAACGTTTCACAGGATATACTCTATACAATATTTTAATTGAAACCTTTCTTGCTTTATTTTTAAGGTAGAAGTTGCATGCCTTTTAGATCGCTGTGGGAACACTGTTCCAAAACATTTTCTAATTTGCTCTATTAATTTTATTATGAAGGATATCTGTATTTTCAATGAAAATATTATTCCGATCTGTATATTGGGTTACATGATTAGCTGAGTGTTTCAATATCTGTAAGTCACCTTTTGGAATGGCATCGAACGCAATGCACGACTCACACGGCTACACGGCTACAACTTTTCCGTGCCCCGTCACGTTCCGAGCACAGGGGGAGTGACGTAAATTTCGTCACGAGGGTTGATCACGTGTGCGTCGACTGCGCATGTGCAGGGAAAAAAACTTGGTGTTTCCAGTAGGTGGCAGAAAAAGAAGTGTAGTTATGGACGCTTAACATAAGCAGTTTATGTGAGGAGATGCGGAGGTATCCACATATGTATAACTCATCATTGAAGGAGCACAAATTCGTAGAAAGAACTTGCCTAAATATGGGGGAAATAAGAGAATCCCAAACATATTGTTACGTGCCGTAAGAGTGTCCTGATTCTGCTTCCAGAACTCTTACGGCACGTAAGAATATTAATTGTTTAATTAATATATCTTGCACTACAAGAACATTGCATATCCAATCTAGTTTAGTGTTTTGTGCATTTGTATGCAGTATTTAAATGTGTTTGTTGTTCCGTTTACCATATTGGAGTTTAATTGGTAACAGTAACAACTTTATAACTACTTAAAGTTCACCAGGTTTACCCATTTCACTTAACTGCTTGTATTTGTTACTTTGCTATATATATTGTCCTTATTTTGCTTTCATTATTTATTATGGCGAATTTCACTGCAGGTAGGGCAGGGGTGGCCGATCTTATTCAGAAAGGGCCGCTGTGTACGTGTATTTAATTAGATTACTAATTAAAGGACTGATTAGCTGAAGTGTCTTCACATCTGGGTTTTGTCAGCTGACCAGAAGGTTATCCCAAAAACCTACATCCACACCGGCCCTTTTCAGATAAGATTGGCCACCCCTGAGGTAGGGTGACCAGCTAATCCATGTCAGGAGGGACGCTATGAGCTACTTCAGGTATCACAAACTACTTTAAAACCGAAAGGGTCCCGTGTTCGGCTAAATTGTTTGGATCGTCTTGTGGTTTGTTTCCGTCATTGAAAGACTCGTCCAACTGTTACACATTAACATTAGTGAGACATGGACGATTATAGAAGATTGACCAATTAACACACAGTAAGAACTCAGTCCTTAACTGAACTGCGGGTCCTTTTAATTGAAATGGTAGTTTACGAATCCTGTAGTACCGGGGGATCAGGTGGTCTGCATGTCTCACTACGCATTTCATGTGACGAAGAAAACCTTCGAAGCCTTGTTGCAGTACGTCTGCCCTCTGCTGGTATGATGGAATATCGTTGTACTACGCATCCACGGAAAATGTAGTATAGTAGGGCCTGCACGCGCGAGGGAGCGCGGACCGTAATGAGACACGGATAAGTGAAGATTGAAATACGCTTTAATATCTACAGCGTACCTGCACAAATACACATTAAATAACACAACTGACACATATTACTGGTGTAAGGCATGACGGTCAGAATAATTAAGCATTTACTGACCGTTTCCCGTGGCATTACAATAAATAAGTTATCGATGTGCAGTTGTATTGTAGCCTTATAGTTGATATCTGCAAGGAGTGACAGTGTTTTGTCTTAAAATGCATACCTTTTTTTTTCCTGTACTGCACTTTAATTAGCTAGCTTCGTCGTTGTTTTCCAAGCATCGCATTTTTCTGCTTTTATTTATGCACCTTTGGGTGTCACTATAGTCCGTGCTGTACCAGCTCAGTTTATATTTCAACGTACCCTCTATAACGACTCAGCCCACTTAATAACAATGTGACTTCATCCTCTGCTTTGGTTTTATTTTTAGTATTAGTTTCATTTACTAAATTAACGAGTAAAGTCACTGAAAATGTAACAGAAATGCAAGTGTTATTGGAACATGTTTATTTGTGCGCCGCCCAGTGGAGCGTCTCCATTGGTTTTTGTCAGCTGACGTCACACTCACTATAGCCGCAGTGTGTTGTGGGTCGAATAGCTGTTTTGGTTATATACAACTCCAGAGCGCGCATTCGCGTGCGGTATTATCTTTGGTAAGATGGGACACTCGTGCTGTGTGAATGGCTGTCATGCTAAATCGCATGAAAGAAATGGCAGAAAGGTGGACCACAACGTAAGATTTTTTCGATTTCCGACTTGGAAAAGAGGATATGGACAGCAGATAGAAGAGCTAACAAAGAGGCGTCGGGTGGCCTGGGTCGCAGCGGTGAAACGGAAGGATATCACATTTAACACGATATCTCCATTCATGCGTATTTGCTCTCGGCACTTTCATAAAGGCAAGTAAGATGTTTTTTGTTTTAGTATTACTGAATATGCGGTTTTTGTGTGTCTGAAGTTATTTTCCACATTGGTTAACCTACGCTAGGAAGCTAGCCTCACTACGGAGGGTAGCAGAAATGGGTTAATCTCTTGTTAAAGAACATAAGAAATATAGAAACGAGAGGATGCTATTCGGCCCATCAAGCTCGCTTGGGGAGAACTTAACTAATGGCTCAGAGATGTTAAAATCTTATCTAGCTCTGATTTAAAGGAACCTGAGGATTCCGGTTGCACTACATTATCAGGAAGACTATTCCATACTCTGACTACACGCTGCGTAAAGAAGTGCTTCCTTAAATCTAGCT
>JAABNX020000044.1:17354579-17377671 GCA_015163995.2 Mormyrus lacerda | reverse complement strand
ATTATTACTTTTGTCAGATTAAAGTTATTTCTGTGACCATTGTGAGTTTTTCTTTCATTGACTGAAGGGTACCAACATTTTTGTCCACGTGTGTAAGTCCGAAGACTCCACCATATTCATCATACCTGTAGCAAAGCTAAGTTGGCTAAGATATATCCTAATGTTGATGAACAGTGTGATCACTGTCATCTAGATAAAGCCAGTCTGACACATGTTTTGTACATATTCCAGTTTGAGGAGGTACTGGTCAGTAATATTTAAAACCTTATCAGATGCATTTAACTTGGACATGCAACCCAGTTTTGAAATGGCTATTTTTGGTGTCACAATGGACTGTGTCTCAATTAATAAAAACAGGAAAGATGCCTTTGCTTTTGCTTCTCTTCTTGCAAGAAGGCGGATTTCATTGGAGTGGAAATCTGCACACCCACCTAGGGCCTCACAATGGTTTAGTGACCTTTTGCAAATTTTAAAACTGGAAAAAATGAAATACTCTCTTCTGTTGACGTCTGTTAATAAGAAAAAATAAAAAATCCCAACCGTTACATTTGAGTAAAGCTCTAAATGTCCCTGTGTGCCTGAGGTAATATGTAGTATGAAACCTCCCCTTTATCTCTTTAAATATTTATCATTCTCATCATGGGCTTTTTTTTTTTTTTTTTTTTTAGCAGCGTAGATGCTGAGTAGAGTGTTTTTAGGAAGGGGGTGGAAAAGGGAAAAAATAAATGTTGTTTGCATTGTATGTACACAATTCTTATTCTGTTCAATAAAAATATTGCTACAGAAAAAGAAAATAAGTCTGAAGTTTGAGAGAAGCAAGGGGTGCAGGTTTAGATGTTTATTCATCGACTGGACTAAGGCTTGTTTAAGATACACTGGAAGAGATACTGCAGCAAGGCAGCTGTTGATAATAATGCTCTCAGACAGGGATGGGGTCGTTCCGGAAGGCATTCATCAATGCGTTCTGGAGTTAGGATTGGAAAAAAAATAGGGAGGACAGAATTGGAATTGAATTCGAATTTCAGGGAGATTTAAGTTCCAACTCCCGTTCCATTTCCTGATTTGGATTGGAATTGATGAATTTAGATTAATAGCAGAGTTCATGATATTAAGCAAAACTCTAGGCCTGTGGCAATTATTCACAGTAATGTCTGAAAAGTACTGACTACAATATCTGCTTTCTCTTTGGTAGCACTTCTCCTTTAAACCATTTCAACGTTTAGTTTTGATGGTTGCGTCTACACAGATTTTGAAGAGAATCCTTCGAACACGGTCAACCTTTTGAATTTGGTAAATTGGCCTATGAAAGAACTTAATATATCCCTTCAAATCACGTGGTGTGTGAAGCCAGTCTCATTTCATTAATGTTAGTTGTTTTGAGTTCTCCTGCTTTAATGTTCGTATAAGTATTTCAGTTATAGTTCGTTGTCTTTCTCCTTGTTTTCTGTTCATTTATCCGAGTTTTGTTTCCTTTGTGTTTGCTCCTTCTGTTGCTCTTTCCTCCTTGTTCCCTTTTTTGGTATTTTTGCAGTTGTTCTTGTTTCCCCCGTTTGCTTTTGCCCCCATGTGGTTCTTCTGTTCCGTAATTTACTCGGCGCGTTCAATTCCCCCAATAAAACCCCTGCTGTCTGTCGGAGTCGCAAGTGGACCGTCACCTTTTCCCCGCCTGCACCGCGCCCCGCTGCGGTGATGGCTTCTTGGAGGCGCCGATTCTATCAAGTTATGCAATAAAAAACAAATCAAACACAGAGGCGACAAGTTTCAGACAGGCCTTTAAATTTATTTGGTCTGCTTGATAAACCAATATTTAAGCATCACCACATAAGAGAGAATTTTTTTAAAAGAAAGTTCAAGTCAGGCTGTAAATTTTATCACTGGTGGACTGATTAATATTAACAAATACAGCACAGCCTGAGCCATGCTGACTGTTTAGTATTTTATATTGAGCTTAATGAGGCCGGACAGGGTATGTTTAAGAATCACAAATCTAAAGGACTAGTTCAACACACTAAAACTGGCAGTGAGATACACAATAACTGAGAGGGCACAGTAATGGGATCTAATCTGCATAATCTCAAACATGCTTAATCAATCAGTGGTGCTGCTGTGCTTCTGGTTTAGTGTAAATTCAGATACTGTTGGTGTTTACTGGAGCTCCAGCAATGCAAATAGTGCCAAAATGGTCAGCTGTATGCCGGAGACAGGCTGGAACAGAAAGCTCAGTGCAGAGCAGACGGGAATTGTTTCTGAAAAAAGCAAACAGAACACAGTCATTAGCTTCTGGACACACAGGCAAATATATTCATACAAGCACAAATAAAAGTGACCTCATTTCATCAATACAAAAAGAAAAGGAAACGTATGCATGTACTAAGATGAAATCTTTTTTTCTTGCATATGTTTGTGAGATTCCTGCGCTTTATGCCTCTATAAAAATACACCTACTATCACAGAATCAATTAAGAGTCGGCGGCCGTTATCCTTACTCTTGTCCACTGTGACGGTCTTGACAGCAGACTGTTTCTGCGTAATAGTGCAGGTGTAGTTCTGAGGCTTGTCAGATGAGAAGCCAGTAAGGTCAAGCCTGCACGTTTTATCGATCATGGTAACAGTGGCCCGATTGCTATAGGTTGAGTCAGGCTTAGCGGAGGAGTTGGTGCTTCCCACCAGACTCTTCTCATTTGTGTAGTCACAGGTGATTTGGGCAACAGCCTGGTCAGGCTCAAATGAGCAATCTACTCTCAGGTTATTCTCCTTGGTTAGGCAGGACACAATTTGTGTCACTTTCTGGGCTGAGGAGAACCCTGCAAAATATTCAGGTCAGTACAATGGTTTGATCTTATCTAAAGCAATTTACAGATGTCTGCTGGACATTCTTCTGGCATCTGTTAGGTGAAGCACCTAGTTAAACGGTGCTACAAGGCAGATTTGCGAACTTCAAATTACCCTGGTGCTTAAGAACATAATCTATCTACTATCCAAAACAAATTATTTTTGCTTCGATTAATATGTGCTTAAGTGAGATGTGTACACAAATAAAACAGGATAACCAACAGTACTCATGATTGTCCAATAAGTTTAGGTAAGGATCATTTCTAATGGACAATCATAACTTTTAGTCAAGTTAAACCAAGACATTGTGCTTCACCCCCCTGGGCACTTACAAATACAGCTACACACCCAAGTGTGACTTAGCAAAGGGAATGACAGGCATGTATAATTGTTAAGGGATAATCGCAGGCGGAGCCTCTTTGCTTACCTAAAAAACAAAGTATGAAGACAAGGAGCATCTTCGTATCCAAAATCTGAAACTAAATGTTACAGAAATGCAATAAAACGTTTGTAACATTCACTATGCCGCTCTTAGTGACAATACGAGGATTCAAGTTTCTGAGCACAGATGTTTATTACAGCACTGACGTAAATACCGTAGAACTAAGGTTACAGGACAAATACAAAGAACATACATACATACGACAATTAAACTCAAAATGTAACATACCACTTTTGCCTGCTTGTGAGCGAAGAGGGAAGGTCGACTGCTTAGATGGTCTCTTTTAAATTATTTTAAACGCAGTCCAAACCTCCAGAGCCGCTTGTAGCAACTTGTCACTCTCCCGTCCGTATGACGCATAACATACACGTATGAAAACAGTTACAATATAGCCGAAAATACTTTCAATCAAATTAAACAAATCAAATAAAATTCTGTTTGCATTCTCAATGTGATACCTAGCAATGGTAATAAAAATGGAACCAAATAACAAATATAACAAAGTCAGCGCATTCACCTTATTTCTAAAGATGACTGCGAGTACTTTTACTAACCATTTTGTTTTACAGCACGTTTAACAAATTAACAGGAATAACATTTTGTTCATATACGAAATTGATCCCCAAGTTTCAGTTTATGAAGATCAGTATTAGGCTGCCTTTTTAATATTTAATATTTGAAATACATGGAATTAGATCTACGTCCACAAAATGTTTGTTATTAATTTTTCTCAGTAATATCAAATAAATATTCACCTTCAAATTTGTCCGAGTTCAGTAACTTGCACAAAATCCTTCAAGTGGATGTAGTTGGACCTCTTATTGGTATGTGGATCTGAACGAGTCCAAGCATAGGAAGAAAAAGAGGAAGAAAAAAAACGGTGGCTTTGGAGGAAGGTTCAGAAACTGCGGTAGCTTTTATCAACTACGATATGACGCAGAATTGTCAATCAAGCAAGGCTTTTTTTTTTTTTTGTAAAACACATCAGGTCTCACATTTAGATATCGATATATACAATATACAGTCTCGTGAAAAGGTACCCTCTTTCGGTTTGATGGTTTTACGTATCAGGGCACTAAAAAACAAAACAAATCTGGTCCTTACCAGTTTCTAAAATGAACTGTCCAACATGTGTAAAACAGCACAAAGAATTCCACCATGCCGTTTATTTACCCAAAATAAAGCCAAAATGTGTGAAAAACTATGTACAGCCCGTGATTCAGTAGCTTGTAGAACCACCTTTAGCAGCAATAACTTGAAATCGTCATTTGCTGCATGACTTTATCAGTCTCTCACATTGCTGTGGCCCACTCTTCTTTAGGAAGTTGCTTCAGTTCATTGAGGTTTGTGGGCATTCGTTTTTGCACAGATCTCTTAAGGTCCTGCCGCAGCATCCAGGTTCAGGGCTGAACTTGTAGTTTTGTTGGGATCATTGTCTCATTGCATGACCCACTTTCAGCCAAGCTTGAGCTGTTGGACAGGTGACCTCACATTTAACTCTACAATACTTCAGTATTCAGAGGAATTCATGGTCGACTCAATGATTGCAAGGTTCCCAAGACTTGTGGCTGCAAAAAAGCCCAAATCATCACCCGCCCCACAACTACTTGACAGTTGGTATGAGGTGTTTGTGCTGATGTGCCGTGTTTCGTTTTTGACAAATGTGGCTCTGTGCATTCTGGCCAAACATCTCCACTTTGGTCTCATCCATGCAAAGGACATTGTTCCACAAGTTTTGTGGTTTGTTCACATGCAAATTTGCTAGCCTAAGCTGTGCTGCCATGATCTGTTTAGAGAAATGGGGTTTTTCCCCATTTTTCCAAACAAGCCATACTTGTTCAGTCTTTTTCTTATTGTATTGTCGTGACCTTTAATATTTAACATGTTAACTGAGGCCTGTAGAGTTTGAGATGTTTTTCCTGGGTTTTTCCTAATTCCTTCAAGCATTGTATGATCTGACCTCGGGGTGAATTTGCTGGGATGTCCACTCCTGGGAAGATTGCCAGCTGTCTTGAATGTTTTCCATTTGTGAATAATCCTTCT
The DNA here is from genome assembly GCA_015163995.2 of Mormyrus lacerda. NCBI lineage: Eukaryota > Metazoa > Chordata > Actinopteri > Osteoglossiformes > Mormyridae > Mormyrus > Mormyrus lacerda. The sequence goes on along the minus strand of JAABNX020000044.1, from coordinate 17,372,354 downwards.
CACTTCAGATTGTTTGGAAATGGCCTTATAACCCTTCCCAGATGGTTGGCCTTCTCTAAGATCTCTAAGATCATTGCTGATGCCTTCCCTACTTGGCAATGTGTTACCACACACCTGACTGCCCCAGACCAGCAAACTGCCAAAACTACTGCTTTAGCAGAAGTGGCCACACTTGCTTAATTCCTCTGGAAGCAATAAGGCTGTACATCATTTTCCATGCGCTGCTTCTGCATTTTGCATTAAGTTTTTGATAAATAAATAATGACACATTGCAATATGTCATGTGTTGTTGTTTATCTGAGGTTGTATTTACTGAGAACCAGATTTTTTTATCCTCCCGAAAAAAGGTGTACTTTCTTTTTCATGTGACAGTATATTTGATTTAAAGGTTCTAATAAAGTTTAAATTAAATTCTTTGTTGAGGATATTTATTGTTTTGTTTTCTGCAGTAATCACAGCAATTTATTTTCTGGAAAACAATAACAAAACCTTGCAAAATGTATGACAGTCGCAGTAATATGAGATTCACCATTACACGATGCACTAATGTTAAGGACTACAAGCTTGGGCATACAGAAATTGTACTATTGGGAAATATTTTACCTTTTAGTTACACTCAGTTTCTGGATAAGCGTGTAAACGCAGTTTCTGGATAAGCGTGTAAACGCAGTGCTGACACGAGGAGTCTCTGGATGTATACGAGTCCAGGTAAAAGAGTTCAAAAAGTCCACCTTAAGGTTAATTTCGGCTTGCTTCCACTTTTTTTTTTTTTTTAAAAAAGGAAACAAAATAAAACAGGGTGTGATTCACCTAAATACAAAACTGTTTTTCAACAGGTATCCTGCTCTGAGTATTATTTGACATTCATTGAAAGTCAAGCATTTTTTGTGTATGAGTTATTTTCTGTTGTGGTAGAAATTTCACAGAAGTCGATTTGTTCAAGAGTCTGACAAAACTTTGTTATCTCAAAGCTTTGGGGGAACAGATACTTAGCAGTCTGTTCCCCGAATACCAATTAAGTGCATACATCTTTTATAGATAAAAACATGACAGTTTTCAGATAGTTTTCTATGAAAGCCATGTCTAAGAATCCATGAACACCTTCATAATACATTATAATGCATTCATAAAGCATTAAAAATGTGGCTATACGTCCTTATAAAAAAGGCATAACACATTATAGCCATGTTTATTATGTATTATGAATGCTTTATGAAGCTGTCATCTATAATGCACTACAGATATCTTCAGAATGCAGTACAAAGCATCCTTAATTCTTATACGGACCACTACATTGCATCGTAAAGGTGTTTAAAGTGCATTATACATGAGAGTTTCACTGTAGCTTTTGAAGTATTATAATCAACACCATAATGCCTTATGAACGTCAATATAAAATGCTATAATGCTTTATTAGCTTTTATACTGATCATTATAATGCATCTAAAATGTTAGTAGTGTTACCAATTTTTCTTTCTGTCACCAAGCAGTGAGCATTGAAAAGGTGTATCAGAATCTACTTTTTGTATAAGGAATTCATTTCAGCGTGTCTAGTCATATTCAGTATGTGGCACATTAATGCACATATTGCGATTAATACAAAACAGAGCACAGACGGTATTTCTGTGAGTGTGAAGAATCAGCTCTCATACAAAACTGTAGAGCTGTGTGTAGGGCAGACATACATTTTACAACAGTGTGACATGGATCTTTTAAGATTACTTCTTTCAGACAATAAGTTAAAATGATATGTAAACCAGCTGGCAAAGCTGCTTCACTGTCATGCTAATTTATTTGTGCTTCCCCCGACACAGTGCAAAAACATTTTTTGTTATTTATAAAAATAAAAAATAAAAGTATACTTAAAGGATGCTACACTTTACCACACGTCTGTGGCCCGTATTGGTACAGACTACAGAATGATGGGAAAATGGGATTCCGAAAAGGATGAGGTGACGCAGGGATGGTTCTTTGTTTTCTGCCTGTGCAGTGGAAGACCAGTGCCAAATAAAACTGAAAGTTAATTGCGCGGCTTCCCACCTGGTTCTTCGGCAGGTTCCGAGACACACTGGCGTCTTTGCAGTGAAGCCTCATTTCAGCTGTGGCCTCCCGCCTGTGGCTGCAATCACCATGTTTCTGAATGAGTGTTCTGCATTGCCGCCAGTCCTTATAGGTTAATTACCCTGACAGCTCTCCAGCATTCTGTTGGACTCCCAGAAGGCTTGTGGTCAGCAGAATGGTCTCGATTTTTCAGTGCTATGGCTCCAAGGCACACTCCGGGATTCCAGCTCGACATCCTTCATCTCATTCTGATTCCGCACTTCCACAGGGGCCCAGAGCCTCTTAGTCATCAAAGTCATATTTCACTATTGACCAGTTCTGCAAGTGTGCTCCCGCTAACTGAATGTTAGCAAGTATAGTCAAATTTGTCTCAATCCACAAGCCGTTGTATCTTTTGATCTTCCAGGTTTCATCTTATCGCTTCAGCTTGTCATTTTAGTTTCAGTTTTAGGTTTGGGTCCCGAATTCTGTGTCCGGTTCACATTTACCAATATCACTACTGGCACCCTCACTTTGAATTGTGTCCAACTGCCTGGAATATCACAGCTCACTGCCAGATTCCATCTGCTCTTGGATGTCATCCAGCAAGTTCTAGCTAAATGCTATACTGAAATTGTCTGCCACCAAGTACTACGAAGTTAAAAGTCCTTTTTCACGTAGGGTTTCCATCATTCAATCTCCTACTCAACATTTCTGGAAAATGTTACTAACAACCAAGTATCAATACTTTGAAATGATATTACAGAATTTCTTAAGCTGCTTGATGAATCTGCAGGTTTCAAATCTAAATACTATGAATGCTTTTCTGATGCAAAGTATTGGGGAAGTCAACACAGAAAAGGAATTTGAGTGATAGATTGGATGATTTCTTACATAAAACTCAAGTGCCAGACAGGCTTGTCTTTTTTCAGAGCAGGAGAGTGCAGGAGAAGCTGTAAGGAAAACGTCAGCTATGCTCTCCAGCTGCATTCACAGTTCAGTAGATAGTGTCACCCACAGGTTGCTCAGGTGTACTGCAACAGTGATAGCACATTCTTAATGGCATGCTGAACACAAGGTCCATATTTCTCTGAATGGACACATTTCACAGTCAACAGCCACATCATCCCAATACCTGCAACCTGAAAAACACAGAGGCTGAATTTATACCTATATATTACAGTACATTTTTATTTAATTTTTTATTTACAAACAAATGGCTAAGAGAATTGTATACATTCACCCATACAATAGCTATTTATTAGAATACACAACATATTTAGCCATTCAGATATATGCTTGATCTGTGCAGAGCAGAAGCAGTACAAAAGCCATGCAGTGCAAGCAGGTTATTTTAGTTGTTCCTGTGGAAGGATAAGTGCTCATACAATAAAGTTATGCCTTAAATACAAAAAAAAAACAATAAAATCCATCAGGCACTTAAAACATGTGCAATAGGCAAATGGCGTGTCACATTGTATTTCTGCATATATCTGTGATATCAGTGATATTCTGCATATATCTGTGTATATCACGTCGTCAATAATAATACTGATTACAAATGCCTTCAGCTAATACGCCGCTACAATCACACCTCCTAACACTGATCTGGATAATTTCTAGTCTTCAAAGGTACCACTCAGCAACTGAAATTAATACATTGCAGGTTAGAAAAAAATAACAGGTCACCAAGAAGAAAAGTTGTACCGGTCAACCTACCAAATTTTAGAAATGTTGTAAAATTGTTTTCATTGAACTATCTAAGTATGAGATTGAGTATAATAGACTGGCATTATTTGTGGAAAGCCAGTCTTTAAGTGCAGGTCTCAGTCATAAAATGACAGACAAAATAATGTACTGTATATGTATCTAACTGAAAATCTACAAGAAAACTAAGAATATATAAGTAACCAAAACCGTAATACATAAATATTTGATATACAATATCCATCGTCTTTAACCATTCTGGATGGAACTGACATTTCATATAGTATATAGTGATGGTATGATATTGTCATACTCCTGTTAGAATGCAGTGCTTCATCTTTCTAGAATTTGTGAATGGTGCACGGACTAGGTGCTAAATGAAGCAGTTCTTAGTGGTGGTGATTTAACGTATAAATGATCTTGAACTGCATTTCAAAGATGTTTAAAACACCTGCTGCAGGCCGGCATGGTGGCACAGTGGTTAGTGCTGCTGCCTGACAGCAAGAAGGTCCTGGGTTTGGTTCTCTGTGGAGTTTGCATGTCTCCCCATGTTCACCTGGGTTTTTGTCAGGGGCTCCAGTTTCCTCCCACAAATTCTAAAGCGTGCAGGGTAGGCAGATTTGTGTCTCTGAGTGTGTGCCCTGCAGTGTGTTGGTTCCCGCCTGTGCCCACCGCGACCCAAGTGGGGATTAAGTAGTTATGATGATGGATGGATGCTGCTATCATGTGTGCAAGATATAAACTTTATTGTCTCAGCACAAATTGTTCTGAAATATGAATCTGTAAAACCGTGTGTAGAGCAAATCAAGAGAGATTAGCCTGCTTAATAATCTCACTGTCCCTGAAAATGACCCATTCATCCATTTTCTGTACCTTCTTATCCTAAGCAGGGTGGCGGGGGTTCAGAGCCTATCCTGGAAGTTACCCCCGCAAGGCAGGGAACAGCACAGGATGGGGCAACCACCCACGGCAGAACATACATACCATTCACACACACTGACAATTTGAGGCGTAATTTACACTACAGTTCGCCTTAGCATGTTTTTGGATTGTCAGGGGAAAACACAGAACCCATGACAACATAAGCAGAACATGCAAACTCAATACAGGCAGACCATGGGTGAAGACTTGAAACCTGGTCTCCAGAGATGTGAGGTCACTGGGCCCCCGTCCTGCCCCTCCTGAATATTTAAAATTTTAAATCATATAAAACAGGAAAAAAAATCACCAGTGTGTGACAGTTGTGCTGAATATACAGTACTTTGGTAAAAGGATTTTAAAAAGTCTTGTTTTTTTGATGACAGATGAAAAACCTCTACAGACTGTCTGAACTGTGTAAAGTGTGTGACCCTAGGAATGTTCCTCCAATCCAGAAATGCAAAAGGACATTTGTTTTCATGCAGTCAAAAATCCCCAAAAGACAGGAAGTGACATCACAATCAACAGGAATCCTGAAGTACTCTGGATAGTTATGGCAGAGCAAACAGGAACATTTCCTGAAATGAGACAAAATAGACACTCAGAGTCACACTTGTAATATGACATCCCAAGCATCAATTACAGGAACAAAACAAACATTCCCTGAATTGGGAAACCTTTATCTTAACTTTGATATGGCTTGCATGTTAATGGTGAATCAGTTCGATGAATAACAATATGAATTACAATATGCATTACAGTATGAAGCCATCGTGGCTCCTTAAAGGGCCACAAGTTTAAATTCATAGGCTACTGTGTGCCCATGGCAAGCCGTTTTAGGTTTAATTCATACCTAGAGAATATCAAAAATTCAGTTATAACTAGACATAATTCTATCGTAATCAGTTAAAATACCAGTTTCTGATATCAGGACGTTAATTGTACGTAGCTGTAATAAAAACATAACTATAACTAGTTAAAACTGAATTCTTAGTAACAGAAATTGGATTTTCAACTAATTAAAAATTTGATTTCTGTACCAGCAACTGGCATATTGAGAAGTTAAAACTGAAATCCCTTATATCATAATTGGTACTTTAACTGCCTAAATTTCCACTGAAATAAATAAGAACATTTTGAATCTCACTAGCTAAAATAGAATTTCCGATATGAAGAACTGCCATTTTAGTTGAAACTGAATTTCCGATATCAATAATATACATTTTATCTAGTTAATGTTGAACTTCTTTATCAGAAATCACACTGTAACTTGTAACAAAAGAATTTCTGATATCAAGAACTGGCATTTTAACTAGATAGAACTGAATCAGTGATATCCTCTAGGTATTAATGAATGAGGAACACGGCTCGCCACAGCTGCATGCTAACGTTTACTCACTGGGGTGCAATGCCATGCTATTCTCCAGGGGCACCTCGCCCTGTATCACCCGGCAGGTGTAGGTGTAGGCTTTTTCATCAGAGGTGCCGGGCAGGCGGGCGTAGACAAGCCGGCACAAGGTGGGGTTCACCAGACTGACATTTGCCCTCCTCTTCAGGTCGAGCAAAGGTTGGGCCCCGGGCCGGGTGCTGCCCACCAGTCTGCTGTCCTGCTTGAACTCACAGTAGGGACCAGGAGTTTTGTATGTGGGTGGGAACTCACAGTCCACCCTCAGGTTCCTCTCAAAGTAGGTAATGCAGGGGAACATCTGCGGGCCCCTTGGTACATTCCCTATTACCCATGCACCAATACCTGTGACTGGTAAGTAAAGACAGATTTAAACCAAAATTATCAAAATATAAAGACATGACCACTTAGTATTCTTAAACTGAAGCATCAAACCCAGTTTTCTGGTTTATAACGGTTGTGTGATATGTTTGCATGCAAAGAAAAATTCCTATGTAATATCTTTTGTGACATCAGCCATACCCCTCTTCACCTTACCTAATAAAAAAGAAACGACCGCAGACAAACCGGACTCCATATTGGTTTTCTCCAGCCCTCTGGTCCAGGGACAGATCAAGAGCATTGCTTTAAGTCTTTAAATTATAAACTTGCATAAACAAAACACACAAAAAACCTTTTTTCATAATATTTAATGCAATATCCGTGGATTAAAACATTAATCCACATCTAAGAATGGTAGAGAAAAACTACAAAATTGCTAATGCCAATTAAATGAAAGCAATATGAAAATCACATCGGTGGTTTTGTTTGCAACATGCCAGGACAGACCAGTCCTTAATTTCCTTAACATCTAGGAATCTATTAATTTTCTAATTATATGCGATTTAGTTATTCCCCAAAAAATCAACGATTACATAAATGCCCAAACGTTTCATTGCATATATAATACAGAGAACATCACAGCAAAAATCAAAATGTTGCTTTATGATACCGCATCAAACGCTGCAGCTAACATTCATATGCAATAATACTAATACATCCGACGATCCCAAACTAACACTGCATTATATATAGACAAGAGGTTATGTCATTCGTAGTCCTCGTAAACGTGTTCAATCACAATAATAAGAAAATACTTCACCTGGTGTAAAACTGGTCCTTATTCGCGAACCGGGATGCACCGTTTTATAACGGCAAATGAGACGTAAGCAACTGGGAGCTGCAAGTGCTGAAATAGCTCAAGAACGATAATTTTTCCAGCCAGAGATATCCGGTCAGGGAAGCATGGTTTTATTCTTCGATTGTGTGTTTCACGCCCTTCAATATTAAGACCTTTTGTAGAGAGCTACAGACATGATTTATTTAGAGATTGGACTAGATTTCCCCCCCTGTGCAGAAAGCCACTTAGATCGGTCCACTCTCCGTTGTTACGCCGAAAAAGGCATCCCTGCCGTAGGATGCATGCTGATGTTCTGATGAGTTGAGCTTTTTGGGTTTTTTTGTGGTTTAGGGTTTTATCCCCAATACCATCCAAATGCAGCACCGCAACGCCACCGCGCCGCACTTCTGGGCCTGCAGTTGGAAGCCAGCAGTGTTATGCCGGACGTTACTTCACCGCTGTATTGGGCGCAAGTTTAGTTGCTGCGGTTTCAGAACGACAAATTTCTTATTCTTGTACGCCACTATTGTAACCTACGAACTGAGTAGAAAATTATAGTATACTACATTATTGTATTACTATACTATATTATATTATGTATTATAGAAATAGTGGATTTTATACGGATAGCCAGGGGCGTAGCACCAAATTCTGGGCCCTATGCACAAACAGTGCCCATGGCCACCCCCCCAAAAAAAAAAAAAAATTCCAGATTCCTTAGGGGCCCTCCCCCCACATTGGGCCCTGGTAACTCAGTCCCCTTTTCCCCCCTACTACGACACCCCTGCGGATAGTCGTTACTTCTGTTCAAGACAGTCCTGTAGAAAGGTTTTGAAAGACAGTTTTTTTTTTTTTTTTTAGTTTTTAATATAAAGCATGCATATAAATATAAATTTAGTTAACATATAAAATTTTTTTATCGGATGCAGTTCTAACAGCAAAGACAGGTACATCTACAGCCCATAATTAGAAGCATAGCTGCTATGCACAAAGGGAAAGACCACAAAATATTAAAAACCTATGTCAAAAATGTCTTCCTCTGTAGTAAACTTGCTCTTTGGAGTACTTTAGAAAATGATTATCAGTAAATGGTTCCTTAAAACTTCCCTATATCCAAGATAAAAATCTACCTCGCAAAGTAGGGGAGACCGGGGTTGATTGTCACAATTTTTACTCATGCATGAATTGCTTATCTACAAAAAAATCCTACATGAATTGAAAACTTGAGGTCTTGGCTTTAAATGCGTATCCTTTTTACTTTTAGAACGTATTGTGGCAGATAGTAATTAACCGTCAAAGACACTCTGACACAATGTGACAACCAACCCCATTACGGGGTTAGTTGTCCCTATAGAGGTTCAACAGGATTTCAGTGATGAATTGGGAGCTTAAAAGATGGATGTGCAGCATGTGGCTCAGTGGGCTAAGTCTGCGTGCCTGTAATCGCAAGGTTGCAGGTTCAAACTCAACCTCAGCATGTCTGTGGGTCCTTGAGCAAGGGCTAACCCCCAGCTCCCTGGGTACCCCAACAGGTGGCTGCCCTTTGTGGACAGCTTGCTCTACAAAGAGCAAGTTGAGAGAGTCGTCAAAAAAAAAAAATTTCCCCAAGGCGATCAATAAAGTTGTGGTTTTTAAGATAGAAACTGCAATGTATGTTAATATCTCTTTGGGAGAGAGACTGTAACAGATCTCAGAGGCCTTTATTATGTAATCTCTCAGCTGCCATTCTTGGTGAGCATTGAAAATCTGGCGATTTTTTATATAGCCAACTGGCACCGAGGGAGACGTAGCTCCACTCTAGAGGTCATTATTTGACATTTTCTAGCAGTAACGGGTCAATGTATTATAGTTCATATCAAATTCTTTAGCTGTGCGACGTATGCTTTTGCCTTCTAGCTTCACCTGCCTCACAGCCAAAAGCATAATGTCTGCTGGTGTTCTGCCCCTGTCTGTCTTTCTCTTGAAGTTCCTGACCATTTTACCAACAAAGACACAAAAGATATCACTGTCTGCACATCCTCAGTTGAAAAAAAACAAATTGTTTTGTTGTCACAAACATGTGACAACCAACCCCGAGAGCTATGAGACAAACCATCCCCAACTGACTTCTTGACAAACATTTTAAGCTAGCTGACACATGGCTTAACCTTGATAGCTAAACGATGACTCAAAATAAAGCTACTACCTTTGGCTTTTTAATGAGTGTTGTGTTTTCGAATGACTAAAAACCTACAAGTTCTTAATACAAAAACAACACCAACATGAAAATTTACTCTGATCCATGAAAATTAAAAGTTGTCTTCTCACCTCAGTGTTTTGTGTCTGCTCAGAAAAATTGCAGGTGCAAATGAGTAACCTATCAAAGGCTAACAGTTTGATATCAAAACTGTACCACAGCGCCATGTACTGTAGTGTGTCTGGAATAAGCACTGTGACAACCAACCCGCGAGACAAGCAGCCCAGGTCTCCCCTATTAGCTGTTAATTAAAAATATCCAGAAAACCTTTTAACAAAATTAATCTGAAATGAATGTTCATGGAGGCTACACAAAGTCCTGCTTTTAACTTGTTTTTGTAGAAAAACCTGAACCGTCAAGATGATTAGGTGGAAGTGCCTGTAGGACAGGCTGGTCTGTCTTTGAGAACATGATACCAAATGACACAAAAAGAACATCAAAATCCAGACTCGAGCAGAGGACTGGAGCATCTAAAGTCCTGTATTAGGCATGACTATTCCCTGTTTCAACTATTTAATGTAAAGGGTAAGCTCATCCCAAAATCATAGTAATCACAGTAAAAGATGTACATTTATAAAAGAAATGATTTAGTAAAACAATTGAAAACTTAAAGCTCTATTTAATTATATTAAAAAAAAATGGCTTTTAAAAAATGACCTCAATACTAAGACCAATATTTCAAATGAAGGGGCAGATGCAATAAGACTGCAACAAATTATATTTTGATGAAAAATACAACAAAAATTAAAACTGTTAAAAGAAACAAATTAAGTAAACAATGTGATCTATAAAATTATTGTAAAACTACTAATGCATGCAATTAATCTTTAATCGTATTTTGTCCCCACATTCAACAATAAAAAGTTCCATGTCTTCCTGATTTTGAAAGACAAACAAAAACGGTTCTTTGGCCTCGATGATGGGGGAATCGTAAACCTTCTGCACAGCTCTCCTCTGAGCTTTCCCCTTCATCTCCAGATAGCGTGGCTGGAACACTGCTCCTCTGAAGAGATTGATGTTTACCTTCAACCACTCTGCAGCAGTTCGAAGATCTCTTGTTAAGGGTGTCTCCTTAAAAAATCACACACTGGTTTGGCACATGCCTATATAAATGTATAAAACACAAAAGATATTATAACAATACATAGGAGTACCTCCTCAATGCTCTCAAGAGTCCCTTTCAAATTAGGAGTCCATGGTGTTTCTCTTCTATAACAAAACATTTACACCACACCTACTGTACAACAAAACACGATTAAGGTTAACCATACAGGGGGAGGGAGGGAGAGAGAAAGCTTTACCTTCGAACAGCAAAATTCTCAATTAAAATAAGGCACCACCATCTCCTGATTAAGGGAAAGTCATAGTACCAAGCAGAGGGGAAAAACAATGGCTTACCCAATCAGTCATAATTATACATATATGAATTAAAATCAGCTGAAACATACAGAGTTGAGGTCAAACGGTGCCCCCAGGACAGTGTAGAGCATACTGGACAGAAGGGGCACATACAATATTGATTTATTTAAGGTAAAAAAAATATGTAGTTATATTTACACATGTATACAGTACACACACACACACACAAACTATATTCCTCACCATCAACATAAATACACCACGGTCCACTGATCCAGCCAATTGCTGAGGAAGATCCTAAAACTGAAATGTAACTAATATTTAATTAATAAAACTACTATTATTAACATGATTAAATCGTAACGCACTTTGTACATTTACAATGTTGAAACGTGTCACAAACTGCACAGTTTTATATCAGCAAATCTAAAACGTAACACAAGACTGAAATACTCGTTTGTCTCCGCCCATCAACTTCCGTCCTGAAGCTGGTGGCCTCGAAGTGCGAGGGCTGTCGATTAGCACTACTGTAGCCTATCTCGACAAAAATACTCAACTCGTTTCAGATCAGCGACCAATCGGTCATTTAGAGACAGGCATGCATTCTGCGGCAGGGACGCCTTTTTCGGCATCATTTTGAACATGGACATTGTGTGATGTGGATGAAATAATAGATTTAAAAATAACATTTAATGAATTAGCTGTCAACTGTCAGCTGTCAATAGCACAATAAATACTGTTTTTTAGTATATTTATTTTAATTAATAGTTACGACCCGTTGTGTAGAGGTAAAAAATAGGCGGGTATATTATACACGTCCGCGGATACACCCTTAAAAAAATGTGGATAAACTCCCTGACATCTACACAGAACTGCACTATACCACTGAAACCAAACCATCATCAAGTCCAGGAGGCACATCACGGCCCTACACCGTAGGTTGGCCAATGGAGACCCAGGGGCCTGTTCTGGCCCACCTAGTAAAATATTTAGGCCCGTAAAGAGGTTTCCCATTTTGGTTTTAATTTTAAAACCGTAATCCGGTATCTCACAAAAGCTATCTGGTGTAGACAATACTAATAATTTTAATTATAAATAGCATAATTAAACTACTATTTAAATAAAATTTATTTAAAATATATAGCTGCAATTTCATACATCTGTACAGTAATACTGGCACCTTACTGAGCACTGTTGAAAAAACCCGGGAAGTCACAACTAGAATGAACCTCCAATCATGGTGGCGCCGTGAACAAGTCGTCGCCTACATCACTATTCGTCAAGAAGTTAGCCGGCTTTGGGTTGCATGTGGACCGCATCGTGGAGGGCACCCACTGCCAAGCCCTGCTGGATACGGCGTCCACCATCATTCTCATACACCCAGATGTCCTACCGGACATGAACCAGTCGGCCCCACCAGCGTCATCAGGCTGGGTCGTTGTGCCACCTGATAGCTAACATCCACATGTCTACCGCCACTCTGCACCCTGGTGTGGGTACGGTGCCCCGCCAGCAAGATTGGGGGCCAGCAGCAGAATCGGCGGACACAATAGAGAATCACGGCAAAAGGAACTTCTGCACCCCCAACTGTTCCGACCAACCCCAACGCACAGCAAATTCCCCGGTGCAGTGAAATTCTCCCTGGAAATGGTGCAGACAGTTAACGAACTGTGAAAGTAGCAGTGTGGGCTTGACAGCTGAGCGGCGACACAGATTGGCATTTGGTATATCTTCGCAACAAGGTGCAGCCTCCCCATGCTTGTCCAACGGCACATCAACACCAGAGATGCCCAGCCATTCGGCTGTCGTCGGCTGGTGTTTGAGAAGCATCAAGTAGCAGAGCAGATGATACAGGACATGGCATCAACAGGTGTCATTGAACCTTTGGACAGTCCATGGGCAAAAGGTTCTTTTGTGCAGACTTATGGAACCTGAACAGTATGACCCAGAAGGACTCATACCTGCTGCCCCAGATCAACGATGCCCTGGATGACATCACCGGGTCAATGTTGTTGAATCGTAATAGATACTTTTTATTGATCCCTGTGGAGAAATTCTTTTCTTGCCTCCCCCAACTTGCTCTCTGTAAGGGCAACCACCCATAGCAACACCCAGGGATTAACAGTCTTGCTTCAGGATCCACAGACGTGCCGTGACTGGACTTGAATCAGCGACTTTCCAATCACTGGCACGGAGACTTAGCCCACTGAGCCACACGCTGCCCCCTTAGACCTCTGAAGTGAATACTGGCAGGTTGAACTGGCCCCGCATGCCCAACCTAAGACTAACGCTCACCCATGTTTCTGATTTCTCCAACAACAGCGGAGGGAGGTCCCAGAAACCCAGAAACCAAAGCCTTCTACTCCTCGTGGGGGGCATTTGAGAAGCGTGTCCCTAGACAGCGCTCAACGGCCACTGTAGCTGCTTGTCCCCTGGAACCTTTGACCCATGGTCCTGTTGACGGTGCATTGAGCAACAGGATCCAGGCACTTTGGGGCAGCAAAGCCACTTGGGAAATTGCGGAGCTGACTCCGCTGGTCCGGCTGCAGCCGGGACACCACAGTATTTCTCTGTTGTTGTGATATGTGCACCACCCAGAAAAGACCAAGAGCTGAGCGCCAGATCTACCAGGTGAGGACACTGATGCAAAGGGGTTGGTTGTCCCAAGTCCATTTCTCTGTAGCAACTCCAGGAATCGCTATGTCCTCATGGCTATAGAATATTTCACACAGTTCCAGATCAGAGCGCAAAGAGCAGCAATCATGGCCGAAAAGCCATAGAATCACTCATCTGCCATGTTGGGTATGGTGCCTCTGAGAGTGGGAGGGGTGTACACCAGCTGACCCAACAGCACCTGGCAGCCAATGACAGAACTGGGGTGGGGGGAGGAACTGGAGAACCTAGAGGAAACCCCACAATGACATGGGGAGAACACAAACTCCACACACATGGACCCCTGGCACAGACTTGAACCCAGGTTCTGGATGTGTGAGGTGCCACTCCCACAATAATAATTCACTCATCCATTTTCAGTAGCCACACATTTACCTGTAACTCAGTGATCCAATGATTATCATGGCACTCGCCTACAAAATACATTTTTGGATTGAGGTAAAAACCCGAATAAAACCCCCTCATCATCCCCTGCACCCATATGTGACAGCTAATGCTGCCTGTCTGACCTCATCCCCATGCTTTTTTTCCCGTCATCTGTGACGTTAATAAAAAAATTGCCCTGAATGTGAAGATTTCAAGTGCTAGGGTCGTAACGATACCTATGACCAGAGACAGTCTTAAACATCTCAGCTACGACAGCTTTGCTCGAGTGTCCTAATACTGGAATAGCTGCTTATTTGCCGCACCAAATATGCATTTCAGTGACAATTTAATGTTATGGTACCTTTCCTTAACAGTATGTGGTATGGCTACCATTCATGTAGGATCTAGAAGTCTCCGCATATCTAAAGATATAAGTCAAAGGAAAGATGCATAGCATGCCAGAGATCATTACCTCTATCGTAACAGATGTCGATAAGGCATGTCAGTGACCGTAATGTTATCCTTCAGTCAACAGTGTAAAGAAGCTATTTGTACTGTGGAAGAGCAAGGTTGACCAGACTGCAGACACGGCTGTTAAACCAGAGCAGCGCCAGTCTTGTGGGTCCCTGAAATTTCTCATATTAAAAATGTCTAAAGTAGCTATCCTGCTCTGTCTTCTGTGCGTCGCCTGTCAAGCAACCAGAAGTCCGTAAGTAAATAAAAGACAGAACTTCTTGCCTGTAGCTTTTCAAACATCACATACACGGAAATGCATCATCTCCTTTGGCTGCATACAGTTTAACATACCTTTAGTTGACAGTTAAAGTTGAATGTTACCAAAAAAACCAGGGTTCCCGTTGCAATCGTTTAATTCCGATGTGATTTTATGATTGCTAAATGGGTGTGTGCAGCCTTGATTCTGAGTATTTTTTAATGAAAGTAGCAAAGCAGAGAATCGACTATTAAAAAAAATATATATATAGGGAGCGAGATTTATACTTGGTATCATTAAAGTCTGAAAGCTTATCATCAGCAGTTTTACCACGGGTACAATTGCACCCCCTACTCATTAAATGACAATGCTATTTGAACATATTAAGTTAAATAAAACAAAATTATAGTGTAATGTATTATTTGAAAATAATGGCAAATAGCAGTTGAGTTGAGAAAGGGCTTGTGCAAGTCATATCAATGCTTAATGATAATTTTTGTAAATGTATTTGCTGTTTCTTCACAAATTCATTTATCTGGCTGAATGACTAATAGGGCTCTCTAATCTTGTGAGTGAAAATATTAGTGTCACCTGTGTTTCTCAGTGAATATCTTAATAATGCATTTTAGACTGTGAGATATAAACCCTCAATAAATCAGTCTTAGCTCTGATTCAGTTCTGCTAATTTCACTGTGTGTCTGAAGGCTCAGTAATCTATGTTGTGTTTTTTGTAGTGTTTTCTGGGTAACCTTCCCGGGTACTATCAAGGGGGGCTCTCAGGCCACGGTATGTGCCCATGTCTTTTCACCTAATGAGCCCCTGAGCCTGACTGTTGCACTGATGCACAATGACCAGAAGAGGACACTGTTTCTCAAACAGACGGACCAAGACTTCTATGAATGTTTCCTCTTTCAGGTAAACCATCTACTTAGATATGAATCACAAATACCAGACTGGGGGTGTGGTGTGGTGTGGGTGGAGGGCTGTATGTGCCCCTGTGTTTTATAAAGACTTTGATACCTGTACTCCTTATGGTAGTCTAGTAATAAGTCATCTGAGTAAAACATCATTATTTTGTGATATGTGTAATTACTCATATATCTGTGGATTACAAGCACTATCGTATAACAATATTTGGCCTGTTGTCTTCAACCGCAGGCTCCACAAGTGAAGGTAACTTCTCAACAGAGCATTGAGGTGGAAGTCCAAGGGACGTCCTTTCGAGTAACAAAGAGAAGCGACGTGACATTTACACCCATGTCCTTCATAACGTTCATTCGGACTGATAAACCTGTTTACAAACAAGGGCAGACAGGTGACCTTTCCCCCATGCCTCACTGTTTGTCTCTCGCTCTCTCTTGCTGTCCTTCTTGTACAATCATTTGACAGTAATTTGTGCATTTGAAAATTGTGCATAGCTATGCATTAATCAGTCTGGTGAAAAACACAGAGTGTGATAGTAGGCAAGCGGCAAATATTGCTCGTGCTGAGTATGAAATATTCTGGCCAGCACGGCGATATTTAAACGAATATCACAGTTTCACCGCTGGTGCATTGGCTAAGGTAGGAATTATAATATTGGGTATTACATAATTTACTCATATTGTGATAAATTCATGTTTGTCCCCCTTTTCTGCCCCTTCTTTTTAGTGCATTTCCGTATATTTACCGTGGATGAGAATTTGAATCCTGTCAATCAGCTGGTAAGAGACAGGGATTTACTTCTTAAGCCTCAAACTTGTCAGTGGAATGCGTTGTTCTCTTTTATCCCCATTTTTTTCAAGGCTAGGTTTACGTGAAATCATAGCCTCGCGGTTTTGGGGAAGCACTATCCTACGCTAAGGATGGCTAGTTCTCAGTAGTTGCACCACATTGGGCTATTCAAGGGTTTATTTGTCATAGTGACAGGGGGAATGGCTGAGGCAGGCGTGGGTGTTCAAAGGTGATTGACCGGTGCCTCTGACTGGAAACGACGAGAAAGCTGGGCTTACTCAGCACATTGACCGAAATCAAGGACAAGGCGACGCAGCTGGTCAGGGCTGCGCCGTAGCCTAAGCACACCTGTCAAGTTTTGGATCTGAAAAAACAGGGAATTTCTGCGCAATCCTGGGGGGTTGCGACTAGAAAATAAGATGTTTGGTCACTATAATTATGAAATACCACAAATGTACAGGAAAATACTGATACGGGAAGGGAATGAGGGGTGAAATACAGGAGTTTCCCGGGCAAAACGGGATACTTGACAGCTATGAGCCTAAGGCGACGCAGATAATCAGGGCTGCACTGTAGCCTGAGGTGTCGCAGCTGGTCACAGGGCTGCACTGTAGCCAAAGATCAGATTTAAGATGTGTCCCCCACTACCCCATACTTGTAGTTTACCTTTCAATTGTATTTTATTTGTACGGCGCATTTTCACAACATTACACTGCCTCAAAGCTCTTTACATTATTCCTGCCCAAATCCCCCAGTAAGCAGGCCAGAATAAATCTTGGGAGGAACCAGACTCTAAGGGGGAGCCCATCCTCCAGGGGCCAACAGAGGAAGTCAAATGAGCAAGATGGCAAAGTCCTAATTTACACTGTCCAAATGTTAAGATTTGAGTCTCTGTGTGGGGGTGTAGGCAGGTGACGGCACATAGGTGCTGGTGCTGCTTCTGATGGCCTCCTCCCCTGAATCTGATCTCTGAGAGCTTAACAAATCTAATAAGTAACAAAGATAAGTATTGCAGGAAAGTACAGAGTTATTGCCCAGTTTCTCAAGGGGTGCAGTGTGAGCGCAGCCATTAACAGGACTCTTGTCTGCATGTTTCTTTTTTTCTGCAGTACGATCGCATGGAGCTGCAGGTAATTAGGCTGTATGGTGTCGACACAAAGCTCAAGAATCCGAAACGTGTGATAACACCTCATTTGTCCGAAACATGGAAGGTCACGGGTCTGTCACCTGGTCTGTCGATACTCAGACGAGGATCCCAACTTAGAAAACAGTCATGAAATTGAAAATATTCTGTCATATCAATAATGATATTTTAAACCAGTACCATGGTTTCATGGCTGTACCATTAGTTTTTGATCAGTACTAATTACACAGACATATAGGAATCTTGTTTGAACCAGGTTTGTTGAGTAAATAGTTGAAAAGCATATATATATATATATATATATATATATATATATATATATATATAGACATAAAGATAGAAA
>JAABNX020000044.1:17324470-17354479 GCA_015163995.2 Mormyrus lacerda | reverse complement strand
CCCCCCATCATGCCCCCTGTTGGCCCCACCTCAGGCCCCCTGTTGGCCCCCCATCATGCCTCCTGTTGGCCCTCCGGCAGGCCCCCTGTTGGCCACCCATTAGGGAATTGAAAACAAAACACACACGCGACAACTAAAAATGATTATATGAGATGCACCAATCGTATCACTGCGCAGAAGATACGAGCACGATCACTCCGGCGAAACTTTCTGCGCGCTGCTACAATTGGTGCATGAAGTTCAGGAAAAGAAAATAGTACAATTGTTCAAAATCTGTGGATTATCTTCCAAAACTGCGTCATGATTTCTGGTCGGAGACATTGCTGGTGAATTTTTCATATGTATTTCTGGCGCTTTAAATCAGCGCAGAAAGGAGGTCATTCACTCCCGCTGTATTCTGGAGAAACCCGGCCACCATCTCCCAAACTAGGAGACTCTTAGCAGAACCACCAAGATGGACAGAAAGCACTGAAGCCCCTCAAACTCCCCCTTTTCAGTTTAAGGGGCATTTCATCCCAAAAAACGTCAGCTATAAACACTGACAAAGGAACAGGGTTCTCCGTCACGTGAGAACAAACAGCTGAACTCAGAAAACAATTCAACAACAATTACATGGGAAGCTCCCAGTCTATGCGCTCCTGCTGGGTTATTTACAGTATGCCACACATGAGGCCATAAAACACTGCTATCTGGCCTCATTAGCCGGAATCATGAGGGTGGCGGAGGAGGGATCGGAGAGTGGAGGCGCTCGAGTGGAATTTGCCACCCAAATAAGGAGAACGCTGCATAGACGGCCTGCTTGGCAGCTTCCACACCGCCTGCCTACTTATTGTAAATATTCAAATGCCTCACCATTCCCGGGAGGAATGTTAGATGAAGGTTAGAAATGTTAGGGCCACACCTACGGTGGGCATGACCTCAGCGAGGACCACGGAACCAACAGGATCTTATGATGGATCAAGAGACTCAGGCACATCAAGGGGGGAAATTAACACCCCTAAAACATCCCTAAAAAGCCCCCAAAACAGACTCAGCTTTGGGGTCTATCAAAGTCACCACCCCACTGACGCAGGGTGTCCGAGAAATAGGCGACTTCACTCACCTTCACACAGGACCAGAACTGTCGCTGAAAAAAGAGGTAGGGGCCCGAATTCTTGTTCTCCAATATGCTGCCAAGCCCAAACAGACATGGGTCAATCAGTACCTAGCAGGGATGTTGGTATGCAGAACTTAAGCAACATCAAACTCACGCAGGAACCAAAACTTACTTCTTAGGGTATAGCGGCATATATATGTCGTTGTCTAGCGTCCTCCTTGTCCGGAGGACAATGGTCTTCAGCAGCTCCTAATGTGAGAAGCATCAGGAGAACCTCAGTTTGACCAGAGGGAAACAAAGAACCACATATGGTGCTTTTCCAGTGACATACAGGAACTGTACCGCGACAAGAGACTATGTAGATACACTGTGGTTCAGCGCGCTTCGGTTTTCCACTGCAGAAGGGTCAGGTCGGTAAAGGAAGTGCCGGGTTTGGAGACCAACAGCGAAGTAAAACTGAAGAGATGCTTATTTATTTAAATTTTTTTATGACTGTGAATTAATTTTCACTAACAAGTCACTAACACTAATCACTGTCTTATGTTAATGTGAAACACTATTGGAATTCACATCACGAATCCATTCAGCTGTTCTATAGCTCTTTAAGTGGTTAGAAATTTTCAAGTTGAGTTACATCACGATGATGAATAATACACAGAGTATGCTCTCCCTCCTTCAGATAATCCATGCACATCAGCGCGAAATACTGGAATCTCCATGCATTTGGATCAGAGGGTGGTGCCGCAGCCAGCCTGGTTTGGTCACGTTTACGGCCGTTAGCTAGCAGAGCCGTCAGCACAGCTACGGTGCACATACAGTGTTCCAAATTATTATGCAAATGACATATCAGTAGTATTTCAAAATAAGCATTTAATTTTTAGTTTGTAAATCAGAGTTTTTGCCCGTTTTATTCTACACGTCATTTTAAATAACTGGTGTCAAGCTCAAAAAGGTCAATCAGTTTGTCGGATCTACATTGAAGGGAAATTAACTTAAAGACAGTGAGATTATTAAGCAAGCCACAGTTGACGTGTCGTAAGGGGAAAAACAAAGACCTTCCTGAAGCTGAACAGCGTTTTACATTTACAGGTTGAGATCGATGAATGATTCAGAACAAACAAATTTGGTCAAATAAAAGGAAGCAAGTGAAGGAAAGTTTCAGCCAGACAAATGAATTTAAAATAAAATTTAAAAACTGAAGCAGCGAACAAGCATTTAAAGCTGAAAGTCTCTGAAGTCTGCAGAGGTTTGCAGTTGTGCAAAAATCTGTATTTTGACCACTCCTAAACAAAACTCACAAAATACATCAAGACAAATTTCCAATCAGCTGTATTCACAGACGAATGCCATGCAATACAGGATGGTGCAGACGGGCGAATGGAGTTCAGGGTGGCTGGTGAATGGCCAGATTGCGATGTCAGCAAGGAGGTGGCAGAGTGATGATTTGGGCCGGAATATTAGGAATTGAGGCTGTAGGCCCCTTTAGGGTGCGTGAAGTGAATAAAACTCACTTCTGCAAAATATGTGGATTTCCTTACTGACCATTTACTGCCATGGGAAAAAAAAAAGAAAAACTATGCATTCTGGGGGAAAAAAAAATATCTACATGCAGGACAGTTCACCGTCGCATAGCATAAAACAACACACCATTGACCCTTTGGTTGCTATGGGAATAAAGCAAGAAAACACCATGGTGGGGCCACCATCGCCCACTGACCTCAACCCTACTCTGTGAAGCAATACAGGCAAAAACTCTATGACCTTACAAGTTTAAATGAGAGTGGTTAAAGTCACATGAAAAGGCTCCTATATTAATGTGTAATTTCACCTGCACTTTTGTTTGTTTTAAATCCTGTTTTACATTTCTAAACGAGTCTCATCATACAATAAATAAATAATTTAGGTTTCATATCACCAAACTGCATTTTGCATAATAAATCTGGAACAATGCATTTTTCTTTTATAAAATATTAAAAACAGCTGCTGTCACTGCCAGTGATTTGGCTTCTAAAAACATTCATACTTAAGGCAATTGATATACAAATGAGAAATCTTTAAACTGACCGTTTAGGAAAAACATAAAATTACATTTGCATAATAATCTGGAACATAATGCAATTCGCAATGGAAAACCAAGCACCAGTAGGAGGACATATTCCACGGAAATGCGGACCGGACCGGTACACACCTGTGTGTTTCGGTTGTCCCCATGGAGCACCGTAGGGTAGCCCTTGATCAGCCGTTGCATGAAGGCCACCAGCTGGCTCGTCTGACTGCTAGACAGTGGGTCCCACACCTGGTCCACCAGCACTGTGAAGGGTTAACAGGCAAACAGGTGGTCAACAGGAAGCATGAAAGGCAGCGGAGATTCTACTACACAGTTCAATAGTACTTCCTAACCCAAGTCAGACTAGTTTTTATGACCTATAACGTGTAAAGAAAATCTTTCCATGAATTTTAGCAGCGGTGGTTGATGATGCCAGAGGTATTGCCAAAGATTTTGAACTAGATCAACAGCCATTTCTAGGTATGAAAGCACATGAGGCAGTAACCTGTTAACACAATCCTACACGATAATTAAAGAACTTGTAATCACGTCAGATTTGTGTAGATAACTGACGATTCATGCTTTTCCATCTCCCCAAAAAAAATAAAAAAAAAAATAAAAAATAATATGTATGAATGCATCTAAAAGAGCATCTAAAAATAGAAGCTCACATACACATATCTGGTGATTCATGGCTTATTGCATGAGGAGAACAGAGATCAAACATGGACCATTGCAAAAAATTGTTTCACAACAGCTGTAACGCGGTAATCCAAGTCGGCAAAACACAAGAAGCCCTGAACACAAGAAGCAGCTCCAAAGTATTTCCCCACCAAAGCTTTTATTATATATCACCACTGTTACATAAATGCTCCCAACCAAGTCGCATGATGCAACACTGAGCATGGTGAGCGTTTTGGGCGAATAAATCGCACCATCTGTGAATTTGTTTTTCATAAAGTGGGGGACGCTCCACATTGTCTGCACAGGCCGCCCCACTCACCGGCGAGTTTGGGAAGGACGACCTTCTCCACAATGGCGGGCAGGAGACCCACGTCAACGTCGTCTTTCTGCATCTCCGACTGCTCTTCACAGTTGTAGAACAGCAGCGACTCGAACCACAGCATGTACTCAAAGTTGGGGCAGTCCACCTGTGGGCATGTACCAACGCATTGTGTAATAACGGCACATTATGTAACAATGCCACTTAATGTTACAACTCGACAAAATATACAAATAACTAGATAATTTAGATAAAACAGAAAGATAAAATTTCTATAAATCTGTCATTGTCAAATTATTACACAATGTGGCAGTATTAATGCGTGATAACACCGCATTGTACGATTAAAAATTTGTTAAATAATGTGGCATTATTACATAATGCACTGTTACAGAGCATCTGGAGAACAGGAGATGTTCTCTTACTCGACAAACGTATATTGACATTAAAAGAGAAGTGCTGAAAATAACAGGCTCAGAGATGTTATTAACCATAACAAAAACACAGGATGTTCTTTAGTTAGAAGCTCCTTCGACCAGACCCTGAAGTCAAGGGCGGCTATCACCTAACATCTAAAAGGATGACGACCATACCTCCAGGGGGAACCAGCCAATCAGCTGCAGCCTGACCAAGGGGCTGAAAAGCTTGGGTAAACACAGGCCGATGTAGGCATCCTGGTAGCAGGCCGAGTAGAGCTTCCTCCACACCTCAAAGCGGGACTTGATGCTATCCAAAGACTGAAAGTCCTCCAGGACATCCTCAAAAACTTTCTTTGAGTCCTTCAGAATGCGCTCTGGGGGAAGAGAGTCACATAAACAAGGCATCTTAAGTGCAAGAAAAGTAGATTGAAGCTACCCGAAGGTCGTGTGTAGTATACAGCCCCTCGAAGGTCTATTGGCGGTGGAGTTACATGAGCGCGCCAATGCCCCACCTCTTTCCAGGTTGAAGCTGGTGATGTCAGTCGAGGTCTCCTCGTCATCGCTGGACAGCCCCTCCCGGTGTGCGGCCCGCTTTCCGTTTTGCTCCCTTGCCTGCCTGCGCCGGGTCCTGCGGTACCGCAACACGAAAGAAACATGCATATGACACCGAGGTGAAATGCAGAGAAAAAAAATAAAAAAAATCAGCCCCGCAGTGGTGGGGGAAGCAACTGGAATCTCAGCCAGAGCCCACACCTGCTCTTCTGAAACTGACTAATCACACGAACACAGTAACTGTCAAAATTCATAAGAATGGTTTTTATCAGCATGAAAAACACAATGTACAGTTTTGGAAAAAATTTAGAGACCACTCTGTATTTAAAAAAAAATCTGCATTGTTAAATCCCGGTTAAATCCTGGTTCTGCTGGTAAAAGGCTACACTGTGAGTCAGGCTGCTTCCAGGCTCAAAGTTCTAAGACCACAGTACACAAGAATAAGGTGAAGCAGGAGACACTGGGAATGACCATAAACCAGCCAGATAGACTGCAGGAGCAACTTTCTAATGTCAAAGATGACCATCATCTTATCTGGCAGTGCCTCATGAATCGGAGGATGACCTCAAGTGGCCTTCAAAAAGAATGGGAAACATTAAGTGGTGTGAAGCGCAGTGGTAGGACAATTCATAACAGGCTCCTAGAAACAGGACTGAAGACCCACAAAGCAAGGAAGAAGCTCTTCATCAGTGAGAAGCAGGGAAGAGGCAGGCTGGAGTTTTCAAAAAAAAAAGTATATTTTACACACACGCATATCCATAAATTGAGAAATGACTGAAACTGAAGATTTTGCTGTGGTCTCTTAATTTTTTCTAGAGCTGTATATACAATCCATATAGAAAAGTATAATATATTTACATTTTAATGGTTTTCCTAATTTAAAACATTTTTATGTTTTATTTTAGAATGTATTTAAGAATAAGACATATCACATAATTGTTGCAATGCATTTCAGGTACAGGTGGAAATTCTGGAGTTTAAATTCTCATGTTCTACCTTCTCCTACAGTCTCCTGTGGGACATATAATTGGGCAGTGGGTCAACACCACAAACAATGGCAGAATTCTGCAGATGTCCTTCCCACTGAATTCTAAGGCATACCCAGGACTGTATATACTCTCCGTGTGGAGCCAGAATGGCCACGTTGAAGAATATTTTAAGGTTCAAGACTATGGTGCGTTTTATAGCAAAGGTTGAGTCTAATTGACAGATGTGTCCCTGATGCATTTCGCATCCAAGTCTCTACCCTTTCTCTTGACCAACAGTTTCAGGTTCCCTCCATCTATATCAGGGGTATCAAACTCGAGTCCTGGGGGGTGGGAGCCCTGCACCTTTTTGGGTTTCCCCTCATTTAATGCACCTGATTCGACTCCTTGTGCTAATTCTCAGCTCTTGAGCTGAATCATTTATGGTGGAACAAGGAAAGAACTAAGCTACACAGGGCTCCGGCCTTCCAGGACTGCAGTTTGACATCCCTGTTCTATAAAAAATGCTGCTAACCTATTAGCTGGTCAAATTAGCAGTAGAGGAAACTTGTATTCAGAACAAACTAATTTTCATTCATCTGGCACTTGTATTTAGTTTTACCAAGGTTCAAGATGGACCTGAAAGTACCAGAGGAGGTCAATGTCTTGGAAAAGGAGATTGAGGTTGGAGTGTGTGGCACGTGAGTGAGATCTTCCGTTGCTTGTGTTACGGTTGCACGAAGGCATGGACCATGGAAGCAGAGGCAGGACTCAGGGAATAAGGGAAAACACAGGATTTAATTCCGGGCAAACACATAACAGGCAGACACAATATGACAATAATGACAGAACTGGGGAAACATACTGAAACACAGACTTAAATACATCAGACTAATTAACAACAATGAGAAACAGCTGGTAACACAGGAATTCCACACGAGGCCTCAGCTAGTGTTCAGGAAGTCAGACAGAAAAGTTGGGTTTGCTGTATTTCTTCAGGTATACGTATGGGAAGCCTGTGGCTGGCGTAGCTTCGCTGAAGTTGTGTCGAGAAGTTCACAGTTATTTAGAGGACACTAATGCCACTGCAGTCTGTCAGATGGAAAACGTTCAGGTAGGTGGGAAACCTGCACAATAAGTGTCCCACTTTTGTCATCGTAAATTATGTTCTGCATATGCACATAATCTCACTTTCTGACATAATCATTCTGTTCTTATTTGAGGGTATACATGAACTGTATATTACTAAAATTAACTTACCTAGGCGGCGCAGTGGATCATTGATTAGCCCTGGTACCTCACACTTCTGGTGGTCAGGCTAACTGGCATCCCTAAATTGCCCAGAGTGTGTGCTTTTATGAGCCCTGAATGAACTGACATCCTGTCCAGGATATACTCCTGGCTTGTGTTCTGTGCTGCCTGGGATTGAGTCACGGATTCCATATGATTCCGCTCAGGATAAGCAATTGAAAGGTGTTTGGATTAACATTTCTGCATCATTTATATGCAATTATTACTGACTCTACTTACTGCTTCAGGAGAATTTTTTATCTACAAGCGACCAACCAGTTGAGTGCTCTGTGACTGTGACTCTTTATACTCAGCTGGACAGTGGAAACAAAACCTTGGTCTGGCTTTGTACTTTGTGGAACTGAACTTTCCACCTCTGGTTCTGGTTAAAATATGTTTGTTTGTTTTTCCTGAGCAAATATACACTTGCTAAACTGCATAAAACTTTTCAAAGTATTGTATGTGTTGTATGATGATCATTAACTTGACAATTAATACAGTATCCACCTTTAAACCACTACAAATTGCAGATTGCTACAGAATGAAACATTGCTCTCGCTTCTGAACGTGTGATACACTTATTTCCTCAGGTCAACAAAACGGGCTGTGCCTTCCACCTTTTCAGCATGTCCCATTTTCGTTCAGTCAGTTGGGACGATTTTGCACGGTTGCTGAAATTCACCATAAAATTAGAAGAAGAAGGAACAGGTGAGGGTACGCTTATGCTCCATGTGGTGTAGGAGAAGTGCTAGGAAATGATGTGTTTATGGGAACTTGAGTTTCTTTCTCTAGGCGTCTTCCTAGAAGAAACAGCTCAGATAAGCCTGAATAATGTTGCCGGAGGGTTATCGTTTGTGGACACGCCCAATGTTTTCCATAACAACTCCACCTTTGAGGGAAAAGTACGTTTGGAACATCAGACAAATGCTGACATCTCCAAGAACTGTTCATTCCACACTTCTCATATATTCATGGATTTTGTAGTCCAAAAGGCTATACGTATATCAATAACTTTTACTGGGCGTCTTTTATTTCTGTACTGAATTGGTGCAGGATTTTAATGCTGTCCCTCAGTTTTCCAAAAGACTAAAGATTAAAGAGAATAATCCAGTACCGTTGGAAATGTACAAGCAAATAACTGTGTTTTGTTTCTTTTTTCAGATAAAAGCAGTCGATTATAAGAATTCACCCATTGCCAATATGAAAATTTATTTATCTGATTATTCCTGGACAAAGAATTTTACCACTGATACCAATGGTGTAGCATCCTTCTCCATAAACACAAGTACTTGGTCTCAGTCAAATGCAGAGTCACTTTATGTAAGTTCTTCTCCCTCGAATGATTTAAAAAAAAAAAAAAAAAAAAAATATTTTGGCTTGAATTTTTCTCCTTGTGACATTTCTCCCCTGTTCAAAAAGACTCTCTTTGTCAGTGCCAGTGAGGTCTAAGGCAGCTGGTTTACTTCGCAGGGAAACGTACGCAGGGGAGAGAGTTTTCCAGGAATGGAGTACCTTGTTTTCCATGATTCGTACACACGCCTCACTCTGTGGAAGCCCAGTTCTGTAGGGCCTACAGAGGCTCCACAGCAACAGAGTTCTCTGACCATAGATCCAGTGCAGGGCACATTACCTTGCTGGTCAGAGCAGCAGCTCCGGTTCCAGTACGTCATCTACGAGGAGACTTCCAAAAGTGGCTCATTGGACCTGTTTTACCTGGTTAGTTCCTATTGGCAAAGTATTTGAGATGAGTCTCACACATGCCAGTCAGGCAAAAGCATGGGTTTGCTCATTTTTATTGTCTACATCAACCAGCACGCTGTTTAATACCCCTCACATGGGGTATTAAAGTGTGTAGATTTCCTGATGCACTGATATAACTACTGTAAGTAACTGCTGCTCCCTTGAGCTCAGCCTGCATTGAGTGTGTTTTCTCCCTCCTAAGGTCTTGTCCAACGAAGCAATTACCTCCCATGGTCGTATTCCAGTTGTACTGCAGGAAGGCAGTGGTGAGTTTATCGCTGTGCTTCAGTGCTGATGGCGCCTCCTACAGGATGAGAAGAGTAATTTACTCACTTTGCCACAGAGACCAAGGGGGAGGCATCCATCCCAGTGCAAGTGACCCCTGATTTTGGATCATGGGGAAAAGTGCTTGTCTACTCTCTGCTTCCTAGCAAGACTGTGATCGCGAACAGTATGAGATTTAAAGCAGAAAAGTGCTTCAGGAACAAGGTATGGTGTATGTGTGTGTGTGTGTGTGTGTGTCTGGAGGATCTGACTGTACTTCTGTCCGTGTCTGACGGAATGCAGTAAGTATGTTACTTCTCTGTGTGTATACTATAAACACCTGTGTGTGTGTGTGTGTGTGTGTGTGTGTGTGTGCGTGTGTGTTTGGGTTTGCATAGATCACATTTCAGGACCAAATTGTCCCCAAAGTGTATAAAACCAGAAATTTCCCCATTTGGATAACCTCAGTTTTATAAAAATCTGTGAATACAATCAAAAAAGTAAAAATGCCAAACGTCTTGTAATTGTATTTGGGTTGGTTACTTGTGGTTAAGGTTAGGGATGGGTAGGGGTTAAGGGTGTCGTGATTGGGATTAGGGTTTTTCCCATAGAAATGAATGGACGGTTCCCATTTAGATAGGAAGACCAACTTGTGTGTGTGTGTGTCTGTGTGTGTGTCTCTGTGTGCACGCTTTCCAGGTCTCTCTGCAGTTCTCACACTCTCAAGCTGTGCCGGGGGAGGGAGTGAACCTGCAGCTCAGAGCCCAGCCTGGGTCTGTATGTGGACTCTCTGTGGTGGACAAGAGCGTGCTGTTGATGGATGACAAGAGGCTCAGTGTAGACAGGGTAGGTGCTGAGCCTGCCTTAGTATGACCTTCCCTATGCTATTGGACTCCCTATGTTGCTATCATGTTATATAGGTATTCATTGACTTACCTCCGGGTTTGTCCCAGCTGTGAGGACCTAAGTCTGGACGTACCCCAATCATTATAGGTCAGAGATCAAATATACTGTATAACATAAGATGCAATATCACATACATTTAATTAAACCTGGCAGTGCAATCAGTTTGTTTTGGTTTTTGCCGCATATGTCTGCTACGTCTGTCCTCTTAATAAATTTTATTACTGTACGTAAGCACGATAAAATGTTACTCAGTTTGACGTAAGAAGGCTGATGACTGTACAAATTATTATTTTGATATTTTTTGTCTTTGGTGAGCAGTTTACTACTGAGCATGGAAGATCACATATGATTTGGGGGGAACGTAAAGAGTGCCTACCAGTGAGGGCCGCCCGCTCCTTACAGGATGAGTACGTCAGTGAAATCTCAGAGGAGAGTATCAGAAAGATTAAGGTAAGGTGGCAGTCTCATAGTATCATGCTTAGCTTAGTGGGGGATTGGAGTCTCACTCCCAGCTCTGCATGTGGAGTTTGCGTGTTTGCATTTTTGGGAGTGGCTCAGTGGGTCAAGACTCTGTGCCCAAAAGTGGAAGGTCCTCATTGTCGATAGATTGATTTTACCATTGGGCCCTTGAGCAAGGCTGTCAATCTCTGTTGCTCCAGGCGCTATCTAACCCCGTGTCCTCATTAGGTATATTGACGGCCATATAAGTCAATTTGCAAATAATCATTTGCTAGGATAATTTTCTGCGTGCCGTTTGGGTCTGTAATTGATTAATTTTATTAGGGAGCATGGCGCTTATCCTGTGCCATACAACAGAATCCAATAAGCAAAGATCAACGTCTGTAAGCAAGGGGTGATATCGCAGGTTGGTAAGTCACCCTGTTTCTGGTGTCGGTTGTTTCTAGGAAATGGGTCTGAAGATTGTGAGCAGTTTCCTGGAGCGACCACAGTGTGTGAAATTACTGGGGATTGAGTTTCATCTGGAATATTTTCCATATATGATGAGATATGGTGTTGGGGCATCAGGGTCCTTTGCTCTGGAAAAGCCGCGCATCTTCTTCCCAGAGACATGGGTTTGGGACCTCATAGAGGTGGGGTGAGTAAAGACCACAGGTGGCACCACACAAATGCTGGTGCGTCCTTTGAACCTTGAGATTAGTGTGAGTTTGTGTCTTCTTGATATGGATGCTTTTGAACATGCCAGTGTGAGTGTATGTATCTGTTCCCCATGTGTA
The DNA here is from genome assembly GCA_015163995.2 of Mormyrus lacerda. Taxonomy (NCBI): domain Eukaryota; kingdom Metazoa; phylum Chordata; class Actinopteri; order Osteoglossiformes; family Mormyridae; genus Mormyrus; species Mormyrus lacerda. The sequence continues at coordinate 17,342,962 of JAABNX020000044.1, read as the reverse complement.
GGGAGTCTGGCTCCTCTGTGATTCATCTCACGGCCCCTGACACCATCACCTCCTGGGAGACGGAGGCTTTCTGCCTGTCCGAGGCGGGTCTGGGCCTGGCCACCCCCCCATCGCTCACTGTCTTCCAGCCCTTCTTCGTAGAGCTGACTTTGCCGCACTCCATAATCCGTGGGGAGCACTTTGAGCTCAAGGCAACAGTCGTTAATTATGAGCCCAAGTGCATCATGGTAGGAGAACTACCTGCAGAGGTCGCTCTATCAATGAATTACAACTGAATTAGCATTATTGTCATATTGACATTTGTGTCAGTCCTGCATCTGTGTGTTTCTGTATAAGCAATTGATTTGTGTAGATTATGCCAAAGAGTAGATCATAAGGAATATCAGTAGGGGATTTATTGGGGTGTGGGGGGTGTGGGGTGGAGATTCATTGTATAATGGAAACCGAATTTCCAAGCATGTTTCCTTGCTCCTAGGTGACTGTAACTCCAGCAGCTTCCTCCAGCTACATTCTGAAGCCTTTTACAACAGAGCCATACTCTACCTGTGTTTGCCAATGGAAGACCTTCCGCTGGATTTTGGTGCCCTCTGTGATCGGTAAGTTTCGACAGGTCCCACCCCCATACTGTAGAAAGTGAATTGCTGCTGTAGTGTTTTTAATGCTGTGTGATGCCACAAATCTCCTCGCCCACCTCCGACCAGGGCCCGTGAACGTGACCGTGAGGGCGGAGGCAGTGGAGTCACAAACCGTGTGTGACAACGAAGTCGTTAGCGTCCCGGAGAAGGGGCGTGTCGACACCGTCACTCGCAGCCTGTTGGTAAAGGTGAGCAACTGTCACCTTTGTCACAATTGCCCTTTGCCATCTGCTTTTGCTGTTTTCTAAGTAGTGTGGAAGGACTGCAGGGTACATGCTTAATTAATTGAGGTTTCAGAATATAATTGCATTATTCTGTAATATACGTAGTATTATCATAGTTTTAGCGAACTGAGCATGGAATTCCGAAATTTACGGTTTTGCCAAAAATGATGTCAAAATGCAAAATGCTCTGTTGTTGTTTAGCTTTTACTCCGCTGTTCATAGCTGCTCTCACCTGGTCCCCCTCATTTTCAGGCAGAAGGAACTGAAAAGACAGTCAGTCACAATTGGCTGCTGTGTCCTCAGGGTAAGACACTGTATCCAAACACTGAAGAGATCTGTCTGTGTCCGAATGGTAGGACAATAGTCAGTGCTGGTTTCCCTGTGTAGATGCTGTCCATGCATATACTTGTGCAGTCCATCCGAGTCACTTGCTTGTCTCTTTCCATCGTAAGAGACACATCTAGCATTTTTTTTGCTTGATCACAAATGGCTTATATTGTAGTAACTTAATGTACCCTATTGACGTGGTGACGTATTTCAGCAACTCCGTATACAGGTATCTGTTGACTTACATCCTGTCGAGGCGCGTCAGACCACATTTACGTTCGAGTTCCATAGTAAATAATAAAACTCTGATGGGGAGATTCTTGAAAGTGGACGTAGTAGGACGTTTGCAGGTGAATCTGTCGCTTAGTGTAACAGGTGCAGTTAAATGGGGAGCACTGCCAGCTGTATAATGACTCATTGTCATATCTAACTGTAATACAGTGTGTTTGCAGTAATGTGTATGTGATGGACAGCTACCATAAGCAGATAGATACAGCACCAGTACTGTGTTATTTCGTTACATACAAAAAAACTTACTGTGCTGTACAAGGAAATGTTTCACTGAAGCTTCAGATGCCGACTTCTTTCTCAGCTCCCATTGTTTATTACTGTGTGTATCTTTTGACTTCATTGTGCAATTAGTACCTTATTTTTGGTGAAATATAAGTGCAATCTCTTTTTATAATATAAAGTGTAGTGGTTTATATTTACATTATTATTTGCTATAGAGTACTGTGTCTATGTTAGAGTACTGTACTTAATACCTTGCCTCTTCCCTATAACTATTGAGATACGCCCATATTGCCTTGCGTCCGGTGGTCTTAGTTCCAAATGCGGACGCAGGTCAGGGGATACCTGTATACAGTAATTCAGTTGGGGCCTCACTCAAAGGTACAATGGCAGTAGTCTTCTAGAAGGGCAGTTAGACCATAAAGGAGCCTCAGGGGTTTCTGTGTTATTCTTTGAAGGGTGTGTGTATGTGTGTGTGTGTGTGTGTGTGTGTGTGGCGGGGGGGGCATGTGGCGGGGGGGGGCATACCTGTGATGACACTGCATGGTCTGCAGGTACGCCCCTCAAGGAGGACGTGATGCTGCAGCTCCCTGCTGACGTGGTGGAGGGCTCAGCCCGGGCGACTGTCTCTGTGATTGGTAAGAACACACTCAGTCACTGACACTGCAAATAATGCAGCCATAGTCGAGGGACCATACATGTTTCGGACTCGAAGGTCAAACACCGTTAGCATGAGCGCTGCTGCCTGAAGTAGCCCAGGGCACAGTTAGAATCCATCCAGGCTGCTAGTCTTTACTACATCTACTTGCCTAACATGTTTTATTAGTAACAAGCATATAGTTTATAAATTGATTTAGGAATTTTTCAAATGAAGACCTCGGGAAAATCTTTTAGCTTCAAGGGGCTTCATTCACCCTTAAGGGCAGTCTTTGTCTTGTATCCAACTATCCCAGTCTGTATGGATTAATTCAGGATGTTAATGTCTACCCCCTTGCAGGGGATATTCTGGGCAGGGCGTTACAGAACTTGGATGGGATGCTCGCCATGCCGTACGGCTGTGGGGAGCAGAACATGGCATTGTTGGCCCCAAACATCTACATCTTGCACTACCTGAGGGCTACACAACAGCTGGACCCCAACCTGCTCCAGAAGGCGTCCCACTTTCTGAATACTGGTGAGAATACCTGACTTCAGGTGGGATGTTCATCTTCTGACCCACTTGTAAGAGTAGGCCATGGTCACAGTCTGATATTTAGGACAAGCTTGATGACCCAGTGGTATAAGGAAACAGGAATAGATGCAGAGGTGAGATGGAGAAGGGAAGACCTACACAACCACCATCTGAGCCATATGGGTTTCTGGGCTTTCATTTAGTTTGGAATTAAACTGGTTCTTCGGAAGACTGAACACTTGTAACGATAAAGGAGGAGTGTTAAAAACAAGCATACAAGAGATGATGTTGTTCATACCAACAGGCTACCAGAGGCAACTGAGGTATCTGCATGTGAATGGAGCATTCAGCACTTTTGGTCATGGAACAGAAGTGAACAGCTGGTATGAAGGGCTGATCGCAAGTCCATTAACGGACTTCATGTGTATCTGTGTGTGCATGTTTTGTTACCTTTTGTGAAAATGACTCTAGAAAGACAATAACTCCTGGAACCCAAAACGAATCTTTTTTTCCACCTTATTTCAATACTTATTTTTAAACGTGATGGCGCAATGGTGAAGCAGTTGCCAAACTCCCCGTAGGTGTGCCTGAGTGAGTGAATGGTGTGTGAATGTGCCCAGCAATGGTTTGGTAACCCATCCTGGGTTGTTCCCTGCCTTATGCCTGTAGGGTCCTGGATAGACTTTGGACCCATCGTGACCCTGAATAAGATAAGCAGTTACAGAAAACGGATGGATTTTCAAATGCTTGCTTGTGTGCAATAGGAAAACAATATGTATTTTGTCCTGTAAAGAAATGCAACGTGTACTAACATGACAGTGATGTTGCCCACTTTACTCAGTGCAGCACAAACACCCATCTTAGTCAGCAACCTTCCCTTCTAGGCTGACGGCATTTGTGATGAGGTCACTTGGCAGCGCGCAATCTTTCATGTACGTTGAACCCAAAGTGATCAATGGTGCGAGAACCTGGCTGCAGTCTCAGCAGAAAAAGGATGGCTGTTTCAAAACTGTGGGGACCCTTTTTAACAAAAGGATGAAGGTCAGGAAGAAAGGAGGCCGTGGGAAACATCTTCAAACAGACAAGGATACACCCATGTATAATGCATTTTAGATACCTTCATAGTGCATTATAATGCATTCATAAAGTACTATAAACATGGTTATATCTAATAATAAAAAAGACATAGCACATTATAGCCATGTTTATTGTGCATTATGAATGCTCTATGAAGCTTTCATCAGTAATGCACTATAAATACCTTCATAATGCATTATAAAGGCTTATTCTGTCCATTATAATGCATTATGAAGGGATCTATAATGTATTATGATGACTGCTTTAAATAAATAGTTACCACAAAATCTTTATTAGAAAAACTGAAAGATATCTGAAAATAAAGTGCCTGCTTTGCATGCTTAGTTTTAATACAGTGAGAAGGTAATATGATTATTTTACTTGTGTGTAAGACGCAAAATGTGAATAATTTCATTATGTTAAGTTTTTGTTTTATATACAGTAAACTGGTTGGTCTTTTAGGGTGGGGTGATGGATGATGTGACTCTCACCGCCTATATCTCAGCATCGATGCTGGAGCTGAATACAAGTGCATCCGTAAGTGGTCCTCCGGAGAGTTCCCGGGCCCTAACCCTTTGATCGCCTGCTGATGCAGAGCTGATTTTGATGTGACAGGCAATTAAATCAAGCACAGAACTGTGCTCAAACCCTTTGGCTGTAACCCCATGAAGACCGAATAATGTTTTACAGGACGTTATTTTGAACAAGCAATGAATGTGCAATGTTAAACTTGACTGTCTATGGATAGTGTAGTTTAACCAGAAGAAATAATCAACTGTCAACTATCACCACAACCACCTGACTGACAAAATCTTTAATTTTTCTTTGACACAAATATATATAAAACTTCCTCTTTAGAGCCCAGCACTAGTCAAGAGCTTGACATGTCTGAGGGAGGCCAGTCATAACCTGAGTGACATCTACACAACTGCTCTACTGGCCTACACCTTCAGCTTGGCCCAGGAGACGGACACCAGTGCTCGCCTACTGGAGTACTTGGATTCTGTTGCCTCCAGTGATGGTAAATAGTGCTTCCCTTGGCCTGGCCAGTAAGGTATTGAGTTCATAAACTCAACCTGTTTCCACCAGTATAGTCAGAATAGAAGGAATATTCATTCATTCATTAATTCAATAATTTATTCATTCATTCATTATGACTGTAAGCGTTACACTGTATCCTGCCTTTCAATACAAGGGTTTTTCCCAGTGAGGATGTGACAAAAAGGTGCATTGATCTTGAACTTGCTTCTGGTACTCTGCTCCTTCAGTAATACCCCTCTTTATTTATTACTCATATAAAGTTCTTACGTTACGTTGGATGACTCTTCATTATCTTGGAAGTATATGAATAATGTAACAGAAACTTCATTTCCTTGCCTGCAAACTACAGTGAAAGCAAAAGTTTGATTTTGCTGGAGTTTGACTCGGTCAGCACCGGCCTTCCCTTCTTTGGGTCAGCCTGACCTCACGTATCTGATATTCCGGATGCCACAGATGCCAGATTTACAGGACATCGCCCCATGGTTTAGCCATGTTAGTTGCACAATAATGAGCCATGGTACCATCCACAGAGGGTCTGCTTCACTGGTCCCCACCGAGCTCAGAAGCATCCACCTCGCTCTCAGTAGAGTTGACCTCTTACATACTCCTGGCTCTCCTGAGACGGCCGCAGCTGTCCACCGCCGACCGTGGCTACACCAGCCGCATCGCAGGTTGGCTGGTGAGGCAGCAGAACCCACAAGGAGGCTTCTTCTCCACGCAGGTATAGACAGGACCATTTCAGTATCATCTCAGTGCCTGCAGTCCACAGCAAAGGTGGGATGATTTCTTTGTCTGTAGGACACGGTGGTAGCCCTCCAGGCATTGTCGCGCTATGCTACCCTGGTCCACAGCCCAGGAGGGGCCAGCACAGTCACAGTTCAGGCCTCCGGCGGCGACAAACACCACTTCACAGTGGATCAAACCAACAAGCTAATCTACCAAGAGAGGGGGCTACACAGCATCCCAGGGCAGTATGTGATAGAGGCTCAGGGCACTGCCTGTGTCTCTGTGCAGGTTGGTGTGATACACGTCTATCCTTTCCATTGTGTTTGTGTAAAATAATGTACTTATGTATACTGCCAGTATCAGTTTTTGCATGCCATAGGTTGTTATCACTTTTCCATTTATTCATAAAATAAATAAATTTATTCTTAAGCACTGGAAAGTTGAATGAAAAACTATAAATGAAAATACAAGTCAAATAAAACAAGCTTCCTTTATAACATGGAAAGAGTATTTAACAGTGCATGTCTGATAGCTATTAACCGGCAGGGTCATGATGGCAAAGTCAAATTGTAGGCTGTCCTTTAACTTTAAATGCACTAGTTAACTGTTTCATGCCTCGAATTTTCTCTGATGTTACAACTGCTAGAGGAGGTTGTTGATGAATCAAAGGTATGATGTTTTCTTCCTAGTAAAGGTACTCAAATGGAGAATATTTATTTAACAAAGAATATTGATGTAGAAAATCTCAACGTGTGCAAACACTTTTGATTGGTAGTATGCATGCAATAATCTTGTTGAAAAATTTAGCCGATACCTTTGTTATTGGAGTGTATCAATTTAGGAAATTGTGTGATTGGCTGGCCTGAACCACTGCTGATCCTCCTCTATTCCTTCTCAGACAGCACTATACTACAACATCCCTCCTACTGCTGATGGCTCCATCTTCAGCATCACGGCTTCCACAAAAGGCAACTGCACTAGTGGACGTCACCTCTTGTTCAACCTGATTCTCCAGTAAGGATGTATGCTTCACTGGGGGCTGCTCCACATGGGATGCACCATGTGTAAGGCAGATGCCGTCCACTGGAAGCCACGCCCCACACATCGATTTTAGATTGGCAACCGATAGGAAGTGTCTTGTTTAAAGATCCAGTAATTGGTACTTCAGAATGATGCGTGAGCATAACGCTTTATCTCAACAGATACACCGGCCCAAGAGACAGTACAGACATGGTGATTGCAGATGTGGCAATGCTTTCTGGGTTCGTCCCGGAGGCAGACAACTTGAAGCAGGTGAGCTGGCACCAAGCATCAGGAGAGATAGCTCTCACAACTACCCTGGGGTCAAATTGACCCCCTGACGGCACATGTCAAGTGACCTTTCTCATAGCTACAATTATTGTAAGAATGTGAGTTAAGAGTTTTAGTTACCGTTAAACTCTCAACTGACTAACATTTGAAACTTAAGGTGTCAATTCCAAACAATGCTTTAAAAAATTTAAACAGGAAGTTCAACAATTCATTACATCCGGAAGTCAGGAATCCTCCCTTCCTAATAACAGGAATCTTATTACGCAGGATAGCTCTTGTTTTTCCAAAGTATTCCTGACAATGCGGGAATAAAAATAGAACAATAGCAAAGAACCTTTCTACTACCACAGAAACCCACTTATGACTCTTAGATTCTAAATGTATTCCTCCATTATTACTTCAAATGAGTCATTAATGTGTCTTGTGTAAATAATATACACTGTGGCATCACGGGATATTACTGAGGACAAATAACACATGAGAAATATCCCCACAACCGCCGCTGTTGTTCTGCAGCTGGAGGACTCTTTGAAGGTTGATCGTGTTGAAATTGAAAACAACCATGTGTTACTTTATTTCACAAAGGTGAGTAGATCAAGATTAATATTAATGCGTTTCACTACCATATCTTTAATTATATGAGGAGATTGTGTTGTACGTGACCCGATGTTTATTTACAGCTGTTGCAGAATAATGCTACAGAGATCAGCTTCAAGCTCAGGGGTGAGGTTCAGGTGGAGCGCCTGAAGCCAGCCACCATCGAGGTGTACGACTACTATCTCCCCAGTAAGAAAATGCAGCAAGCAAAAGAAACTTAAATAGGCCAATCGTGACATGTAGAGAGAAATCAGGCTGGGGTACTAGTTTATGATCCTGACAACTGCTGATTCAGGTCTCGAAGAGCAGCTGACGTACCTCCAAGCAAGGTGCTCAGCAGGAAATATGCTGGCAAAAAAATTCAACTTCATTGAATAACTATAAATGAAAATATAAGACATTCCATAATAATGTCAGCCATGCAATATATATAAATGGATGAGAGGTACTCAACAAAACTATTATTCAGCATTGTATGTAAATTCAATCTGGTGGAGTAGTCAGTCTACCACAGGCCTTACTCAGCATAAATCTGTGGAGTGTTTGTGTAATTTGCATTTGTGTAAACCCCATTGGTTGCAAACGTCCCTTCCCTTACAGCATGTCTGTTCCCTGCAGGTGACCGGGCTGTGACGAAATACACTTCAGTTTGTGCCAAAGATCAGTGACACGTGGGCAATTTCTCCCCAACAGAGGAATTATGGTAATTTGGTATATAAATAAATAATCAGAATCCTTTTATCCACCAAGCACACAAAGTACAAGGTGGGGGCAATAATTATGTGCAAACACTGGATGCTTTTAGTCATTTTTAAATTAGAAACAAATAATACAAAAAGTTCACCATAAAGTATGATTTAAAACAAACTTTGTTGTGGAGGCCCTATCAATTTAAAGATGTTAATGATCCTGTTTAATGTTTTTATTTCATTGTATAGGATACAAAAAAAAGAATGGCAAGAGGGACTATGAAACATCTAGCATATTCCTTACTCCCAGAACCCCCTAGTGTGGCACATTTCCAGCTACAGATCTCCCTTGGTGTGTCCATCTGTCAGAGTGCAATAAATTGAAATTTGAATGCAGAATTTTCTTTTTAAATCTGTTTTTGTCGTGTGTGCAGTGTGTACTTTTATTAAAAATAACATTTTCATCTCAACAAATTATACATACACATACGCATCAGCCTTATCAAATGGGGGGGGGGGGGGGATGGTACAGCCCTCATCATCTGTTGTATTATACTGCCATCTGGTGCATACAATTTTTCTTCTATGTGCAGAAAAAAAATTACAATTCAATCTTTGAGCTACTTTGCCACGAAAAGCGTAGCATGCTGACTATTGAGGAGGATGGCTTGTTCAGTGCCACACTACCAAAGTCACATTAACGTCCAGGATGTACTACTACGGTAGTACTATTGCTTAGTATGCCCATAAGAACGGGGTACGTGATACATTCATTTTGCAAGAAATGTACTATGCACGATGTATTAACTTAATTAGATTTCATTACTTCTTTAATACATTTATTAAATATGTACATTGCACGATTTAAAATCATCCGCAAAATCTTGAATGTACTTTGGTGCGTAATGCAACAGTGATTAATTTTGTAATGCAAAAAAACTATATGTTGACTGCTATCACTTTCATCTGATCTATTTTTAGTTGGTCTAATTACCATAAACCCAGAAGAGGAACTACCGACTACGTGCATCTTTTAAATTGAGGAAATCTGGTACGAAATGCACCTTTTTCAAACTGTACGTCAACGCGCTGTACGTTTAACCACGCGACACTGCATGGGCACAAACGGTAGGGGTCGAATTTTCCTGGAGTCCAGTGCATCTCATTGGTTGATGTACATCGGCGTTGGAGCCTCAGCCAATAGCAGCGTTCGTGGTGCGCGAGGAGTTCGAGTCTCCTGCACGAAGCCGCAGAAAATACTTCGGTTTTTGTGCGTGCCGCGTCACTTCCTGGACGAGGAGGGGGGGCAGGGGTGACAACTGATCAACAATAACAAAATCATAGTGAGGAGGAGATAGTGGGGTGAGTGTGAATTAAAATACTTTTTTCGCCGCACAGTTTTCTGAAAGATGTCCCGCTTTTGAGATTTACCTCCGGATGAAAGTGATACTTTGGTTAGCTAGACTAATTTTGCATGCTATTCCGGCCAGTGTCTGTACGTTTGGGGTCATTGAGCTAATCTTGAGTGGGCATAGCTTTACAAATGTGTATCTAGGCTAGTCAGTGCTAGCTAGCTTCCTTTATTCGTTAGCTAGTTAGCCACCTGTGCGACGACAGTAACGACACTCACCTTGCAGGTGAACAAGAGGCAGTTGTCCTTCAATAGCTGACATTATCATACTGAGTTTTTTTGTTGAATGGAAATGATACAATTAATGCTGTCATTTTTCCCCTCGACATCGATTTTAATCACTGAATCAGTTATTAAGCGAATGCTTTTCGAGACTGATATTGATGAATTTTATTACTGTAACGACTACAGTACTGTTTATTCAGCAGTCATAGATAGCTGCGGACAAATATAACGGCATATGTTCCGAATTACCGTATTTACTCAATAAAACATCTGTACAGCTGGAGCGTCGATTTTGTTATTCTTTCATTTGAAAGGATCGTAATGTCTGTTGCTGAAAAAAACAAGTTTTGCTTGTCGGAAGGTGGGATGCAAGCAAATTTGCTCTTATAATCTAGCGGCCATTTTCTGAAATTTGTAAAACCATTTCGGTGTACCTCCTCAAATAAACAAAAATGTGCAGTTTCAGTTAATTAAGATCAGTAACACTCCAGTTTTATGGCAATCTAAATTGTGCTTTGCAAATCAAGAAGTAAATACAGCGCAAGGTAGGTATATATGGCTTGTAGCTGTCGTGTTATTCTTATCGGGCAGATCTACAAAGAAACTTCTTTGGAAACCTTGGTAAGTTTGTATATGAAGCGTTTATGAAGTTGACATTTGGTGATCGAATTCTTGTCGTTGTTAGGGGAATTTTATGACAACCCGTTAACACTGTTTAACAGACTTAGAAATCACTATTATAAAATATATTTGAGCGATCTTGCACGAAATATATTTTTCTAATTCGAATACATGTATCTGACATGCTGACGGCTGGTGACCGTATCACTGAATACATCGCAAGTTTCAAAACAGTATTACCAAGAACCGCATTCCAGCGTGTCAATTAATATGTTTGCAGGTAGGGGGTGCTGTATCGCCTTTAGGGAATTTTACGTAGAGTGATCTAGATATTTTTATCACTAGTTTGGATAATTATTGTAAATAAAAATAAGTAACGTTTAAATTTAAATAGTAGCATTTACACTGTAAGTTTTTAATTTTAAACGTGAAGTATGTGTGTTTTAAAAATGTTCCGGGGACAAACAATGGTGTAGTTAAAAATAAACGTCCTTCACACCAGCGGACCATGGCAGATCTATCTCGAAGAGCAGCATTTTCAATACAGGAACTGGCAGAAATACTGCTGTAAATGCAGACTTTCTGCAGTCGTAACGGTTAACGGTAAAAGTAAACAAGTGATTTAATTATCACGTGAATTATACGCCCCACTTACTAATGATTAATACTTTTTAATTTTGCTTCTGTGATTTTTAATGTATTATTTATTTGTCTTTGGTTAGTCATTCCATTCAGTTTTAACTTAAATTTTTTTTTTTGCTTGTGGCTCTATGGAAACACCCATAGCAACCAAGTATTTGACAAGCAATGCGCGACAAAACAGTAAAACACTCTATTGTCATGGCAATGGTTAGTCTGATGGCTCCTGTTTTGTGGTGGCAGGTCTGTAAGGTTGGCGCCCAGCAGGAAAGTTTTGCTAAAAAGTTTCTTTTGTTGTTCAAAGTCATTATTGGCTTCCTGGCTTTTGTCATCTCTTGTAGAGTAAACATGTTCTCCATTTGCTTATGGTATATTTCTTTGCTAGAGGTCAATGTTTAGTTACAACATTTCAGCAAGGGTGTAAAAAACAGAGAAAGCTTGTGTCCTCTATTAAATAGGACAGTGTCTTTAAATTTAGATTTCTAAAGGAGCCACAGGCAAAACAATGTGTCTTCATTCAGTGCTCATCAGCACCCACATAATCTAGAACAGGGAATCTATTCGTTCGGTTTTTTGCAGCAGGAGTTGTCACAAATCAGAGTGCACATTCAGTGAAATGCTCACATTTGATATGGCTTGTTAGTTAACGCCTGTCCTTTGGACTCGCTCGGAAGGTGAAACCAAACAGACTGGGCTGAACATCAGAGGCTCCTGGTCAGTGACACCTTTTTCGATAGGACTTCACAGGGGCACCTGAAAGGGGACTGTCCACACGGGACTTCAGCTCAATCCGGACGGGGTGACGAAGGCCCAGTTCCTCTTCGCAGACTGGCGAGAGATGAAACTTGGGCCTGATAGAAGGATGAAACTGATAAGCCTGATTGTTGATGGGACTTTTATTATCTTTAATGTTTTTTGTTAAGTGATTTATTTTTCTTTGAAGAAAACAAGTAGAGGTTAGTGGAAAGCGAATAAAGGAATTGCAAACAACAGATGTATCAATTCTTTGAGCGTGTCTGTTTTGTATTCTTCCAATTGTCCAAACTCGGATGAATAGGTCGCACAGATTCGAAGCTCCTTTCGACATTTAGAGAACGGTTTGTGAATTAAGACCTTGGTTGTGCCGGCTTTCTTTTTCCGCAGGCCCCAAGTGACACAGAAAGCCCCTCCAGAAGCTAAAGAGTCAGCCGCAGGTACATCGCCGTTTCATGTCAGTGACACGTGTCTTCGTAAGAGATGGCTGGCAGCATGCTGCTCCGATCTGTCGCAAGATTCTTTGTTTTTACAAGGGTGTTTGAATATTTAAAATGGGATTTTTGAGTTATGAGTATAAGCGTTTTAGTATTTATATTTTGTCTCTGTGTAACACACCCAGTACATCTAGTGGTGTGTGTGATGTGACAGGTACGCAGCTCAGGCGCGGCCACGGCACACGGAGAACCACGCAGGATCCACGCGGGAATTCAGTCCGTGTTGCTCGGCTGAGCTGCCGGGCGGCCTCACGGTGCCTTACTGCTGGAAAGGGTCACTTTCGGAGGGAACCACGGAGCGGTCAGGGCTCACTGCCTCACTCTGCAGCTGCCCTCTCACAGGGTAAGGTGACACCGGTCTATTCCTGCGCATGTTTAGGGGTAGGAGATTACACACATCGTTATGATACTGTACGGTCAGCAGAACTGGATGTTAAATGCATATATCTGTGGGCTCAAAGGTGATATTACTCCACGTAGAAGCTGGTAAAGATTTATTGAAGGCAGACTGGTTAAAAATAAATACTACAGTTAGACGTCAGGAGAGATTTTAGTGAAAAATCAGTAACCGAATATGGTTCAAGTCAAAATCCAGTTTTAAAGTGCTTTTATAATAATAATGACAACAACAATATTGTTTTATGCAATATATACAGTATTTTTGTTAATTGTGTCATTATTGTTGTTGTTATTATTATTATTATTATTTAAGGGTCCAAAGCACGAAGTGCTTATGGACCGTTATTATTTGTGGGATTTGAACAGCACTTTTCATAATCTGAAGACACTCATAATCAGCAGGAACATAAAACATGTAGATGGAGTAACATAAAAACAGAAACAAATGATTGCAAAAAGCTCAAGGTGATGAGCAATACAGAAGTGTGGGATACGGCGAGTAATAAATGGATGAATGGTGTTTAACATCTTAATTAGTCATCTCAGGTGGTGTCAGTCAGGCGTTATAATTGTATCAGCCATTTTTAAATTCCGGCTCGAAGAGACTGGAGTCACGTCACAAACCCTGGATTTAACCAAAGTTCTCTCTTCCACTGGGAGGCCAGGCAGGCTTTGACGGTGAGCCCAGCAGAGCAGGACGCTGCTCCACCCGCAGGTGAGAAAGGTCTGCCTGGGTTGTTTTACATTTAGAAAGAATAAAGCAGGTGAAATTCTGCTATGCTCACCCCTGGTATGTTTGCAGTGTAGACTATTTACTGGCTGCAACATAACTCCACTCCTTGGTATTGGATGTAGTTGCACTTTTTAATGCTGCCTGTGATTTGATTCATCTCCCCTTCCTCTGATTTCCACATTGAACAGGGGCTGATTCATCTCCCCTTGTCACTCCTTTTGGGAAACTTAAGACGCAAATTTTTTGTTTTTTTATTTAAGCTTGTCAGTGTTTTACTGTCTATTAGGTCTGTAGTGGTTTTATGTTCAATGTTAGTTAATTGTACTATTGAGGAATATATTGTTCTGTGTAGTGTTTTCCTGGAGAAAAAAAAAGCTCTGTTTTTCAGAGTCGTAGGAGCCATGGAATGCTAGCAGCTGTAAGAATCTTGGGGTGGTCCTGTGTAGGGATTGGGCTGTCAACCTTACCGGATAACATCTGTGATTTTTGATCCCTTCCCAATCCCAACCTAGACGACGGAGAGGCCATGTGGGAGGGTGCCATGGATCCCCCCGAAGATGAGGGCCGGACCTTCATGGAGGTGATCAGCGAGAAGTACAGCCCGGAGAATTTCCCGTACCGCAGAGGGCCCGGAGTCGGGGTAGTGGTGCCAATGGGTCCTCAAGGTTCACCTATGAAAGGTGAGACCCGCCAACACCGCTGGCTGGAGCGTCATACGATCCGGGCCTTGGTAGAGCTGGCTCATTTTTAAAGCAAGATTTGAGCTGCGGACTCTGGACCAACAAGGTCTGTTTTATGAGTCTTATCTTTGTAGAACTTGAAACACTCATGGTGCAGCGTTTGAGAGGCTGCAGTGAAAATAAGCCTTATATGGACATGTGTCTATTAAATCACTGTCACCCAAACACTTTGAATAGTTTGAAAGGCAAGAAGTGTTACATGATAACAAGTTTTGGATTGTTTTCCTTTGTTGTTCCAGAGGGTTTATGCTGTTGGAACAGTACCATTTCCACGGTTTACCCCATATAGCACAGTAACACCATAAAGTATGTAACGCTTACGTCAACTTCCTGTAGCATTCCGTATTCAAGCATCTTGGATGACTGTGTCAAGCCTTACATTTGTAGCCGTGGAATTTGTGGAACTGTCTGCCAGTTGTTACGTTAACACAAGCAGTGTGAAATGCCGTGAAAATGGCTATTGGCTTTTGTCATATTTCAGTCAACACTTCACAATGGTGGCTGAAAAATGGTGTGTAAAAAATAAGGGCATTTTTCCAGGTGTTTAATTGATTCACACGTAGAAATATGTAAAAGCATGAGTTACAGTGAATAGGAGAGGATCATTGTGGATGAGAGTCTTTCCATTTTATTTCCACTTCTTTATAGATCGGCTGAACCTTCCCAGTATCCTAGTGCTCAATGGGTGTGGCATTAGCCGTGCTGGGGATGAGGCTGAGATCTCGGCCTTCTGCGCCCATGTGGTGGAGCTGGACTTGTCCAACAACAAGCTGCAGGACTGGCATCAGGTGGGAAGCTAAATTTGACCTTGGCAAACACCCGTGGGATCAGGCTTCCTTGGCAGTAAAATCCTTAGCAAATTATCAAATATCAGGAGCAGCTTTGTTCTTGAGTGTTAGGTGCTTCACACTTACTGTAAAAGTTGATCTGAAACATATCTGTAAAATCTCTTAAGGAAAATCAGTCAGTGTCACCCAGAAAACAGGAATGAGTATATGGTTGCGTTATGCTCATGGGAATTTTACTTACACAAAAATGTTCTGAGGGCAGAATGAAAAATGATTGGTTCGGAGAGAGAACCAATCACATTGTAGATGAGATGCGCCAAGCAACTAGAGGAGGCGAGATCAACCTGTCAGATGTCTTGGTCCTGTCTCTTCTAGTTGCTTAGACTCACCTCTATAGTCTGATTGGTTCAGAGAGATAACCATTCATTTTTCCTTCTGTCCTCAGAACATAAGTAAAACTCCCACCAGCTCATGTTATAGCCTGTCTCTGCATATTGTGATAATGTGTATGATCAATGATCAGCTAGAGAAAAACATGTCACCTGTCACACAGGGCCCAATGCAAAGTCACATCACTGTGTTCAGTTTTATTGCTCTCTGGCACAGCTGGTGAATAACAGCATTTGTAGTTCGCTGGAAGAAAGGGCAGGATCAGCACCGATAGGTTAGTTCCCAAAAGGATAGTAGATGTGTAAGTCATATATCAAACGATGGCAAAGGAAAACCAAAAATGACAGTTAAACCAGAATGATAAATAAGGTCTTCAGTGCAGGTCTAGGTGCTTCCTTCCTTCTGAGTCTTTGGTAGTATGCTCCTCTCATTTGGGCATCACTTGTTATGGTATTTTGTTTTCTTGCTCCTGTAGATCAGCAAGATTGTATCCAACATCCCAAACCTGGACTTCCTCAACCTGAGCTCCAACCCCCTCAGCGAATCACCGCTGGATGCCAGCTGTGCAGAGGCCTTTGTCAGGGTTCGGCGACTGGTCCTCAACAACACCCATGTCTCCTGGGAGACCGTGCACACTTTCACGAGGGAGATCCCCGAGTAAGACAGCTGGGTGGCCGCTTCTTGGTCCCAGTGGGAGTGGGAGCTCTCTGTGCACATACTTAATTGGCTGACAAATACTAAACATGGTATGAATTGGCTTTACAAAAGACTGTCATTCTTGATGGTTGTAAGTAGAGCTTAGTAACTGAGCCAGTGGTTTCCAAAATGTGGTTTGCACCCCCGTGGGGTTATTCTGGTATTATGGGAGTCACATACCATCGTACGGTAATCATTTAAAACTGAAGTTTGAAAGATGACGAAGTCTGTCTAGCTGGGATTGCAAATATTTTGTGAATTCATTTTCAAAATGTCTTCTGATTAAAGATAGTTTTGCATTTTAATTTTCACAATGCCTATTTTTACAATGTTTGTGACGTCATGTCAATAAATTAAAAATGAGGTTTCTTCTATTTCCAAAGAAGGGCATGAGAGAAAAAGTTTGAGAACCACTGGTCTAAGCTGTGGGTTTAGGTATAAAGGAAGGAAAATGCTAGGTGCATTGGCTGGTTATTAAATGGTATGGCCTGTATATGCCAACTTGTGGCTCTGCTCCTTTGCCCTGTTCTGTAGATAGCACTGGGAGGGCACCCGGTCAGAACATTTCAGCTGTAGATAAAACCATATGGGACTTTGGAGATAGCTGCGCAGAGCTATCAAGTCTCATCTTTATGTGGTATGTCGCCCCCTGCAGACTGGAGGAGCTCTTCCTGTGCCTTAATGAGTACGAGGCTGTAACACACTCAGCTGTGCCCTGCCCTTCGCTACGTCTGCTGCACATCACTGACAACAACCTGCAGGACTGGGGTGAAGTGCGCAAATTTGGGGCCATGTTCCCCTGTCTGGACACACTGGTCATGGCCAACAACAGCCTCGCCTCCATCCAGGACTCTGGGGAAGCCCTGCATCGACTCTTCCCTAAACTACGCAGCATCAATCTTCACAACTCAGGTAGCCCCACCCTCTGCCCAGGCTTCAGCCAATGAGCCGACACCGAGTTTATGCTTTCCTTTAGAGGCCCACGAAGAACCAGTTTGGTACAGCGTTGTTGTATGCTATATGCGGAATATTTCATTGGCCTCATGGCAAGTTCTAAATAATGTATTATTATTTATTAATTATTATTCTGTCTATATATATATATATCTATACATACATACCATACACACATACATACATACAAAACATACATATTGTTAAATCATTGCAACATAAGAAAGGCTAGAGGTTTATTAGCCACGGACACAGATTTTCGAGTTGCTGCTTTTTAGTGGCGATAGAAATCAGTAGTACACTAGCACCTCAGTGAAAGGCCTTCGGTGGGACGGTAAGGCCTCCTGAGGGTCTCTCGTGGCTGGGCAGCGGGCCGAGCATCCTTCCAACCGGAGGTACAGAGCCGGCTTTCCTTTGACCTGTCTCGCCGGTCCAGTGAACGCGAAAGGGGGAGAGATGAACGGGCCGATAGCAGCGGCTTTGCTGACCAGATTGCGTTCTTTTCACATGGGTTTTGGGGGTTAGGGTGCCTGGGGGAGGCTTATAAAGGGGTGAGGTGGTGGGGGGGGGGGGAAGCTGTTAGGCGGTCAAGAGTGGTGGAAAATCTCACCCCTGCCCTCTCTGCATTTTAAAGGAAGTCTTTACCGAAACAGGATATGCATCCAGCTGTAGCTGAGAATCTTGTTATGTATCATTTTGTTAATCTGCCTCCCATCAGCCACTCAGAAGGGTAGGTGATTACTCACTATCCACAAAAGCTGAGCTTTGAGCAAAGGCACTGTGAACATGACTCACTCAGTGATGGATACTCCAAACCACCTTGCGGATGTTCATGTCAAACGTTGAGGTTTACGGTGAAGTACCAGGGAAAAAAAATATCTATAGACCAGTGTTTCCCAAGCTAGTACTAGTGGACCCACAGATAGTCCCATGTTTTTGCTCAGGAGCTGGGAGTGAGCAAAAAACGTGGACTGGTTACCAGGGAGCTCAGATGGAGCAAAAACACGAGCCGGCTGTGGGCCCCTGCTGACCGGATTGGGAAACACTGCTATAGACAGTTTAGAGATATGAAAACATTGATAATGTACCTGTTTGTCTGTAAATGTAGAAGGATCGCTTAAAATTGGAGCCCTTACCGTTTGTTAATATTAGTCGACACTAGGGCCGCAGCTATCGATTATTTTAATAATCGAGCATTCTATCGATTATTCCATCGATTAATCGAGTAATTGCATAAGAAATACTTTTGTCTTATTAAAGAGCAATAGTAACTATTAAAAAAGAAAAAACAGACAGGTATCTTAAAATGAACAACTCATGGGTTTCCTTTTTAGGAAC
>JAABNX020000044.1:17312463-17324008 GCA_015163995.2 Mormyrus lacerda | reverse complement strand
GTCCCCTGCCGCCCCCCCCCCCCCCCACCCACACACACACACATACACAGGGCCACCCACTGCATTCAATTTCAGAACATTTAGCTCAGCATCTGCATCATATAAGATGATAACCTCATATGGCTTTGTCTGTAAACCAATTACGAAGCTGTTTGCCCGTACTTAACTAATTTGGTATTCAACAGGGTAATTTGTCTTGCAGCTGCCTCTCCAGGCCTCCCCCCACCCCCCTAGATTTGCTATCCCTATATTTATTATTAAAGAATAATAACACTAACAAATCTGGTGATTACATCTATCTATCCATTTATCTATCAATTTATCTGTCTACAGGCGTTTTATTTGCGTAAATCACAGCGACATCAGCAGCGTATGTACAGTACTTCTTACTCACACCCTGGCCCTCAGGTAATAGTGCTGCATGGCTGGGAGTGTATACAGGGCCAGATCCACAGGGGGCATTGGGTTTAGCTGAAATGTGATTGGCTCCCAGGATGTCCCATCCCCTGTCACTCACCCATTCAAAACATATCATTGGCTAATGAGAAGGTTGGCACCTCCATATGAATTATGGGCCCTTTATAAAAAGGAAAAAAATTGCCCTGTGTACATCCTTGATTGAGGCGTCTATAACAGCCCCACGGTGCCCCCTTGCAGGCTGCCCTCCGTGTCGGTGCTGAATGGAAGCAAGGTGACAGACGTGGAGAGGGAGGATGCAGAGAGGTTCTTCATACGCTACCATCTGGACTATCCTGAGGAAGAGCTGCCTTACAGGTGTGACACACAGCGCGCCTGGGCTCCGTATTGCTGTTCCAGTAACGATCGGAGTATTGCCCGTTCAGTACTCTAACCGCATGGTCCTGGAAAGCCACCGCAGTAGCACGATCTCATCATCGGAGTCCAAATGTCATGGTTTAACCTCAACAGGGTATATAGCCCTTCACTAGATGTAACTATGCGTGAGTGTGTGCTATGTAATGGACAGGTGTTCTTTGCCTCATGCCTGTGCTTCCTGAGACATGCTCCAAGTGTACCACAGCACAAACAGTTACAGCAAATGAATGATGCCGGTTATCTGGCATACTGGAGGTCACCGAGTAGTAGTTCATAATAACACAGACCTTGCGTGTGGGAGTTTGTGAGAATGTGACCTCTGAATTATTGCTGTTTTGCGTCTATATGCAATTTCCAGGAGAAGCTGAGATACGTATCGCTGTCCAATCTCACAGCTGCCGCGACGTAGCCCTTTGTGACCCATGAACCACAGAATGCGGCCAGGCATGTTGACCAAGCAGTCACCTCCACTGATTCGCCTCTCTGTTTAACCAGGTCTAGCCCACACTTTGTTTGTGTGTATATGCTGTGCGCACGCACACGCAGACACACGTGTGTATATGAGGGGAGATGACATGTGAGATTTAAATGGGTTCTCACATGGTGGTCTTCATGTTGAGTAGAGGTGGGAGGAGGATAGGGTTTAACTCATTAGTATATCTATAGCTATGTCCTAGTTTCTAATCTTTAAAGAGTAAAAAAAGAAACTGAGGGCTGCCATACAACAAAGTGTGATAAGACGGGCCGGACACCCCCCCCCCCTTTTAACAGGAATTCTAAGGGCTGTTCGGTGGCTGGGAAACGGAGCACCCTTCCTTGCCATGCAAATTCCACTTAACCCCAGGAGAATGCCGAGAGGGGATTTGCCACAAGAGTGTAGCCTCTGATTGGGGAATCTAACCTTTGGGAGACAATGTGGCCCAGTCTCTGGCCACTCAATGACTCCTTTGTGAGTAATACTCTGATCAGAAAGCTGATACACAAGGTGGCAGCCCCCCCCCCCACCATCACCCTCCCCATCACTGACCCCGCCTCATAGGGGATTGAGCACTTTACCTATTTCCATTTGTAACTGGAGCTGACGCACCAGTTCAAAAGGAATATTTGCAGACATTGTCTCATTGATTATGACACAGGGAAAGTGCATTTTTTCTGATTTAGATAGGGGGGGATTTAGAAGGTATAAAAAGGGGTGTTTGGTATGTGAATCTGGAGGGACATCCATCTCTTATTTTTCTGGACTTGTAGAGGTGTTAGATCAGACTGGAAAGCGCTCTTCTAACAGCTTGTTTCCTGTTTACCCCCCCAATGCCCATTTAGTGCCCAGTTTAATTCCTCATCCTGGCGTTTCTGCCTTTATGTAGCCCCGACCGCTTGTGTTCGTCTCTCACTCCGGAGACCGGGTGACCTTACTGACCATCCTGTCTAGACGCGCGTCCGTTCCACCGGGCCGTGACTCAGCCCGTGCTGGCGCGGTCGGCTGAGGTACGTAGAGAAATGTAGGCGGGCCAGACCCAGCAGAGGTACGCCGGCTCCGAGCCAGTGCTCCATTCCCAGGTGTTAGAGTACAACCAGCAGACGGTGTGTGGTTCGATACAGTCGACAGTGCCTCTTTCTCTCTCTCCCTCCTCCCGCCTGCAGACATCAAACTGCATTTTCGGGGGTTTGACCTCCTGCCAGTTTCCCAGATGGGAATAGGGGGGTGGTCCTTAAGGGACAGCAGGCGGCAGCAGCAGACAGAAGCGGGATATCCTCTTTCTGCGTAGCCCTACGCGCCCTCTTCCTTTCGAAGATCACAGCCCCACATGCAGGTCACGGGCACTTCGACTCGCCCGTGGCTGCAAAGCCCGATAACAGAGCCACAATTTAACACACACCTTATTGCTTTGCCCTCAGGTAACCCTAGTTACCTGCCTGGATGCCTTGGACCTCGAGGTGTATTTTAAAAGCAGAATTGGGGGGAGGGCGGGGGTGTTAGGGAATGAGTTTGACCGATGAAGCGTGACATGTAAAGGACACCCTTGTTGTTCCATTGGTGTTTTTGAAATAAAGACTAGATAGAAAATGACATGTCGCTTGATAGCTTGTTTTACCACATTAAAATCCAAGAACATATACCTCTGGAAATCGAGACAAGAATTGATGCCTATTTTTATGTTTATATATATAGAAAATTATGTATGTGTTTATATATGTATGTATATACATGCATTATTTACGTATAACGCATGAGTTGTTCTGAAGATGCAAATCACCTTGTGTAATGCTTCTGGATAAAGTAAAGATCTCAAGCACTCGGGTTAGCCGTGGTTAACGTGGCTGAATTAATTATCCAGGGCAGGAATTAGACCTTTACTCCTCTTGGGCTGCAGACTAGGCCAAATGTTGTTCCACCTCACCTCTTAATTGCTTAATTAAAAGTCATTATTTGGTTCTGGTTACGTTTCTGAAACGCCAGAAGTCCTGTAGACATTGTGATAAAGCAGCCCCCACCCCAGCGGTACGTGTAATGAAGCCATGGAGGCAGCCGTTAAATAAATATATAATGTAATAGGGGTTCAATGACTCTGACCACAATATAAAGGCCATATGCGAAATGCGTCCTCTAGAGGCTGAGTTTGAAGGAGCGGAAAGGGAAAAAAAAAAAACCTGAAAATGGCACTTTGTGGGAAACTGCTTAGAGGTGACTTGAGTAGAATTCCCAGGGTTGCACGGGAACCCGAGGCAGAATTGAGACCGGGGACCTGCATTGTTGAGAACCTTTTTGGAAAGGAGGGCAAATTACACTGATTAACCCACCTGTTACAGGGGGCATTCAAGGCTGAGGCTTTCCCTTAGATTTTATTTAATCGTTTTTTGGCCTTATCTCTCCAGAATCCCTTGGGGCAAGGTCCTTTCTCACGACTACCTAGTGCAGGGAAGGAGAGAGTCTGGGACGGGGGACTGAGGCAAGGGGCAGAACAGAGGCACGTGTGATTTTTGGCGTAGTCTGCCTGTAAAGGGAGGGCTGTATGTGGTGTCCTACGTCCTTACATGCTTACCATTTGTAACAGTGTTTTCATCAATACAGCAACTGTTTATGATTCTCTGCATTTTTACGATGGCTGAACCCGTAGAATCTTGCAGAATAAGAGTGAGTGATTAGTTTTATGGGATTTGCTGTGTTGTCTTTCTCAGAGTGACTTGGAAATAGTTTTGCAAATTTTTTACTTTAACGATTAAAAAACATTAATGGTCTGAGCACAAGAAGTTCAGTTTGAGGGCTGAAGTGGTTGTTCTCCGCATCAAGCCTCTGTCCCACATTTCATGTGTTTTAGTGCCGGGTTTGTGGCCTGTTCCTCCCCAAGGTACCACTGCCTGGTGACAAAGTACGGCAAGCTGGCCCCGCTGGCGGACATCGACCTGCGGCCGCGTTGCCGCGCTAAAGTAGAGGTGCGCTACGAGGACAGGGTGGAGGTGCTGAGCATCCGGCTGGACCAGACGGTGGCCGAGCTGAAGAAGCAGCTGAGGACGGTGGTGCAGCTGTCCACCAACAACATGCGCCTCTACTACATCGACAAGGAGGTGGGCTGTGCTTTCGGACCTGAGGAAATGAAGTATAGCACCCGTGCTCTGCACAGCTACAGCATCCGCGACGGGGACGAGATCCTTGTGGTTCCGAAGTCCAAGTGACCGTTTGAGACCCTCCCTGCTGGGATGGGACAGCTATCTTTCTTTTCTCCACATCCCCCACACCCCCACCCCCCACCAAAGCTTCACACACACAGTCAGCGTAATCATTCTCTAGTACTGACCCCTGTTGTTTTGTTCAGGAAATAGGCTGGTTTTGAATTTATTCTGAATTATTTGTCCTTGTGACATTACCTCGTCTTCAAAGAGCTGCGTCTGCCTCGCAGAAGGCAGGAATCGTGCGGGGGGGTGGGAGGGCCTTAACCAGTGGATGTCCAGACAATCTTTTAAGAGGGGACAGCCATGCTGAACTGCTGCTGAGAAGCGTGTGGATGTTTTTGCTGGCAGCCTGTACCACCTCAGGTGTCTACAAGAACTACTATACACAGTTAGGCTCACGGTGATGAATGGGGTTACATGAAACGTTGATTTCTTGACTTTAACTGAAAAGGAGCATCTTTTTTTTTTTTTTTTTAAATAGCCTTCACCTGTGTTCTTCACTCTTTTTTTCAGATGGAAACCGTAAAATTTAGATATTTCCAGATCATATTAGTTTCAAATTGTCTCTCAGTAAAATTGACACAAAAGTGTCTGTTAGCTTAGAAGGTAGCACTAGTACTCTGGAATGGAAAATAAGGTGCTGAGGAGGACAATAAAGTTTCAAAAGAAAGCAGTAAACACTCATGCAATCAGTATATTTAAGCATTCTTGTATGGTTACCCGAATAGCGATCCCAAATTGCATAATAATCAAAATTGTATGAAAGATGTACGTGCCAAGCCAGCAAACAGCCAATCGGAACAACTTTGGGTTGGTTGCAGAATGCTTTGGGTCTGCGTGTACGTCTTAAGAGTTGAGCATCATAGTTAGTAACCCAAGGGTTTTCTACTGAAATGACTGACATAACCTTATATGACAGGTTGGCCTCTAGAAACTGAAAGAATGCAGCAGGTGAGTGGATGTTGTATGTACCGCAAGCAAAAAGCTTGCTGTATCAGTTGGGATGACACTTGTGGCCTAAACCACAAGTGATTAACAAAATGTTGTCATTCCAAGGTAAATTAGCGGTGTGTTTGGTGAGGCTAGTTTTGTAGTTTTAGAGCTCACCTGTGCAGGAATATCATTTAATCACAGGTGTAAATATGGTAAATTACTGCTTATTAAATATCAGAGTTTGCTATTAGAGTGGAATGCACATACATTCTCTAGTGTCTGTTAGTGGTTTGATACATTTACCTACATAAAGTGCTTCATTTAATCCCTGAGAAAATGATACCAACAGCCTTTTCATAACCTCTAAGCAGTGTTTAGGTAGGGTCTTGTTTTGGCAGCTGTCTTCTGAAGTTGCTTTCCTTTATTCAGCAGGAACTTGAAAACGCAATCCTCATTTTTATCACAACAGTTTTAATCTGACAAATCTCACACTGCTGAAATAACAAACGGAGAAACACAGCAGGTGCACCCCAAAAGAGTCTTGAGATACAGATTAGCTGGTCTTGAAGAAGCTTGGAGATGCTTCACGGGATCTTGGTCTTGTCTGAGCACCTAGTCTGCTGTGGACTGACCTGTCACAGTATCTGCCCTCTTTGAATCGGCCAAAGCCAGTTTGAGGGTTTTTGGGCCAGACTGGGCCACTTGATCTTTCCATTATACTTCTCCCTAAGACTTGACTACTTCTCCCTGGGGATCTTAGAAGGCCTTGAGGGAAATAGCCAGCTTTAACCCCCTACCAGGCACCACTTTCAAAGCGACTTCCTGTGCATCGGGTTTCAGGGGTGTCCCCACTTAGTTCTCCATCCATCCCAAACCCCCTTAGTCACCCATTAAAGTGGACATGCAACACCTTGATCAGGATGGACATGCTCCATCAGAGATGGGGCCCGGTCCAGCACTCTTTTTGTTTTGGTGGGAGAGAGATCCTAACGTTTATCGTCATGAGTGCTAAGAACTGGTTCTCAGATCTCAGCCGGTGGTCTTAACGTTGCCATGCCAACTTGCCTGTCTTCAGACATCCCCAGTAATTGTACACAGTCTGGGACCAACCTTTAAAGGTTTTCTTTTGGTGTCTTTTTCTTCTGTGTTTCTGCCGTTTTGTGTCAGTTAAGCTACTCTCTCACCATATTCCACTGCAAGAATTTTGAGATTGTCTCACCTTAATTAAAAGAGCACTGTTTTACTAAAGTTCACTGTGACTTAAACTGCTATTTAATTCCCAGATTCTGGAGTGATTACACTTTGAATTTGAATTGGTTAGACTTGATGTTATACAGTGTGCAGTGCAGCATGTGTAAAACAGTATCTGTAGAGTAAACATGCAATTTAACAGCCAGTTTTTTTTTTTGTTTTACAAATGAAAGGGTGGCCCTGATGGAAAGAACATTGCCACGAGATATCTAAGAGATCTCAAATAGTATATTAAAGGTGTGGATTTTATGCTGGTGTTTCAGTAATTTTTATAAAAACTGAATATATTATGCTAATATAATGCGATTGTGTCTGAGGCACAGTTTGATGCTGTATTTTTATGACAAACCACGCCCTGCTTTCCTTGACCCCACAAAGCACTGTCTGAAGGAATCGTGCGAACATCGACGCCAGCTGTGTGTAGCATCATAGACAGATAGTGGGACGGGAAGTTAGGCGCTGTTAAATTTCTATTTGTGTTGTTTTGGGAGCAATTTTGCCAGTTATATTTATTTATTTTTTTGCACGGTAGATGCCATTATTGTAAAATTGTATAATTTGTATGTTTCTTTATTAATATTATCCAACACGTGATTCAAACGCTGGATCTCTACATGTTCCTCCGTCTAATAAAATATCATATATATGTTTTTTTTTTTTTTTATTACAATCTTGCTTGTCTGATTTTCGGGTTTCTGATGTAGAGCTCTTTTTCCCAGTGCAATGCTACTTTGGAATTGCTCTCATCTGAGGCAGATTCTAGGATTTTTTTTTTTTAGGTGGGGGGATAACCAGGGCCATAGTCCATACAAAGGGGCTGACCTTATTATTAACCAATGATATATTTTGAATCTGAGTGACAGGGGAGGGGCACGCCGAAGGCCAACCAGTTTTTAGATGGAGCCAGTGCCCTTGTGGTCATTGGACTTTTCTCCTACCCATTATGGTTTTTTCATTGGATGACCTAGTGGCTTAGAATTGTATAGAGGAATTGCTATGAAATGGGGGGGGGCAGGGGGCTGTAGTGGTGGTTAGAGTCAGTCTGTGCTTTAAGATTGAAATGTTTTAATTTATTTCACTCTTGGACAATGAAATGTTCTTCATTAATAATAGCAGAGCTTTTCACCCCCCCCCCCCCATCCATTAAAGGTCCATCTCAGCATTAGGACGTAGGAGATTGAACAGCAGCCCTGTAGTCTCTCTGCTTTTAATGAAATGCTTTGGATCACTGTATGTGCCCTTTTCTTCACCTGTTTATGACCAGTACTGAATTGCTGATATTATAAAGCCCTTTTTAAAGGGAGTGGTACCACATACAAGCTTTTAGCTGTGGTTTAAATCCATCCCTTTACAAATGTTAATGCTGGGCAATGTATGTTACAAAATTATAATACAAAAATCTCCAGTAAAATTTGTTTCAGATTAAATATTCTCCCCTCTGCTTGTGTCTGTGTGTGAGTGTGAGTGTGAGTGTGAGAGAGTGAGTGAGTGAGGTAAATGCCCGTATCTGGTATATGCAACCGGTTGTTGTGAGAGAGATCCCTGGAGAAAATGGGGCAAATGGGTGAGAAATGATTATTACACAAAGGGAGAGAATTGTTGCTCACATGCAATGTATGAAAGCAGGAGTGGGCCATTCAGGCTAATGAATAGAATGAGTATATTTGGACAGAGGGATGCTGCTGCTGAAGATGGATCCTCTCAGTGTCCTTTATTATTCTGTTATCACGAACAAACTTTCATTCAGACCTGAGAAAGGAACCGTCAGTCAGATTAAAAGGGTGGAAATGTTGCCAGCAATGAAGGCCGCAGAATAGTGAAGTAGGACTGCAGATGTACAACTATTTAATTTGTTTCTGTTTTTTCTTTATCTTTTTTTGTTACATTGTGGAAATCTGTTCGATTCGCTTTGTTTTAACTTACTGAATGTGTTTTGCCTGACTGTATCAGTGCTGATGATGAAGTGTTCAAAATGTGTTTGCTTGAAAATTATATTGAAAAGGTTGAAATATGTATGGGGAATCATTATGTATGCGCAGTATATAAATGACGTTCAGGTTCTATGGTGTGGGCATTGTCTGGCAAGTAGGATTGTGAGGAACAATGAAGACTGCAGTTCTTCAAAGATGCTTCTTTCCTGGTACAGCTGTTCTGAGAGAGCTGCATGCCATTTTTGTGATTACCAAGATGGCGATAAACTGCTAGTTGCGAGTTTTACCACAAACTTCAAATGTGTTGACATTTTATTTGATATCTAGATTACATCGTTGACAGTGCTTTGCCAAAGAAAACGGTTCTTCTTGAACCAAGACATGGGCAGAATGCTGTTCTAAGTGATTCTCTTGCCATTGCACAATGTTTTTTGCTCGCCACGTAGGTTTGCCACTGTGCCCAAAACAGAAATACATGGCATTTTTGTAGGCTGAAGTATATCCTCTGCTAGGTTGAGATGAGCAAGGGACAACTTTTATGTAAAGCTAGCACATGCTAATTGTTCAAGGGTGTGAGTACTGTGCATCAAGACGGCGGTTTGACACAATACAATATTGCAGTTCCAAGACCAAAATGGCCAAGAAGTATTTGTTCCAGTTCGCTTTACAGCTGATGGATGCTGAAGAGTTTGTGAACCAGAAGAGCCACAATCCTTTTTGCAAGTCTCTCAGCTACCCCTGACTATGAACTGATGATTTATTAAAACTTTGAGTTTGATTTTGAACTCGATTGTGTTGATATTATTTGGCTGTCTGTGGAGATGCAAACACTGCACATGGCTTTTATTTGAACACATCAAAAATGTTGCTCTGATGACATGAAATTCCGTGTACATTTATGATCACTGAAGATGATGATGTAATGGTAAATACAAGGAAGAACATCTTAGCATGTTTTTTTGACATAGTAAAATACAACTAGTAAATATGGAATTACTTTAGGGATTGTGTCCTCTAGTTCGGTGTTTTACAGTGTGACTGCCTAACCAAAGCCTCCCTCTAGCTGTACCTCATCTAGTCAAGAACTACAAGTCAGTTCAAGAATGGTCAACATAATGGTTATACAAAACCCATAGATATTGGAAACTAGACTGATGAAGTGACTCATCATTGGTCTTGGGTCTGTCATTTAATGTGACACACTCAAAAGTCAAATATAAACCTTATGTATATCAGAAGCCTTCACTAGACTACAGTAACTAAGACCTTGGCCTCAAGAAGAATTGGCAAGCAAGGAGTCCACACCTCCATGGTTATTTCCCTATATTAGCTCAACAGTGACTTTTTGCTCCTTGAGCTATATCCAGGAACTTGTTTGAGGGCAAACATGGCCAGATTGTATTCTGATACACCCCTGCTATTACAGAGCTAGACGAAGGGCAAAGCATTTTGAACAGAGGGTATTGTGCACCTCAAAAGACGGAGTCACCTACAAGAAGGTTTTGGTTACCTGTGGGGAACCTGTATTGTGAGCAAGACGACGGGAGGGCAGGTTTAGGTCAACTGATGGGTAAAGGGGGTTAGAAGGTGAAAATCAAGGGACAAAATGGGAATCGATCAAGTTCAAGTAAGCTGAATTCAAGTCTGCAACCCCTTGGGAAGATATGGTTTAGCCTACAACCCAAAACTAGGATGCTGACATTAGACCTCAACCTCCTTAATGTCAAAGTCTTTTGGATGCTGCAGTTCTGTTAATGGAATTGCCTGGGTTACATCAACTGATTCATGTCTATGTCTAGCATGTTTTCTGAAGGATATGCACTTTCATTCTGCCAGTTGTTTGATATCAGGATTGGATGCTTTGAGATCCTTTATCCTAGCACAATCATGTCCCCCCTTCTCGTTAGTGGGACCTATCACCCCATCTTCCTCTCATGTCTTACACCATCACCACTAGTTCCTGACACTGATTCAACATGAGATGAGCCAATTTGGAACAGCAGGTCTATTGGGTCCTATTGGGACCTTTCAATTCCATAGTTGTGGTTAGGGGCTTTTGTACATTTACAAGGATAAGACTTGGAGGTGTAAAAGAATCTGCCATTGAAAGCACCCCTACTTTGGCTTAGTCAATAGGAACTCAGGCCTCTTCAATGCTGATGCCCCTCATACATTATCCTCTATGCTCTCCTATTACCACTACTGTCCTTCCAACAATGGCCTTCTGACTCTACTGTGCTACTGTCCATTCCAAGCCTTTATCAACAGGGATTTCCCCACTGAAAGTCAATGCAATCTTTTAGGGATCTATGGTAATGAGTTTTCATTGTCTGATGTACGTTGGAAAATGAAGTGATCTTAATTAAAGAGAAAACAACAAGAATACATCGTTTCCCCTAAGTAATTCATCTTAATCGTGTAACTGCATCTCCTCTCGCAAGTAGTTTTTCTACTTTTTCTCTGCGTGTGGCATTTTACATCAGAGAGCGTACCCTACTGGGAGAGCAGTGGAAGGAATTACGACCAAGCTCTGCTTTTTGTTAAAACACTTTTAGCTTGCTTGAGAGAAAATAAGGTATGGTTTCAAAGTTCCTCAGGCCGTAGTCTCCTCCCCCTCTCTCTCACCGAACACAAGTTCACCCTCCACACCTGCCGAACCCTCCCCGTTTCCCAAAAAAACTGATCTCAGATGAAGTTAAACACTATCCCTGTGAAAAACGGTAATGCGGTATTCTGGAGGAACATATCCCAACGCTGTGTAATTTTTTTCCCCCTATTCACTCACTTTCCCTTGTTTTTGAAATCGATCAGGAGAGCCCCAGGCAAGGATTCAGTTTTTCTGCTGCTGTAATTACCAGTAATCCAAGGGAAGTGGACTCATAGTGTTTTGCTAAGGTTGGACTTTCTGTCCACACATATCCCCCACC
>JAABNX020000044.1:17281885-17298084 GCA_015163995.2 Mormyrus lacerda | reverse complement strand
AACAATGATGAAATTCCCTACATATGATGATGTAACCCCCACACACTGAAAACATTACTAATGAAGGCGTATTGTTGACTTTCCACAACAAAGCTGAAAATCTGACTATGAAAAAATGACTACTTGTTTCAATTAATTTCCACAAAGGTGTACAGACATACCCGAATCTGTTATGATTCGGCACCAAACATGAAGTACAGGACGATATTACAAGACACATTAGAGAAATAGTTTAAAGTGCTATATAAGTAAAACTAAACAGAATAGAAATGGTAAATTTGTAAAAAACACAATGCAATGGTGTCTTAAAACAATAGATTAGTACAAGAGTTCCATATGGAAATGACTGCGAATTACAAGAGAAAATGCGTGCTGAGAATAACAGAGGTGGAAGGTTCAGGTCCAGAAAGTACAAATCCAGACTAAGGTTTTGTTTCAGGTATCCAGTTCAGTATAAAGAGTCCCAATCACAGAGCACTCAACTGGTTG
Organism: Mormyrus lacerda; assembly: GCA_015163995.2. Classification (NCBI taxonomy): domain Eukaryota; kingdom Metazoa; phylum Chordata; class Actinopteri; order Osteoglossiformes; family Mormyridae; genus Mormyrus; species Mormyrus lacerda. Next base: position 17,297,595 of record JAABNX020000044.1, on the reverse strand, counting down.
TTTGAAACAAAACCTTGGTCTGGACTTATATTTTCCACCTCTGGGGAATAATGGGCAGGTTTCACAGATGCAGAACAGTCCAATAACCTGAACTAAATACAAAAATAAGTTGTTCGCTGTAGTGTAAACTTACCGATACTGTAAATGTATCTCTCCAAAACGGAGAGAAATGTCCAGACATGAGAATTGTCCCTCAACTAGGAGCACAATGGAGATGTTTAAAAAACCTTAAACTTATCTCTATTCTTTCTGTGGGTCCCCTTCAGCTGCGATGAGACTCAGTATGTGGCCCTGGCGCAGTCGTGTGACAACAGCGCTGTTTCGGAGCTGCAGGGCGAAGACGCCTGCCTGAAACTCACCCAGATGAAAGGCTTCTTCCAGCCCTGCCACGGTTTGCTGGATCCCAGGCCTTTCTACCAGTCCTGTTACCTGGATGGTTGCTATAACCATCGCAAGGCGCAGGTGTGCGGCTCGCTGGCTGCGTACGCTGAGGCCTGCCGCTCCTTCGGCACCCTCACCACCAAGTGGATCACTCAGGAGAACTGCTGTAAGGGGACAGCGCCGCGCATCGAGTAGCAAAGGCAATATCTGCCAAATGTCTTGAAATGACTTGCGCTAGAGTTAATGATAAGCTGCTAGAAGTAGGCAGTATGTACTTAGATGGCTAATTTTGGGCATGGACCTGTATTTAGCAGAATGGATCTATGACCCCTGTGCTGGAGAGATCTGTTCTAACAACACCTGTGAACAAGAAAATGGAGGAGACCTTTGTGGCTGTCCAGAGTTACCCATGACTGAGACCGGTGAGTACACCTCAGAGTGGGATTAGCAGAATAAACCATTCTGTGTCTATTTTAATAAGAACGATCAGGCCTTTGTTTCTTTTCATCGTCCTTTTGTCGTCTTTGACACTTTGGCTGACAGCTGATGACGACGTCATTCAAGCAGAGGTTACCTGCAAGCATGCTCAAATGGAGGTGTCCATCTCTAAGTGCAAACTCTTCCAACTGGGCTTTGAGCGAGAGGATGTGCGAATCAATGATCAGCAATGCCCAGGAATTGAGGGAGAGGATTTCATCTCCTTCCACATAAACAATACCAAGGGCCATTGTGGTTCCATTGTGCAGGTAGTACATTTTCTACTGAATATCAGTATGTCATTTCATTGAGGAATTGCTGCCCTGAGTTTGACTGTGTAAAGTCGTTAAGTAACCGGTAATTTGTGTTTCTCTTAGTCGAATGGCACTCACATAATGTATAAGAACACCGTGTGGATTGAGAGTGTCAACAACACAGGTAATGTCATCACACGGGATAAGACAATCAATGTGGAATTCTCCTGCGCCTATGAATTGGATATAAAAATATCCCTTGAGACGGTACTCAAGCCCATGCTGAGGTGAGAGGTCCACCTTGGGAGGTCTTAGGAGATGACATATTTTTTGAGCTGAACCTCTTCCTCTTCTAAAGGAAATCAGAGTTGACATGATTGACTTCTGACCTTATGTTCTTAATCTTTACACTCCTCTCCATTTACTCTTTAGTGTGATAAACCTGACCTTACCCACTCAGGAGGGCAACTTCATTACCAAGATGGCCCTGTATAAGAATGCTTCTTACCGCAACCCTTACCGTGAGGGTGAAGTAGTTCTCAGCACGCGGGATGTCCTGTTCGTTGGGGTCTTTGTAGAGGGAGCAGATAAGAACCAGCTCATCCTTATTGTCAACATGTGCTGGGCCACGCCATCCAGATACAGCAGCGATCGTCTTCGCTACATCATCATTGAGAAAGGGTAGCTATTGAACACTTGTCGTGAGCATTGTTCTGTAATTTATAATTTGATTCTCTCTTTGATTCTCATTAAGCTATAAAGCTATTTCAGCTAAATACTCTGTCTTTACTGTAGTTTATAGACCATAACTTGAATTGTAAACTCAAATCAGAAATATGTGTACCGCAGGTGTCCAAACATCAAGGACAACACGATCGGTATGGCAGAAAATGGGGTGTCCCTGACGTGCCGCTTCCACGTAACAGTCTTCAAATTCATTGGAGATTATGATGAGGTGCACCTGCATTGTGACGTCTCGCTGTGCGACTCTGAAACAAACGCCTGCAAAGTGGTAAGGCTAATAAGATGGTCCTGGTCTTCGTTTGAATAGGTCCATTGACCAATACTCATTTTTGCTCATATGCCATGGAAATTTAATAGATCAGGGTTATTCAAATCATGGCCCTCAAGGGCCAAGCCCTGCTGAATTCCCAGCCTTCCTTCACCTGTGAGCCAAGCGTGAAGCCTCTGTGGCCAATCAGAATAATAATAAACTAAATACTTGGGAGAACTGAAAACTAGGCCTGGATTTGGAACTGAGGGCCAGATTTAACCTGTAATAGATAATTGCAATTAATTCTGTGTAAAGGGTCTGAATTTCTGTCAACAGTTAGTCAACCGAGTTCATGATTCCTTGGTCTGCATACTACACACTTTAATCACAGATGGGTGGAAAAGATTGTTTGAATTACATGGGCCTTTTTTTCTAACTGCAGATCAATAAAATATTTTTCCAGAACTGCGAATAATTTATGTTGTGTAGGACTGTGAAATTGTGTGAAGTTTAATGTGCTGGTTATTTTTTCCCCATAGAACTGTCCACACAAAAGGAGGATGAGCTCAGAATATAGCGAACAAAAAGAGCACATTCTAACTGTGGGACCCATTAGAAGGAAAGGTCTGTAAGCGTGATACTGCACTCTCCTTGGTTTTTCATTGGCATTTTGTTTTTTAAAATGTTTTTGCAGTGATCAGCTCCCTCCAGAATAATATAGATCTGCAAAATGCTACAAGTATCCAGTACATTTAGTTTTTAAATTATAGATGCTACAGATTTTGGGTTTTCTTGTATTGGAAATGACTTTGACATTGTAAAATGCACCGTGTACACTAATACACTAGTGGATAAAATTGTGGAAAAGCTTCCAATCTTTAGAGATTGCAGAATTGTATTCCAGTTACTCCAGTTACTTATTTAATCATCCAATGTATGAGATTTGCAAAAATTCTTTGATGGTTTATAAACATATAAACAATTTTGGCCACTAGTGTACAATACTCAACAAAATTTGATTTGTTGCTTCTGGACACACTGTGCTGGTGGTCATCCTTGGCTCCCCCCCCACCTTAGAGTCTGATTGGTGTGAGGAAAACAATGGTGGGTGTGACCAGATCTGCACCAGCCAGGTGACTGGGGCCGTGTGCAGCTGTGTAACCGGGACGCTGCAGCGTGATGGGAAGACCTGTTTAGGTGAGCATGTCCCACCACCCAATTCAAACAAAAGCATTGCTTGCCATTTGAAATCTTTGCCCCCCTCCCGCCACACAATACCCCGGATTATACAAATTATGCAGGTAATTGCAGTGCCAGTTTCAGCCTTCGGAGCTACGGCTCTGATAAGAAGTAAAATTGTCATTGCCATATCTTGCATAACTGTCAGCTGCCCTTGTGAAAATCTAGAGTGCACACTCTCTGGAGTGCTCATCAATGAAAAAATGAACGAATTATACAGCCTTTCTTCACCTTTTGGCAATCGACAGTCATTGTCATAAAAGGCATTTTGTGTGCCACTTACCGTTGAGTATTTTCTGACAACTGCAGAAGTATAGTTCAAAGACCCTGCTAAGAACATTCATTTCATTTTTTGTATCCCATGGAATTATGGGTTATGAAAACATTTTTAATTGCTTCTTGTCCAAGGCATTGCGAGCACAAACCTCTTTGCCTGCTATATTGAAATGACAATCTGTGCCTGATGTTTTTTTCTTTTTCCTTCCTTCTCAAAGTCGCCGGTTCCAGTGATGAACCCCGGCCATTAGTCCCGTTTCTGGTCTTCAGTGCTGCTGTTGGCAGTATCCTGGTGTCCATACATACCTCCTTCTCCTGATCTGAGTGTGATAACAAGAAAGAGAGAGAGCGTGTTCATGGGAAAGGAGGAGAGCTTCAGAAAGGCTCTCACACCAGAAAAACCAACAGCAGAATCTACTGGGGTCACAACATCACGGCTATAGGTCCTGACTTACACTGGCCGTCACCTCTGGACCAAAAATCAGTGGAAACCTTGGGCCACAGCTTCACTGTAATAAATGGGGATGATAAAAAACAAAACAGCAAATACTCAGAAAGATTAGAAATGAGAAACAACAGAGTATTATGGTAATTACACATTTTAGTGAACTAAACCTATATAGAAGTGTAAAGTATTTTGAGCCTGGGTCAGGCATAGTGTTCTTGTGTCGTCTACCCTCACAGCACAGTTCAGTTGTCACAGTTGTCTATGCTTCCTAGCACATATGTCCATGCTCAGACCTAGTCAAAGCAAATGAATTCCCTCAGACAATTTTGACATCTGCAGCTGGATTATTAGCAGTATACAGTGTTTATGGATTATTTTTACATTTTTAAGGTAGCTCTGAACTGATTTACTCTGGGTTTCTGTATGAATCCTACAAATCTCCAACTGAAATGTTAAACAGCCCACGTACAAATATTTCACTTTGTATAAGATTTTGTATAACCTCAACATGGAACCAAATACAGCCAAATGCAGACAGAACTAGTATAAAGGAGACTGATATGGATAAGGAGATCATGAAAACAGAATCAAATGTAGCAGGGCAGTTTAGGATTTGAAGATCATTATTGACAAATGGAGCATTAATTATAAAACTAAACTCATCTTCCATATGTAATGTTTGTATGGTATAAAGGGAATATTTTTAATTGAAAGGGGTCAGTCAAGTACAGACGTGAAACAAATTTCATTTTATTTTCATAGCATATATGAGTTTTACAGTTCTCACAGAGAAGAGGAATTAAAGTCCCTGTTCTCAATGTACAAATGTACAGTTGGTTTTCTGATTTGCTTAAAACCAGCAATTATGGGAAATTCCAGAAAAATAAGGTAAAAATTATATTGTTATTGTACAACGATGTAAAAAAGCAACAAGATTAGTAAACTTAACATCAATGAATGACATAATATTATCACTGTATTTTTTAGATGTGGAAAAACCACATCACATGTTATAAAAGCATTATACAAGTGTGTCCATAATAAAATGAATGATATTTACACCCAATGTGGCTTTATAGAAATCATTTATTTCCATTTAATTTAAATGGTTTTTACCTGTCCTGTATGTTAACTCGCATGTGTGCCATGCAGGCATATTCACGTACACACTCAGTATTTTGGGTTGAAAATTTTAGAAGGAGAGAAGAGGTTGTTGGTTAGACATGATATAGTGCCTCCCGTAGCGGGTCACCTGGATTATTCACTTAACTACATACTTACCGGCGTTTCAGCACTGCGTCAGCAGCAGCAACACAAGCGCTTTACACGCGCCTTACAGTAAATCTATCACCGAAGTGTTTACTCCAGTCGCCATGGCAATAGCTTAGAAGGTGGTTCGGTAGCGACATGAGTTGGGGGGGGGGGGTGTAAAATCCACCAATCAGCGCTGCAGGTTCTTAGCCGTTACGTCAGAGTTAAAGAGAGAGAAGACCGTTATTTTGTAATAAACTGGATATCAACTCGCGCCTTAAGAGCTTTAATACTACAAAAAAACTGTGACATTTCCCAACGGCTGGGTCTGTGCCAATTTCTTGTGGAATGACGTTTTGGGAGAAGAAGAAGAAGGCGTAATTTTACTTTTTACGACATAGAGCGATGCGTCTTTATTTTGACAGTAGTCTTACTATGAGCTCGGACCTTGAGGGTGAGAGCTCTGTCACCGCGGCCACCGGCTGCTCGCTCCTTTTAGCGCTGCATGTTTCCCCTCTTCCTTCTTTCTTTGCGTATGTGTCTAGTAGTACTGTCTGTTCTTTTTGGGACGTAGCCAGAATCCGGCCGCGTGTGTGTGTGAATGATGGAGTGGAATATTTTAACAGTACCGGGTGTACAGCTAACTGGCTAGCCGGGTAGCTAACGCGGTGCGTCACCGGCGCGAGCCGCTGCCCGGCCAGCCAGTCTCAGTGGCTCGTTTTTTTTTTGCAGTTATATATCATTCTAATAAACGACCAGCCAAACGGCAACGTGATATATCCAGGCGTTATGGGTCTTCGGAAAAAAAAACGTAAATTCTTGTCAACGTGTGAGTCAATCCGTTGCTGGCTTGTCAAGTCTTGGGGGTGAATATGTTCCTTCTGCTACCTCGGAGCTGACATCATCGCGATGAGTAACACTACAGAAGCACTAGCTGGCCAGCTAGCCGCATTTCTTTCTCTATTTATTTATTTTCCCGCAGTTGCGTTGGCGTATCTGTCCTCAGAAGATACAACCAGCCCCTCTATCTGGCAAATGCGAAACTTTGGCGTTGTCTTGGTGGGAAGAGAAGTCATCTGAATGCTCCTAAAAAGTTGTCATTGTTTTGTTTTATGTAACTAGAATGTTTTAAATTTCCATATTTTACTCTTGTCACCCATAAAACATTATATTTAAGATAATGTTTAGCTTTGAGGGCTTAGCTTCGTATGTAAAATTTACGCGGTTTTGTGTTGTTGCTGTTATTTTCCGGACTAAGATCGAAACATTAAAATGTCCTGAAGGTGGATGATGAAATGATTGGTTCGTTTTTCTGATGGACGTTTCGCCTGTACCATTGTAATTCATAGAGGAAATTAGCAAAATGATGTGCAGTCAAGGAAATGGTTTTTACATAAATCAACGAGTGGGGACTGACGAAAGCAAAGTAGCTGGTGAATGAATAGCGCTCGCCCTCACGGTCATTGGCCTTTGGATCATGAACAATGTAGTTCTGCTTTAAGTGGTTTTTTGCCTCTGCTTTAAAAGCGAATTGTAATTCCAGTGAGTACTTAGTGTCCTGTGCAGGTCGCGGGCCCCCGGTATATTTTCATCAGTTCTGTAACCCGATCTGCGGTCTGGATTGTTCTTATACAGTCTTTTAACTATTCCTTAGTTGTATCTGCCAGGACAGCACCTGGCGCTCAGCTTATAGGTATATTCAAGCTAGATGCCCAGGATGGCATTCCACATTTTAATGAAGTGGTGCTGAAGTTTAGTGGTACAGTGGGTCAGGCTGAAAAGTGCACAGTGCTGTCAGGTGTGCTCAGTCTAATTTGCATCGAGCAACAATAACAATGGGGAAAAGAACTGACTGGGTGGGTGTAGGTAAGAGTTCCTGGTTGTCCTGATATTGGTGGTCCTTGTCACTTTTCCACAGGTCTGCATGGCAAGATGCCACCGTGCTGAGGGAGGATGAGTCGCCACACTGCTGCTTGCTGGCACTGAGAACAGCTTCTGCGAACGCTGCAGGTAGGCCCCCCGCTCATGCAGTGGGCACTGCGGACATGCAGCCTCTATATGTCTATATGGCCACCATTTTCACAGAGTAACTTAGCTGTCCTGTCATACAGAGCGTGGGTAGCTGCTAATACCGCAGACAGGGATCTGATCAAGCAACTGAGGAGGCCGTTGTGTTGAACAGTAATGGCCTGCACATTTATACAAACACGTCAGTCATTTTTCTCACATTACAGGCAGGTCATCTACTGTACTCAAGTTGGCCATGCTGGTGGTGCAGGGCAAAGGTGATCCTATCATACACCACAAGCACTCTGTCTGCATATGCAATGCAACTTCATAGTGTTTGTTCATATTTGAATTGGGTGATTAGTGGTCATTGTCAACACAGCACACAACAACGAAATGTGTCCTCTGCATTTAACCTATACAGTATGTGACTTTCGTGACATAGCAGGGGGCAGCTAATTCAGCGCCCGGGGAGCAGTGCTTGGGGATGGTACCTTGCTCAGGGTACCTCAGTGGTAACATGCTGGTGGGGGATTCGTACCTGCAATCTTTCAATTACAAGTGCGCTTCCCTAACCATCAAGCCACCACTGCCCCATATTGTTTTAGTGATAGTTTTCCTTGTTCGTTATACTCTTTTGAGTGATCGCATGTTCAGTAGTTCAGTTTTGTGTAAGCTGATCTGTGCTTTCTGGGCCAAGATGTCTGCCTAGATGGGCTGCAGCCAGGTAAACTGGTTTCGTTGGTGGTTTCACTCAGCCAGGTTTGGAGACTCAAATGAGACTTGACCTCATCCACACTTATTCAACCAAATGGAAAGGGATAAAACAGATTTTTTGCAAGGTATGCATGTGAAAATGGAATTGGGTATTTAATGCGAAAGCCCTAACTGTGAAACACAGTGGGGCAAATGGGGTATCTGTAGTAATTAAAGCCTTCACTCACTGCAGTGGTAAATTTTTAAGTGCCCACATAAATGGCTCACTAAGAGTGAATCGTGCCTTCCTCTTTGTCCTTCCTGGAATAACCTCTGCATTACTACAAGCTTAAATGGGTAAGTGGTTATTTTAAATGGATGGATGTTATAAAGGACACTGTAACTGGACATTTTAGAAATCCCCTACTCAATCGTATTGTGGCCAAGAATCTTGTGCACCTCTTTCCATCTAATGGAGAAGTTCCCAAAAACCACAGTCCACTTTATCTTCAGGTCACCAGAGCTGATGAGAGCAAGAGCATGTTTATGCATATTTTCAGCTTCTAGCAGTGTGCCTTGGATTTGCAGGAGACGGTAGGATAAGTCGTTTGTGAAGTACAGACAAATGCCCCGCTTTCTCTGTCTCCACACTTTCCCGTTTTCCCTCTTTTAGAGTGGCTGGCCATTCCCTCACACTCAGGTAAGTATAGTGATATCCAGGCTTTTACATCATTTACATCCAAGTAAACAGATTGACTGATTACCACCCCTTCAGTTTTTTATAAATAGTACCTTCCTGGTTTGCGATTCAGAACAGTTGACATTTCATTGTACATTTATTAAATTTATTAATGTAATATGCTTGTTGGATTTGTTAATCTCATCAAGGGAAGGGCCCTTTTGCTTTTGTTTTTTTTTTTATCCACGGGTCTGTGTGGCAAGTCATCTTAGTTTCACCTTTACTGCAGTTCTTCTCTCTGTGGAACATGGGAAATTCTGAGGGTCAAGGCCTAGAAGCTGCTGGAGTGTTGGTGGAACTGCTTATGTGACCATTAGTCATGGATTCAGGTTTTTATTGTGGTTGTATTTAGGGATGTCCCAATCCACTTTTTGGTACCCCAATCCTATCCATTCAATATTTATATCTACTGATTCTGAGTCCCAATTTGACCTTTTAATAAACATTTAAACATACACGCACATACAGTAGACGTCAGTGCATTCTTGCTCTGAGTCTCGCTATTTCACAGTATTCTTTCTTAGAGTCTTTTCAAGTGCCATTAGATTCATTGTATTAATTGACGCTGTAGCTACCTCCTCTAGAAAGAATGGCGTTGCAAACATTGCATGTACTGTAGCTGTTGGGCTACTTTGAGTTTTCAGTGTAAAGAATTTCCCCATGGCTGACATCTCCATAGTTTACAGTTTCAAGCCATGTGCCTCAGGCTTATTGCAGTGTGTGATGGTACGTTACATTCTGTGCAACTAATGTACATTACATACGAACACGGGAAATTAAATAGATGGGGTTTTGGATTGAGCCGTGGTCGACGATACTGTTCAATTAAAAAATGCCTGAATTGAACCTGATTCCAATCTTTGATATCTGCTTGGGACAACACAGCTTGTATTGTTCCACCATTCATTATGGGGCTTAACTCAATTCAACTTTTAAGCTTTGTATTTTTTTCTGGGTTTAGCCATCTTATAAGAAACAAAATTATACTAATAAGGTAGTTGGGGTGCTTTGTGAGGAAGAAAGCAAGGTTATTTCTTGGGGAACGTGACAAACATCCATCATTGTAGGTGACAGGGTGAGTGAAACAGCAGTGGCACACAGTGTGTTTGTATCAGAGGGAAGGAGCTTGTTAGCATGTAGTCATGGCAACCGCAGCGAGCGGAACCTCCAGGGAAAGCGAAAGGGAAAAAAAAAACGACACGGTGGGTGTAAATGTGTGAGTGTTCTGCCACTGGACCTGAGCTGAATCAAGCAATTAAAGTCTGAGGTCGAATGGAAAATAGCAAACCATGAGTCTTGCAGGTCTGGAGTTGCCTCTTCTTATTGAGATGTAAACTAGAAATCATTGATTAACTTTTTTTGGTCTGAGTGTTTTGGAGGTATCGCTTGTATGTGCCCTTTGTGTTTGAGTTTAGATTAAATCTGACCTGTATCTTGACATTGGACAGAATGAGGTTTTAACCAGTCATTCGATGTTTAGCTAGTGTCATTGCGCTTAGCTTATGTTTCAGTTTGGCCAGTGTTTATGTGCATGCTGTCTTCTACTCGCTTGCCTTTATTAAAATGGAGGAGGGAGAGTATTCCCGGAAAAGCCTACTCCAGTGACTTCAAAACACTCTGCAGGCCTCTACCAGAAAATCACGTGGTTCGCTCACCTCTCAGCCCTGGAACAGACCTCATGGGGTGCTCAGTATACCATGCTTCTCCGATGTCCGATCCCAGCCACCAGCAGCCTTATCCCCAAAACCTTGTGCCGTTCACCAATAAATGCCACATGTGGCTATCCGTCTCATGGCCATGCATGAGCATCACCCCCCCCCCCCCCCCCTCTCTTCTCGCTGGATCCGCACTATGCAGCTCACCTTAGCTGGATGGCCTCCAGTTAGCTGCCTCCTCTCTGCCAGCTGAATTATTGATGCTCCCACAGTCCATGATGAGGGCTGGATTAAAGAAACTAGAGACCCCTCCCCCCCCAGCACCCTGCCACAACCAAGATCCCGGAGCGTATCGACAGCACCGGATACTTTTACTTATTCCCATGCCGCAGTGCCTTGTGAACAAGGGCCTGTCTGTCTCCACAGGAACAAGCTGTGGCCCAGAAATGGGGAGGTTTTAATGGAGTCATTCCCAGTGCCCGGCAAACAGCTTATCTGCTGCTGTACCCCCCAACAAGCCTGCCAGCTCTCACTTAGGAGCCGCCTGCAGGGGTCCTTTTGGCCTTTGTACTGCTAGCTTTGGTTATCTCATCTTCACTTCTGTTCTTTGCTTGTTCAAAACAAGGAGAAAAATTATGGTCATAGTGATCATTTTAGACTAACCCTCAGGATTTGAGTTATAACAGGTAAAATGTAACCAACATCGAGCAGAGCTCTATACCTCACTGTGCTTTAATGTTCCGTCTGATATTTTGAAGACTAGTTTACCTGTAAAATTGTAAGTGCCGTGTCAAACGCTAACAAATATTTCAAGTATCAGCTCAGCGGGAAAAGGAACTTAGATGATGTAAAAATAAGGGAGATGACCTTGCTGATCTCAGCCTACAGGCACATGATTCGATGGTCGCGTCCCCTTCTGGTTCTCATGTTTGTGGAGCACCTTGCTGCTGAAGTTCCACCTTTGTCACTCTGGGGGAACGGTGCATGCCGTACATGAAAAGCAGGCAGCTTGTGACGGAGCGGATCAATTTGAGGATGTTTTCGTTGAGAAAAGCCAAAAAAAACATACTCAGAGGGAAAACAACAGCTGCTCCCTGCCGAAGGAGAGGACATTCACTGATGTAATGAGGAGCCTTTTCGGCGTCACTAACATAGTATTATTATTATGTACAATATTATTATTATTTTTTCTCACCCACCTCCGTTTTACATTGGCTTTGGCAATGTTATTAAGTGCCCTGGGGGTTAAACTGTCCAGGGTTGTGTGCTCCACGTGGTTGGAGTTTACATGTTCTCCATGTGTTTCCAGAGTTTGCACCAGACACTCCAGTATGCTCCTGCATCCCAAAGACATTAGTTGATAAATCGCACATAGTGCATGTGTGCCCTGCGACACACTGGCGACTCTTCCATGGTGTTCTCTGGTCTCTTGTGAAATATACAAACGAGAGGAGGCCATTCGGCCCATCAAGCTGTGCTGCCTAGGAATTGCGTCAGGTCGCCCTATGACCCCATCTAAGGTGATTGGATGAAAGACAGATGGGCATATTATTACTTATTAACAATCAAAGTAGTTACAGGAACGGGGGTGTTCATAACGATGACTTCCCTCATCTCCTCTCTTGCAGTCAATGTGGTCTGCCACCGCGTCCCTGCGGCTGCCACTCCAGCATGTCTCGCATCACGTCCACGGCCAAGCGCTACGGCAACTCCTCCTACACCGGCCACTACACCTCGTACGGCTCCCCACTGAGCTTGTATGCCGAGCACGAGCGGCTGGCCTACAAGAGTGCTCCTTCCAGCTACACGTCCCCCAGCTACCTGAACACGGGCCGTGGCCGCCACTGCAGCGCATCCCCGGAGCCAGACCGCGGCCGGCCGCTGCCTCGGGGCGAACTGCTGAATGGACGTCGGAGCGAAAGCCTGAGCAGGGCGCCAATGAGGGACTATGGCCTTGGAGGCCTGAACGGGGGCGGGGGGTGCCCTGCCTACAGCCATTCTCCAGCCAGGCCTGGCTACCTTTCTGCATCCCCGGGGGCCTCCCCCCGGCTATCCCTGAGCCGGCGCAGGTCCGTCAGCCAGACCGACCTGACGCGAGACCTAGCATCCCTGGGTCTAGCTGACCCCCCTGGCTCCCCAGGAACCAGCCGACAGGACTATGACGAGAACCGGTCATCTGGCCGGAGCCGGGCAGGACAGACAATAGACGTCTTTCGCACTAGCCGTTCTGGCTTTGCCATAGCACGCAGCTCCACGCAGGAGGCCATTGGCAGCACCAGCCGCTCTTGGGAGAGAGCCAGCACGAGTCGCCTTGTGTCCCCTGGCCCAGACAGTACGGTAAGATGCCTCAATGTCCCCCTGTTCACAGCTAGTTTTGGCTTCCTTTGTGGAAGGTGAAATTCTGCCCAGATGCATCATTCATAGTTGTCATAGTTTATCTTGAACTGGGTCATGTCGGAAGTGTGCTGGTATGGCCTCGAAAGTGTCCGCTAAGCGCCCGGAATAAAGTTCAATCTATTTGACATTCATAAATTCAGGTGTGTTAGGGGATTGTACCTGCTACTTCGTTTAAATCTTTATGTGAGAATGAGGATGCGATTCCCAGTAAGTAAGTAAGTTAGTAGGTAGGTAGATAGAATGGAAGAGTATGTACAGTCAATATATATGTACAAGATATATAGTCGGCCCTCATTTATTGCGGTTAATCAGTTCCAGACTGTACCACGATAAGTGGATTTCCGCAAAGTAGAATTCTTTATTTATAAATGGAATATTTTCATAGTTTGTGCATAGAAAACCTGTTTACGACCTTCTAAATACAATTTATAACATTATTAGAACCCTCTAGACATGAAATAACACCCTTTAGTCACCATTACTGTTATGATTGCTGGACACGGAAGCAGGAGCGTGGAGACGAGGAATCAGGATTGAAGGGTTTATCTGGAATCACTCCAAATGCAGGACACAGGAACATGTAACATCAAAACTTCAATGACAGACCTGGGGTTACAGACTCTGACGTGGATTTAAATACACCGGACGAACCAAACTGACAGAAAACAGCTGGTGACAATCGGGGTTGCACACGTGGTTGATAAGGGGGCGTGGCACACAGGAGGATTGTACAGGCAGGTCATGACAATTACACCCAATATATTAGACAAAATAAGAGAAAATAAGACATATTAGACGTTACAAATGTCATATTATTATTATTGTACATTTAATTACGAAGATCAAAGATGCTTCCGATGCGTGGCGATGCATCATTTTCACTGTCTCGATCAACTACAAATACAATATACAAAAAACCGTGATAGAGTGAAGCCATGAAAGTCGAACCGCGAAGTGGTGAGGGAAAACTGTATACACAATAAGGTGCTTGTAAGTAAGTTCGTAGAGCTTCTTCTCTTTGTTCCTGGTAAGAACAGAGGAATAGTCTGTTAGTTATGACAAAGGGCTACAGCAGTTTGACCTTCAAGTCCATTCTAGTGGGTGCATAAAGGGGTTGCAGATATTTAGGTCTGACTCAGAAGTTTTGGATTTTTGCTGTCATGAGAAAATCCATCCAACTATCCATCTTTTCACCAGTTATCCTAGGGAGAGTTAGTGGGAAAGGGGAAAGAAGTCTGTCTTAGGCAGCACAGGGCATAAGGCTGATAGGTGGGATGGTATTGCACTGCAGGGCGCAAACACACTCACTCATACATACAGTCATACATCATGGCCAATACAGAGATATCAGTCAGCCTTAATCTTTTGACTGTGGGAGAAAACCAGAGTACCTAGAGGAAACCCATGTAACATGGGCAGAACATGCATAGTTCACATACAGAGTGGAGGGAAGGATATTAGGAACACTACTGTCATGTACTGTAATGTAGATTTTCAACCTTTAGGTGGCGACATAGCTTCATTTAAATAACAAAGAACATTAAATTCAGAGAAGCAGAAACATTATTGCTATACAGTCAGGGCCAGTGGAAATTGTATTTGGTACAATTCTGTGATAGGGTGGTTTAGTGGGTGCACAGATTTATGATGATTGAGGTGTCTGAGAAAATGTAATGATTTATATTCCATTAATATTATATTGCCTTTTTGAAGAAAACCACATGTACTGCAAGTGCGTCATATATGCCTTCACCTAAAGAAATATGCAGTCCAATGAAGTATATCCTGAGGTGGAAATTTCAGGTCCAGAGCAAGATTTTGTTTCAACCAACTAGTCCTCTGTGACTGTCACTCTTTATATTCAACTGGTTTAATCTCTGAGTATATTTAAGTTACTTTCTATGTATCATATGGTGATAAAACGATTTACAGCAGTACTGCTAAACTGCCACAAGGGGGAGACAGAAGCACAAGACAAAAGTTCAAAAGTAAACTAAATGAAACAAGGCCTCTTTAAGATGGTGCTGACACACATAACAAACAAATATATAAAATACTGCAGAATGTTAATTTGAAACCCCAGTGGACATAATACACTTTTGCCAGGAGGCTTCTACTATTTCATATTTTGATGAGACCAGCAGTTTCTTTGGGGTCAGGGGGTGTCATTTATATTATCATATTCCACTTTTATGTATTTTTTGTATAGAACTGATTATTTTTTCTTTGTTTATCCATCTTCGATAGCCACTAAGCCCACCAGAATGGTGCCAATCAGGTTCCTTGGTCCGGTACAGTACATCACAGGTCTTTCCCATGCAGTTCATTTCTACATATTTCCTTAATGAATAATCACTGGTTCACTGTAACTGTATCTTTAAACTCTAAGAAGCAACAGAAATACAGCTGTCCATTGACTTATGTCTGGATTTCATCCTGGTAAGTGAGGACCTAAGTCAATCTGGATGTATCTCGTTCATTATAGTGGAGAAGTCAAATATGCTGTATAACATAAGATTCAATATCACACACATTTAACTAAACCTCTATAGTAGCAGAACAATTGTTGTGTTTTGGTTCTTGCAACATGCCACACACTGGATAAAGTACGTCCACTAACATCTCCTATGTCTGCTTTGGATATTTCTCGATAAATTTTATTAAGTATGATCGGACGTTACTTGATAGGATGAAAGTTGATGAATGACTGTACGTGAATATCCACACAGAAGTGAGGAATTTACGGATATGAAGGGAAGCACCAGCAAAGAACACCACCCTCAGGATCACACAGAACTGAGGAATTTACAGATATGAATGGAAGCACCAGCAAAGAACACCACCCTCAGGATCACACAGAAGTGAGGAATTTACAGATATGAATGGAAGCACCAGC
>JAABNX020000044.1:17254436-17279996 GCA_015163995.2 Mormyrus lacerda | reverse complement strand
TGTCAGAGCTATGCAGTGCCTGTCAGAGCTATGCACTGCCTGTTAGAACTATGCAGTGCCTGTCAGGGCTATGCAGTGCTTGTAAGAGCTATGCCAGTGCCTGTCAGAGCTATGCAGTGCATGTCAGAGCTATGCTTGTGCCTCTTAGAACTATGCAGTGCCTGTCAGGGCTATGCAGTGCTTGTAAGAGTTACGCTAGTGCCTGTCAGAGCTATGCTAGTGCCTGCTAGAGCTATGCAGTGCTAGTAAGAGCTATATTAGTGTCTGTCAGAGCTATGCAGTGTCCCTCAGAGCAATGCAGTACATGTCAGAACCATGCAGTGCCTCTCAGAGCTATGCATTGCATGCCAGAGCTATGCACTGCCTGTCAGAGCTATGCTAGTGCCTGTTAGAACTATGCAGTGCCTGCCAGGGCTATTCAGTGCTTGTAAGAGCTATGCCAGTGCATGTCAGAGCTATGCCAGTGCATGTCAGAGCTATGGTAGTGCCTGTCAGAGCTATGCTAGTGCCTGTTAGAACTATGCAGTGCCTGTCAGGGCTATGCAGTGCTTGTAAGAGCTGTGTTAGTGTCTGTCAGAGCTATGGTAGTGCCTGGCAGTGTTTGTGAGGAGAAAATTTCCCCAGATTTAGGTCTGCCTATCTTCTTAGTGTGTAGAGATTCCCTATGTCCCCATGTCACTTTGGTGCCTGGCATTTTGTTTGACCCCTTTGCTGCACAGCAAACTGAGGTGCATTAGGGGAAGGTTCTGTATCCTTAAGTTTCTTAGACCTGCAGACAGCTACCTGGCATTGATATGACCTTAACTTACTGTTGCAGAATAATTGACAGCTATGTGGTGGGGCAGTGTCCTTAACCTTGCTGTCTCAGTGATTCAGACAGGTACTGGAGGGGTAATGTGATTTTATGTTTTATCTCAGTGATACACAGAGCTAGAGGCTATAATTTAACATTACAAATTTACCGTAATCTTTGTTGTAGATTGTGGCATTTGTTAGATGAACTTATACTTCATAACCTCTATATGCACTCAGTTAGCAGTTTATTACATATGTGCACCTGCTTGCTAATACAAACAGCCTGATCCCGCAAGCAGTAAATGTTGGGGCTGCAGCTGAATACATACAGAATTCAGACAGGATCAAGATGTTTGCTTACTGTTTGGTTAAATATTATAGCAGCTAAGATGCCTGATCTAAGCGGTTTTGAGCACAGTGTGATTGTTGGTGCCTAAGTGATGGGTCCAGCTTCTCAGAAACAGTCACCCTCATGAGATTTTCACACACCACACTGTCTAGAGTGTCGACAGAGAATTGGGTAACAAAAAAAAACTTCCAGTCAATGTCTGTAAACACCTTTGTCATGTGAGAGGTTACTGGAGAATGAAGAGACTGGTAAAAGTTAAAAGGAAAGCCACAGGTCCTGAAAATAATAGATCAGAACAGCAGCTGTGTGTAGGATGGTTTCTCTGAACATACATTGACCCTTGACATTTTTCTGGAGGAAAAGGTTTGTTCTACTCAGTATTAGCTGTATATACTAGTCTATATCTGGACATCTGAGATTGTTTCCATAAAAGACTTGGGCTTTTTCCTTTTTATTGTTGTTGTTTCAGTTACTTGTGCAGTGTCTAAAAAGGCTGCTGGCTTTCTTGCAGTGGCAGTTAGTTAAAGGGGCAGATATGCACTGCTGGCTCACTAAGACTCAATCCCGCCCCTGCCAGGATGTGACTGTCTCCTTCTTCAATCCGTGTCCAACAGAAGAAAGAGGTTTGCTATGTTTACTGGTAATCCCCTTCTGTCAAATGCCAAATGAACATTAAACTCCCCATAGGACAGGGGTGTCAAACTCCAATCCTGGAGGGCCGGAGCCCTACACATTTTTGGGTTTCGTCTCATTTAACAAACCAGATTCAACTCCTTTTACCTCCTTGTGCTAATTGCCACACAGCTCTTGAACTGAATCATTTGTGGTGGAAAAAGGAAAGAAATAAACTACACAGGGCTCCGCCCCCCCAGGACTGGAGTTTGACACCACTGCCTTAGGACATTAAGGATTATCTTTGTGCCTTGGTAGGCCAACTAAGTCATGAATAGTGCAGTAAAGACACACAGGTACCTTTGTGTATCTTTTTGCTTTTTTACCTTTTGACTTCATGTGATTCACACTTCATGTGTGGACATGTAAATATATGCTGACATAAATGTGAGTTCTTATGTCTTGCCACATGATCACCACTCTCAACATTCCATAACCACCGTCCTTGTAGGGAATGGAATGTGCCTCTTCCAGCCCTCAGCATAACCAGTGAGCCACGGAACGCACCGGTGTGCCTGCAGGCTGACAGGAAGTCAAATGGTTACTGGTGACTTCTGCTAGTACAGACATGTGGTGTTTCACTGAGCTGCAAAAAAGTTGAGATCTTTAATCTAAATTCTGAAGATGCTAATCTTATTTTATGAGAGAGAAATTTCCAGGTGAAATTGTTTCGCTTATTACTTCCCCTTTTTGGGGAAGATGTTTTGTAAAATGATTAGGTTTCTTATGTCAGCAAACATAAATTCTCATCCATTTCACTACTTATGACATGTCCCTATGCACAACCACATTCCCAGATGATACAAACACATACAATATGAACATAAACGCTCACGACACTTATACACTCCTACGCCCACATTTATGCATGTACGTAATTGCACATACCGATGAATATACACTGAACACACAAAAGTATGTGTGAAACTGTCCAAGTGAGAGAGTGAAATTAACCATGTGACATGGTGGAGCAGTGGTTAGCACTGTTACCTCACACCTCTGGGACATGGGTTCAAGTCTCTGCCAGGGTTCTATGTGTGTGGAGTTTGCATGTTCTCCCCGTGTTTGCATGTTTTCCTCCTTCCATTCATAGGTGGGTGCGTGTGAATATGCCCCACAATGGGTTTGTTCCCCATCCTGGACCCTCCATAACCCTGAATAGAATAAGCAGTTTCAGAAAATGGATGGTTGGACATTTAGATGGGAAAAGGAAATATATATAACTATAATTATTGGCTATAGTTGTGGGGAAGAGAATGGTGGTGGGGAAATAATCCCTGACAGCCAAGCATAGGTAGTGGAAAGGGCAATAGTGCTCACTGTGTGTGTGTGCACGTGTGTGTGTGTGCGCGTGCTTCTTCATGGGCCCAGGGAAGAAACTAAATCCAGTCTCTATAACCAGTAATAGGACACAGGTCAAAACAGTGTTGTCATACAAGCACCCACATGCATATACATGAAAACTTCCTAACAGCTGTTGTCCAAACACACAGACTTTGATGTAAAAACACCATATCACAGTACTGTTTATTGTACACACTCTTCTGTCCTCTGTGCTGTGTGGCCCAGATTCTCCCACCCTGTTCTACTAGAACCTGTCAATTCCATCCCTTACTTTATGTTACATTTTGTTTGGAGTGTATTACTATTGGACTAAAAACTGGCACAATGTATACATTAGATTATGTTCCTCATTACAGTCACTATAGAAATTCACCGTCCCGAGACCGAAAACAATAAAATTTATATTTTTATTACCATTATTTATAAATCATGTCTTGTAATATCCAAGCGAAAAGAACTATAAAATATATGAAAGAAAAATGAAACAGGAATAAGTGGTTTGTATAAGATCACTCTTACTTAATGTATTAATTAACCAGTAACTAAGTGTTAGTTACATACTGATCGCATGTCTGTTCATCATTAATAAATCATGACGGTTCATGTATTTCATGCAGTTACTATATTTGCTCATGATTTGTACTTGAGTAGTAACTGAGTCACTAAGTTACTTGTGCCCCCTCAAATAAAGTGTTACCGATCATCCTAGTCTAGGTTAGTCCTTAGCGAAAGCTCTTCTTCCTTGAAATACAGCCTTGAGCCTGTCTGGATACATCTCCAACTATGTACAGGGAATACTTGCCCATTTTTCTTCACAATTGTTACAGCTCAGTAAAACTTTGGTAAGCATTGATAGTCTGCCATCTTCAAGCGAATCCAAAGATTTTTGATCGGATTTAGGACGGGACTATGACAGTCAAGTATAGTGTCCCTAGATACCATTGTCGTGTTTAAGGGTGCACTGACTTCCTGGCTGAGGGTCACAGGTTTTCTTCAAGGTGTCATTATTTGGCTTGATTCATATTTGTGTCTGTCCTGAGCCAGTCCTTGCTGAAGCGAAATACCCCCACCGCAGCACGCTGCCACCTCCATGCCTTATTGTAGGGATGAGATGTAAGATGCAGGGGTGCCGCATGAAAGCACACTGTAGTATATTGGGTCCCCCAACTCAGGTCAATCCAATTATGTTCCAAAATTTTTAGGGCCACCTGTCATTCAGCAGCCTTCGGAATGATTCTAACTTACCCCCCTTTACAGCACCCCTGGTAAGATGCCTTGGGTTCACAGCACCCCTGGTAAGATGCCTTGGGTTTTTTCCAGATATACTCTTTTGCACTGCACCTAAAAAGGTTGATTTCCACTTGGCCGAACACTCTGTACAGCGTGCTTCAGGAAAATCTAAATTAAACTTGATAAGTCCTGTTATGAAGTGTGGCTTTTTTCTTGTCACCCTTCCATACAGGACAGATTTGTAGAGCACACAATGGCCTGTCCTTGTACGTATAAAGTTGCTATTGGCTTGTGATCAGCTTTCATCTTGCTTGATCATCAGATTCGGAAGGATGACCTGATTCATAAAAGGTCTCAGTGTTTCAGTATCTTTCCGACTTGCTGATGATTGCCTTTACAGTGTGACGAGATCATTGGAGCTTTTGAGATCTTCTTATACTTTTCTCCTATGTGTTTCCAAAACTATCCCAAAGCACTTTTGAATCTACTTTTACACCCATAATGTATATTTTGTGCTTTAAATTATACTACTAAGCAATAGTACCACCTAAAAGCATCTGCTCTTATACAGACCTTATCAAAGTATGTACAGTTAGTCACAGATGGGAACCATTTATATCGGTTATATCTGAGTTTGGGAAATAAGTGCTTTCCAACCAAGATATTTTACAGTTGTAATTTTAATTGAAGGTGGTGAGTTCCTATGTAAATTTAAAATGAGATATACCTTATTTCTTTTTTGTAATTTAATAATAGTATAAATTCTGAAAGAGGGTTGTTACTTTCTATACCCACTGTACATTTACTGTTCTTGGCTCTGGTCCTGCTTCAGATCTTCAAGTTGCAAAAGTGACCTAGAAATTATTTTGAAAAAGGCTCAGTACATAACTTAAGAGTTTTATCTTATTATGTAAGTGACCTTGATATGCAATCTATACTACACTTATCTAAAGCTGACTTGCAGGATCTTAGGTTTAGCAAGTTTTTGTATCTTCACTTGATTTCAGAGTAATTTCCATTATCAATTAGAAAGGTCCAATTTATGAGTTGGTACCTGAAAAAAAAATTAGGTATTTCTGTCAAGAATGACAAACATGTCTTTAACTCAGGGTTTAACTCCTGGGGGGCCGGAGCCCTGCACATTTTTGGATTTCCCCTCATTTAACGTGCCTGATTTAACTCCTTGTGCTAATTACCACACAGCTCTTCAGTTGAATCATTTGTGGTGGAAAAGGGAAAGAACTAAGATACACATGGCTCCGGCTCTCCGGGACTGTAGTTTGAGACCCCTGCTTTAAATGTTCAAGTTGGGGTTTAATTAACATAATCTGCACTTGCTATCAGCCTTGTGAGATGTCAGTTTTTTTGCTCACAAGTCTAAAAGTAATAAATAGGAGGGTGGGGGGAAAATCCTCTTACTATCATTCCACTGTTTCCCAAACCCACAGCCAAAAGGACAAGGTCAGATGGGTGTTCCCTGCCACTCCCTTCTGAACCTTCCCACTGCATTGCCGGCTAAGATGTGCACATGCACGCTAACCTGAACGTCCGGACGCATACAGGGCTGACTAACACTAACCTATTACAGAGGAATGTGAGGTGGTGACTCCCACCATGTCTCCTCACTCATAATCTGGAATCTGACTGCTCATAAATTTTTGTGCACCTGTGTTCCTGTGTTGCTTCGAGGAAACAATAAAAGAAGCAGAACCAGTTGTGGCTCCTCGGTTAAATGAAAGAGGGAGTGAACTATGACATATCGCACTGCAAACTACAAATACAGTGCCTGAAAGCAGCACCAAAATAAGACAAGATAGATCTTTATTGTCACTATTACAGAAATAGTGAAAAACAGTCGTATCAAACAGTCATATCAAAATCTGAGCTTATGTTACACAAGACATACACCGATCAGTCATAATATTAAAACCACCTGCCTAATATTGCTGGCAGCTCTGACCCATTGAGGCCTGCACTCCACAAGACCTCTGAAGATATCCTGTGGTATTTGGCATCAAACACAACAGATCCTTTAAGTCCTGTAAGTTGTGAGGTGGGGCCTCCATGGATTGGACTTGTTTGTCCAGCACATCCCACAGCTGTTTGATCAGATTGAGATCTGGGGATTTTGTATGTCAGGTCAACACCTTTAACTCTTTTCCGTGTTCCTCAAACCATTCTTGAACAATTTTTGCAGTGTGGCAGGATGCATTATCCTGCTGAAATAGGCTGCTGCCATCGGGGAATACTGTTGCCATGAAAAGGTGTACTTGGTCTACATCAATGTTTATTTCCCAGAGCATCACACTGCCTCTTCCAGCTTGCCTTCTTCCCATAGTGCTTCCCAGTGCCATCTCTTCCCCAGGTAAACGACGCACATGCACCTGGCCGTCCACATGATGTAACAGAAAACATGACTCATCAGACCAGGCCACCTTCTTCCATTGCTCCATGGTCCAGTTCTGACGCTGACGTGCCCATTGTAGGCGCTCTTGGCGGTAGACAGGAGTCAGCATGGGCATTCTGACTGGTCTGCAGTTACGCGAACGCATACGCAGCAAGCTGTGATGCACTTTGTATTCTGACATCTTTCTATCATAGCCACCATTTTTCAGCAATTTGTGCTACATTACCTCTCTGGTATGATCTGTCGAGACGGACTAGTCTTTGCTTCACATGCGTATCATAACACAAACAACAATGGTTCAACAATTGGCCATCCATTGGACCAATTTGGTAGGTACTGACTCCTGCATACTGGGAACACCCCAAGACCAGTCATTTTGGAGATGCTCTGACCCAGTCATCAAGCCATCACAATTTGACCCTTGTCAAAGTCTTGTGCTTGCCTATTTTTCCTGCTTACAATATATCAGCTTACCTAATATATAATGCCACCCTTGACAAGTGCCATAGTAACGAGATGGTCAGTGTTACTCACCTCACCTGTCAGTGGTTTTAATGTTATGGCTGAGCGGTGTATGTTCTTGGTTCAAACTTTGTTCAAACATAGACAGAAAATTTGACACTTTACTTAGTCACTTAAGTAGTCATTATAATGCAATATAGATGCCTTAATAACACATTATGATGCATTCATAAAGTATTATAAACACAGGTATGACTATTTATGAAAAGACAACACATTATAGCTATGTTTATTATGTATTATGAATGCTCTATGAAGCTCTCATGAACAATACACTGTAAATACCTTCATAATGCAGTACAAAGCATGCTCAATTCTTATACTGACCATTATAATGCATAATGAAGGTATTTATAGTGCATTATAGATGAGAGCTTCGTAGAGCATTCTTAATGCATAATAAACATGGCTATAATGTGTTATGCCTTTTTATAACTATAGCCGTGTTTATAATACTCTATGAATACACCATAATGCATTATGGAGGTATACTTAATGCATTTATATGACTGCTTTAAGTAAAGTGTTACTGAAAATTCTGTTACTATGCAAACCAACAAACCAGAAAAGGGCATTAAAAATGTGTGCTTGTAAGGAACAGCACATTCTGTGTTACACCTGAAGTCATAGATTGTGTTAAGACTGGGGGAGCTACTGATGCAGGAGTCATACAGTCGAGGACGGTGCCAGAATTGGAATACAGCCATAATAATAAGTAATAGAATATAGGTGAAATATGTAGAACTTCTCAAGCCCCTTCAGGGGTGCTATTTACAAGGTCATCTGATGATCCATTAGGTCATGTGACCTGGGAGTTTGGGGCTCTGCTGTGGCCTGAAACTGGGCCAAGATGTGCCATAACCTTTTGGAGCACTTCAACTATGTCATCTAGTTTTTCAGGGGTTTTAACCATTAATATATTTTTAAGAAACCACCAATGTTATACGGTGGAACACTATCTACACCATTAGACTGATTTGGCAGGGTTAGAAGAATTTTTTTTTCCCTTAACTGCTGCTGTTATCTAGTGACGTACTTTGCCGGAGAAGCAAAAAGGTGAGACATTCATTATATAGCACATATCATGGTACACTTGTCTTCGTTGTCCTAATGAGGCACAAACTGGCTGTTCATTAGTAGAAAGTGCAACAAGATCTGCAGTAATATGAGCATAAATGTGATGGCTTTTTTTGTTTGGGGTGCTCCAGATTATTCTAACAAAGCACAACCCCCATAATTTATTGTAAGAAATGACTTGACTGTTACTTATTTGGCTCATAATTCACTTACTATAAATATGTGTGGAATGTTTTAATTAACACCGTATCCCTGTACAGCATGAGCAGTGGGAAGATGTATGGATGTTCAGATACTATAGGTACTTCCTTGTTTACGACCATTAATGAGTACAGCTACAAAAAACGGCATATGCATAGGCATATTTGTTTATATCTTTATAGAAGTGGATAGTTCAGGTCCAGAAAGTAAAAATCCAGACTAAGATATTGCTGCAACCAAGCAGTTGAGTACTCTCTGACATACTCAAGTTGGTCTGGATTTTTACTTTCTTATATATTTCTTTTTGTATTTTAGATGTCCAAACATGGAAAAGTGTGTTTCAATTTATTACATTTTACAGGAGTGCCTAGGTTCTTCCAAAAAATGCATCAATGACAGCATGTTATTGTCTGAAACTTATAATCATGTCTTTAAAAGGATCTAAACTGTTGAAAAGCTATCCAACTAAGACAAACAAATTTCTGTAACAAATTACTTTTTCTCTTGTATGAACGGCTTGGTGTTATAACCGTAACACTTGGTTGTATATAGGGATTTTTTTTTAACACTGATGAAAGTGACTCACTCCAGTGATATGATACTGTTTGTTACTTATTTTAGACCTTGACCTGCATGCACTGGAGTCTGGCCCAAAGGCACAAAAGAGCAATCAGACTTAACTCATTTTCTAATAGAAGAAACTGGACCCAATTTTGTGTTAGTTTTGTCAGCCCGTAACCCTTGTTAGTAGTTATAGCTTTGATACAGAATCACCAGGTGGGGGCTATGAACCTCTGTAATAATCACTCGTGGTTAACGGTTAATCCAAAGACCGCCCAGCACACAATAAATTACACATAACTTTCCAAATATGCCCACTGAGCAGAGTGTCAGGCAGCAGATGGTTCTTGAACCTTTAACCTGCAGATATTTGAGCCTGTGCATTCAGAGAGCTTTTTTGCAGTATTAAAACAGTTTTGGCAAAAAGCAGTAATGATAATAATGGCACAAAATGGCATTGTTCCTAATCTGATGCTACACATGATTGGGGATCATATACCTCTTGGATTTTTGAATGTCCTGTTTTACATTTTGCCATCTTAGGAATCAGACAACCTGCAAATTGTAGGCTGAATTTGTTTTTAAGGGGTTGATTTAACACTTTTGCTCTTTTAATGTTCCAAACACACATATTTCAACCAATAATTTGGCCAAATAGGGGCCTATATTTTTATTCACGTTTAATTTATGTTTTATTGAATGAAGAAGTTGCACGTTGAAGCCTGGAAAACACCAAGCTGATTTTCACCCGTCGGAATGCTGTCGGTGACTGTCCGCTGAGCCAGTGTGTGCAGCACGGTCAGAGATGGTTGGTTGCCTTTGCTACTGTTTAGACTGATTTACCATATTAAATCAGTGCGAAATATAATGATTGGGCTGTATGGCAACCATCACCTCTAACTGTGCTGGTGTGTTCCAGTGCAAAATTTCACAATTGAAAGGAGCTGACTATTTGTCGGCCGTTTGGTGCTAGTTGTTTGCCTCCTTGGTGCATTCCAGACTTATGCATCCTACAGCCCAGAAGTACCATTTATTTGCTTAATTGTGTAGAAGGATATTTAGTATTACTTAATATTATCTTTATATTATTACTTTCTAAGCCAGTGATGTTGATTTTGCTCATATTTACGTTTATATGTAGAGTAAAATCTTGGATTGCGAGTAACTTGCTCTGCGAGTGTTTTGCAAGACAAGCACAAATTTTTAATAAATTTTAACCTGATAAACGAGCGAGGTCTTGCAGTACGAGTATTATGCATACGCTATGTCTGCCTAGTGTTACGTAATCACAACTGAGCACAAGTGGCTCTCTCTCTCTCTCTCTCGCTGCAGGATTGCGGGTAATCATCTCCCATGCTCGGTCTCTGTCGGCGTGCCTCACTCATATAGTCAAAATTTAGTAGAAAAGCACCACCCGAATAAGGGCGTAGCAGTGTGAGCAATGAATCTGTTTGACGACATTGCAATGTCACATTTCCACGGGATCGAAAAGGAGGCGAAAGCAGCTGTCATTAATTGGATAGGTTCCTTGTTAAAGTCACACAAAAAGAATAAGATTCCAGTGAGCCAACAGATAGCAGTGATTCCGTATGTTATAGTAAAAGACGTCCTACAAAATAACCCTCCTCTCCTCCTCTCTCTCGTCTCCCTCACATCATCCATGATTCTTTTCAGTTAGTGCAGGTTAATTTGTTTGATGTATTTTTACTTTATATTTTGTATTAATCATGTTTATATGAATATTTTTGGGTTGTGGAACGAATCATCTGAATTTCCATTATTTCTTATGGGAAGTTCACTTTGATATACGAGTGCTTTGGATTACAAGCACGTTTCCAGAATGAATTGTGCTCTCAAACCACGGTACCACTGTATATAAAAGGTTAAAACATGGCTTCATTGAGCTCTTTAAGTCTGTCTTATGACCTGCCATATTCTTTAGCACCTTGATAGTGGCTCAAAGGTAGCACTTGAAGAGTGCTTTCAGTTTTCTGAACCTTGATCAGGATTAAAAGTGAATGACCCCTAGGACACACAGGATATTCCCAAGCCGTCCCTCCTGTACTACAGCCTGCAGTTTAGCTAATCACCCATGTGTATATATATGGGGAGTAGACCGTAAAATGGAAATGTGGGCCCTGTGCAGTCTAGGTCAGGTGGAGTCAAGGGGTTGAGCTCTGGTTGCTTGGACTGTGAAAACATGGAATTCAGTGACTCTGCCATTGTGCTGACACTTCACCCTGATAATATGGCTACGTTCACACTGCAGGGCTTAATGCTCAATTCTGATTTCCTGCTTAGATCAGATTTTCTGTTTGCCTGTTCACATCACTCTTTTTAATGTGGGCAATATCAGATTTCAATGTGAACGGTTCACTGTACTGAACTGGCCCGCATGCACACAAATCAACAACGACACAATAACGCGCATGTGCAAAAACAAAGACGTCACTTTATTGATTTGAAAACTGCCCGCTTACGATATGAGCCTTCCAGTTTAGCCTGAACAGATTTATCTCCCCAAATACTTATTAAATCCAGCATCTCATTGTCCCTCCACTGGCCAACTTCTGTGCTCTCCTCCATGTTTGGCACTCTGACAGAGAGATATAGTGAGTTCCACCTGCGCAGAATTGTGATGAACGTCGATCAACGTTTAAGTCACATAAATTCCGATTTCGCTGTTCAGACTGTTCAAAAATGCAACCCGAGTCACATATGAGCAAAAAATCGGATTTGGGCCACATTTGTCCTGCAGTGTGAACATAGCTGTATGTTCTGCTGCTTTTCTGTTGGTTTGAATCCAGTGCCTAGGCTGCATGTGCCACCGGATCTTCAGACATCTGTGGCTAGCATACTAGATATAGCCTATCCTTGCAACATTTTTTCTGTTTACGATGGCACAGATGAGTGTCCTGACAGTTTGACTTCCGTGACACTTCCATCCAGCAGTACGAACTACTGACAGTGCATTGCTCTTTGTGAGGAAGAGC
Source organism: Mormyrus lacerda (assembly GCA_015163995.2). Classification (NCBI taxonomy): domain Eukaryota; kingdom Metazoa; phylum Chordata; class Actinopteri; order Osteoglossiformes; family Mormyridae; genus Mormyrus; species Mormyrus lacerda. The sequence goes on along the minus strand of JAABNX020000044.1, from coordinate 17,267,845 downwards.
TACCTACATTTGCTTTTAAATCCAAATGCCGTCTTCTTTCTCCCCGACTGATGTCACCTCAGAGACAGTTTCTGGTAATATAGAACCAGTTTTGGTTTGTCACTTAGGAGCCTGCTAAACCTACAGCACTTATACTAATGATGACTAATCACTTGATCATTTGATGTCATGAGGTCACACCATTCATGTAGGACACTTATATTGTGGGATTTGTGGTTTATCCATCGTTTGTGCCTGTTCCTAAAACGCCTGTAATGACATTTCAGGTGTCTGGGATTTCAGTTTAGGGTCAATGAGCAGAGGTCTAACAGCTGCTAAATCCATCTTTAATTTGGTAGCAAATGTGTGTCACTTTACAACTGCTGATACTGCCACCACTTAGAATTTTTACTGTGTGTAAAACATAGGCATTCAAAATTATAATAAAAAAATGCAATTCACTAATCCTAATAGTATGAGACTAAGGTGGAGGTTGAATTACAAAGAGGATTTATATAATTATTGTCATACCGTACAATTATGAAATGACTTTCAAGTATTATGTGTATATGAATGACTCGAGACAATAGTCAGAAATCATAGTGTAGGAGGGCCAGGAGGCCAGGAGGTCCAGTCCCAAAACAATTCAGGTGGCAACAAAAGCGCACTTGATACTGAACTATATCATTTTGTTAAATCGGTTTTTACATTAGCCTTGGCATTCCTAAGAGTAAATTAACAAAGAGGAAGAAAAATCTATTTGCCTCTTACAACATAAGAACATAAGAAATTTAAGCTCGTTTGGGGAGTTAACTAATAGCTCAGAGTTGTTAAAATCTTATCTAGCTGTGATTTAAAGGAACCCAGGATTTTAGCTTGCACTACACTTACAGGAAGACTATTCCATACTCTAAGTACATGCTGTGTAAAGAAGTGTTTTCGCAAATTTATTTTAAAATGATCTCCCGCTAATTTCCATTTATGGCTCTATTATTTAAACTAATATTGAAGTAGCCATTTGGTCTCCTTTGCTCAAAGCTAAACAGATTCAGCTCAGCTAACCTCTTCTCTTAACAGCACGTTTCCTCTGATTCCTCTAACCACGCACATACCTGTCAGACACCATAGTTTTAAAATGCTGGATCGCGGACTGTAAACACTGATTTGGTGGGCCCGAGTTCCATCTGGGTGGGCCTAGGACCACCCGGGCCCAGCCATGTTGCCGCGGTAACTCTGAGAGCATCTTTACCACTGCAACAGTTTACCTTGGAGGAAATTGTGTGTCCTTCAGGTGTTGGCAAAACGCGTAGTGTGAGCCCTACTGACATACGGGGCATCCGGCTCAATGACCCGTGTCAGCCGGCACGTCGCGTTTCACGAGGCAGCGATGTCCCTTCCGAAGCAAGGACACATTCCTGCGGAAACGCCATATCGGGCCAGATTCTCCGAAAAAATACTTTGTGTTTACGCAGATCTGCAACAGCCCTGCATTCACACCAGGACCCGTTTATATTCACATTCAGTCTCACCGTTATTAGCTAAAACCATTCAGTAGCTTTGTCAGTCTTGGTGGATAAAATAATAATAATAAACATCAGAAAACAATACACATGCAATGATTAAACCAGAATTATTCCAAGATTTGCCGATTTAGATGAATTTTCTTCCCTCTGCGTAGACAAAAGTAAATAGGACTCGCTTGCCGGTGCTTGACGTCTGGGAGGCGTGAGACATCTTCTGACGTCTGTGCTGAAGGGGGCGTGTATTACTGTGTAGTAAAACCGAAAGGAGCACCGATTCGCCTTGATTTGTGAATGTACTGCGCGACAAGGTTTCTGATCGCCGCTTTTAAGCGAAGACTGTATGGTTTTGATGGCGGATTTCCGACTGTGCGGTGGTTTGCAGGTGTATTTCTTAAATTCAGCTATCGTTGTAAGCTGAGAATAAGTATTGCAGATCGTCGCCGGGTGAATCTTTTTTTCTATTTATGTGAACGAATAGTGACCTTTAAAGGGTGCCGGAGACGGAACCATCGCGAAGAAACGCCAAAAATAGCGGTGCCAGCGAACTCTCCAGATGAAAACTGAAGTATACCTGAGCACAAAGTTCAGTACCACAGCAAGGCGACTGGCGAGTCCGGCTCGTAAACTTTTTGCTTATATTCAACAACGTGAAGTAATTGTATTTGCAGCGTAGAGCGCAGCAATGCCGAGCATGCGACAGTCGTACACGGTGACGGTGCCGGAGGAGCCTCCGGCAGCCGCGTTTCCCTTTCTCAAGCAGGACCTAAGGCGCAAGAGCCCTACAATGTCGGGCTCTATGCTGGTGTCCACTTTCGTGGGGCTCCTCATTAACCAAGCCAAGGTAAGCACGGTCGAATCGACTCCTTTAACGCACTCAGTCCTCTACATGCGATTAGTCAGATTAACTACCGTATATGTACTCCCACGTCTGTGGAACACGCTGATGGAACAATTCACACTTAGTCATACTGTGTTTATAAGCATGATGGAATATGTATGTAATATCCATGTAATATTTGTAGTACCTCAGAACTGAAGTTGCTTTGTTAGATGGCTATCTGCAGAAATTTACTGTATCTGAACATCTGTAATACGGACAAATGGGCAGATCCTTTCGTTATATAACATCCTATTCATATATCTGTACTCGTTTAATGTTACGAATGAATGAAGCGATGTTAAACGGTAAAATTGTTTTATTGGTTGTTGTAATTAAATGACAGGTTTAATTGTGCATATAGTTTTCGAAATGAGTTTGGTATTTCAAGTGAGATCAAATGAATCGCCCGTACACAAACCATGATTAGATTTTGATGTAAACTGTGTCGAACAGAAAGATGGATGAGTTATTGTAAGCATTTGGCAGGGACTGACAGTGTTTTATAGTGCTATTGGGTTTGTCGTGCCAGTGTGTCTTCTCCGTATTTTAGTTGTGTGCTCTGCCGCCGATGCGAGTAACAGTTACGCAGAGGCCGGAATGAGCGAAATATGCGCTATTGCCTGCGGCCGGGTTATGTAACAGCCAATCCGGTGGTTGCTTTCGAACGCCCGCTGACGTCGTACATGCCGCCTTATACTGCACAGCCCTACAGGAGCCATGTACCTACATATGTGGGCGCTAAACCCGCAGCACATATCAATTCCCAAATAAAACAGTCAGCGTTGCTAAATTTTTTGCACTTCCTTTGTAATATGTTTTGAAATCAAATAGTTCATTTCCAGATAGACATTGCGTACCTTGATTTCCTGGGCAGGCTTCAGACCCTAATGTAATAATTTTTTTATTGGAATATCATCAGATGAATGATCATCACAATCTGATGTTAAGTCTTGGGTCGATTGTGTGGAGCAATGTGCGGCTCAGGATTAGGACACTGTGCTGGTGATCAGCAGGTCACAGGACCAAATCCCTGGGTGGCCAGGAGATTTCACTGTTGGGCCCCTGAGCAAAAGGACCTTAATCCTCTTTTGCTCCAGGGATAGTCTGACCCTGCTTTTCTCAAAATCTATGTTGCTTTGGATATAAACGCCTCCTAAATAAATAATAATGTAAAATGTCCTGCCTGATGCTATGCTTGCCGTATCTTGCTATACTGAGCCACAGCCGGTGACCAGCAGGGAAAACCGTATCGGCATATATTTTATTGTATAATAGCTGCCTTTTATTCTAGGAGGCGTAAGTAGCTCAGAATTTTATGTTTAACCCACTTATGCATCTAGAAGACTCCTGCAGAAATTCAGGTTAAGTAGCTTGCTTTGTTTTTCCCCGGCTGCGGGAAATATGGAATATGAGTCTTGCTTAGACAACTCATTTTTCAGTAATCTGTAATGAAGTTGTGAAGTTGCTTAATATGTCAGCGGGAATTCTTCAGTTGTTTGAATAGAATCCTTTGACATTGTCTTAGGTGTGTCAGCGTTTTCCTGTGGTCAGCGTGAGGAAAGTTATGAGTATATTTCATGTCACAACAACACCGCAGTTAAACTATAATAAAGATATGGTCGTATATTTATTTAAAGGAAAATCTTATTTTAATCCCATATTTATTATAACAAATATATAATTGATTATTATTTGTTGGTTCTGTTGTTCACTACGACATGCTTAAAGCCTGAACAGGTTATGGGAACCTTTCTGCATACCACTCATTGCTGGATGTTCAACATCACCAGCCAAGCTGATTTGGTGCTCTGGTTGCAGACACACTTGTGCTGGGGCGTTTTTTCCCCGTGTACAAGTGTGAGCACATCAAAGCCTGCTTTAGATAACCTTCCCCGATGTTACTGTTTAAGAACTGTGTAGTTATGCAATACAGTCCTCTGCTGCCTCGTGCCTTTGTGCTTCATAAGGGCACTGTGCTGAATTATATTCAGCAGATATGAAAGAAGCATTTGGGTTTTTTTCACTCTTATCTGCGTAACATGAGAGCATAGGACCTTAGATATGCTCAAGGTCTGCTGATAAGGGCAGTTAGATCCACTAATGTGACTATGTGGTTGTTAGAAGTGGAATGGAATGCTGGCACTGCTGTTACCTCAGCAGTAATATATCTCTAATGAGGCCACTAGGTGCAGATTTGCAGGTTTTCTATAGAAAAAAAAAGATCTTTCTCTGCCTACTGAGGGTCATTAGGGATACTTACGTACGACAGTAAGACATTTAATAAGCGCGGTGGTCTCCAGTCTTCATGTTCTCAGCAATCTGTGTTCATGCAGGTAGCTTATGATCCGTCGGCCAGCATAAGGAGCTGTGGTGGGTGTAGGGGTGGGGGGTCAGGACACAGAGTCTTGCGGCTCCTCAGGCCCCGGACTCGTGCCAGCTGGTGTTTACTTAGCGCGGTCAGTGTCGCCGTCCCGCGGCGCACTCCTGGAACGGTGCCAGCCCACAGCTGGGTTCAGGACCTCAAAGCACCTTGTCGTTTCGGTTTATTTTCCATGGTTCCCCCAGGAAAGCTTTACCACTCTTCTTTTTCAGAGCCTGCATGCTCCATGTCTGGGTTATAGGCTCTTGACAAATGAACGAAAAAGGAAGAAAGCAAGGCCCCAGGCAGCCATCTGTAATATTAATACATTTATTCATGGGGTATTAAGTAGAATATTTCAGTTCACGACCTTGCTGAATCGTAAGATGTCCTTTGGCGCTTGTCGGTTGGTGCTATCAGGCACCCTTGGCTATAGTGCTGTTCATCAGTGGCGTGTGAAAAAGACCTCATCGTTTAGCCCTCGGCAGAATCCAGGTTCGCTTCTTTGTGACCTTAAAAGGACATTGCGTTTCCCTAAGCCTGTGGGGTAATGCCCTTTGAAAGGTGTGTTAGAAATGGCTTTCTGGGCAGTAATTCACACGTGGCGTTAGCTGCGGCAGTGCTCCATAATCTGAGCTGGAGCAGTGCTCTGCTTTCTGTAGTCAGGAGTTATAAAAGCAGGATTAGTTTCTTTCTGCCCTTCTGTGGAAGAGGACACTGGCACACTGTGACCCACATGCATCTGAGAGATTGAGAAGGTGTGGTAGAGGGAGAAATTTAGATGAGGTGTGTGCTTTCTGTGTGAGTGACGTGTGTGTGTGTGTGGCAAGAGGAAGGAACAAGGGTGTGTGTCAGCAAGAGGAAGAGAAAAAAAGCATTTGACAGGGGGAGACAGAGCTGTATGTGTATGTGTGTGTGGCAGATAGGGAGAGAGCGATCTAGAAAGCTTGGTGAGGCCCAGCAGCGTGAGGACAGGTGTGACCGCGGAGCCCCGCAGCCTTGTGACAAGGACAGACCGCTCCTGCTGTCTCTGGCACTGACGGCTCCTCCCGCAGGACCAGCCTGCAGGGGCTCCTGCGAGACTCGGCTGCCGTGTTTGTAGCGAGGCGGCGCACGCCGCTAACTATGTATGATCGCATTCTGGATGCACCCATTTGTCTAAAACCCAACAGAAGTGGGGCAGAGGTGCTGGAATGCTCACCGCCCTCCCCAGGTGCTCCTCTGTAACATTGTCTGTTGATTTCGAATATTCAGCTTCTTAAGCTCCAACAGCAAAACACCAGGAATCCACTTACCAGTTCTGGGCCAATGAATTGGGCCATTTTGGGAAGCAGTGGGATTATTTTGCATACTAGCAGCGTTTGTTCTGTCCAAAGAAACAAACCGTTCCCTCATTGTTCTTCACGTGTGATGTATAAAATGCTCTGTCCAGCCGAACCTCCTTTTTTGCGTGGGTTCGCGTGTTTATTGCTTATCAGCTCTCTCACGTCAATCATTCATTTAGCGGATTTTGTCCAAATCAAATCTCCTTCACACGTTGCAGTTACGGTGAAGTAGCTAGAGCCTGCGTGCTGAATGCCGCCCGGCCAGCCATGGTTTGGCGACGATCAACGAAGCGGAAAGGCAGCGGTGTGAGTCCTGTGTTATGCTCTTTGGAGTAGTGCTGGCCACGGGTATGAGTAGCACTCTGTATAACATGAGGATGCGAGCCGGTGTATCAGCCGACTGAGCCAGCTGTCTGCACACCGCTGGCGGGCGTCCATAAGGACAGCCAGGGATTAGGAGCATCTGCTCGCCACCGTAGGCGCGGCTCTGGTACGGCAGCCAGCGCGCACCAGATAATTAAATGGGACGTGGAGGGTGGGGGGCTATTTTGGGCCGTGACGCTGCGGTGCTGTCACGCCCCTCACGGTGTCTGAGAGATGACACATACATAGATCAGTGCAGGGTGGGATGTGAGACCCCGGCAGATGACTGGTATCACACGTCCTGGGAACACAGCGGCGAGTTTTATGATATGATGATTATTGATTAAATGAGTGGAATTATGAGTCTTTTGTTGGCTTTGCTCCTTTTGTGGTTCTTCTGTGAACCATCCAAGGTCCTGACCCAGTCATGGCAAAGATGGCAACCTCCTTGAGCTGAGCCCAGGTCTTCCCCTCGCTGCCCTCTGGCGGAGGCTCATTGGTTTGTGGAGGGGGTCACCTCCAGCTTGGGCTGAGCTCCGGTCTGGGCAGTAGATTGGGTTTCTTTCCACTGCGTCACCAGGGAGCGTGCGGGGCTGCGTCGTGCTGGAAAAAAACAGTGCTGTGTCAGGTTTCTACTTTGTCTCTCGCACAGGGCCTTCCCGTCAACAATCTGGAAGTGAGTCACACTGTGGGGAGCTGTAGACCCTAATTGGACTCTGTTTGCTTGCGTGTGTGTGTGTATATGTGTATATGTGTGTGTACGCTTTTGCATTTACCAGATTGTGGAGACCAAATTCCTCCACAATGTGGTAAAACCTGTTACGTTTTAGCTTGTGAGGACATTTTTTCAGATCCCCCACAATATAAACCTCAGTTTAACAAAAAAAAAACTGAAGTAGCTAAAAGTTTTGGATTTTGTTCAGTTACTTGTGGTTGAGGTTAGGGTAATGATAAATTATGATAATGCCTGTAGACATGAATGGAGAGTCCCCAAAATGATAGGTATACACAGCTCTAGAAAAAAATAAGAGAGTACTGTATATTAAAAATCTGCATTTTTAAATCCTGATTTAATGCTGGCAGAAGGCTACACCGTGAGGCGGGCTGCTTCCGGGCTGAAAGTTTCTAAGGCATCATCATACACAAGAAGAAGGTGAAGCGGGAGACACCGGCAGTGGCCAGAAATCAATCAAGTAGAGGGCGGAAGTGACTTTCTAATGCCAGAGATGACTGTTAACTTATCCGGCAGTGTCTCATAAATCGGAGGACGACCTCAAGTGACCCTCAAAAAGAATGGGAAACATTAAGTGGTGTGAAGCGCAGTAGTAGGACAATTCATAACAGGCTCCTAGAAACAGGACTGATGTCCCATAAAGCAAGGAAGAAGCTCTTCGTCAATGAGAGGCAGGGAAGAGGCAGGCTGGAGTTTACAAGAAAATGTGTATTTTACATACACGCATATCCATAATTTGAGAAGTGAATGAAACTGAAAATGTTGGCTTGCTGTCTTAATTTTTTCCAGTGCTGTATGAAGTGTGTGTGTGTATGTGTGTGAAAGTCAGACAGAGAATGCATGTGCATATTATATTATGTGATTAAAATCTGTTGTTTTGAGGTCATGGGGACCATTTTTTTTTGATCACCACAAAGGGAAATTCGGTTTCATAAGAATCTGTAAAAAACTAAAAACGTCAAAAGTATTGATCTTGTTCGGTTACTTATGGTTAAGGTTAAGGCTCGGTAGGTGTTCAGGTTGTCAATGTTGGGATTAAGGTTTTCCCTATAGAAACAAAAGGAGAGTCCCTACAAAGATACGAGTACAAGCGTCTGTGTGTCTGCTGAAGGGACGATTGCCTTCTGGTCTCCAGCTTTAATCCTCTCATGTGCCACCACTACATGAGTCACTGCTTTGGCTTGTTGGCAAACTCTCTTTCTCCCCTCTGTACTGTGAACTTGAGGGTCGTTATGTGCGTTTATTTTCAGTAACTAATCCCCCCCCGTGTATTCACAGAACTCCAAGAGTGCCCAGGGGCTGGTAGGACTACGAAATCTAGGGAACACGGTGAGTTGGCTCTTATGTTCTTTGCTGAAGTATAGCTACCGTGGCTTCTTATAGACAGGAGTCACTATGCATGTCTGGTGCTGGGTAGTCACACCTGGGCCTCATGCATGTTCTCTTCAGATTGGGTTTCATTGAAGCCACTTGTGTGTCGTGTATCAAGCTGAGTACAGACTTTATGTACCCTGATTCCGCTTCCTGAATGGGAGCCCTTAGGTAACGGTACAGAGGGTGTTCCAAAAATAAATTCTTCCCCACCAAATACAAATTTAAGTATAACCCCCCCCCCCCCAAACCCACTTCTGCATACCCTCCATTCCTTTTCAAGAGCACTTATCTGTTGAGCATTTTAATTACTGCTCATGTCACTGCCGTGGCAGAGATCCTCGCCCGCATGCACCATGTGACGTTACAGAGCAGCAGGTAGTCAATACAGCACTTGCAGGGCTTTTTTTCGATGTGCCCTTGAGGGTGACACTTAACCATGAACGGATATAATAAAAACCCAGCTGCACAAAAAGAACGTCGCTTTGGGTGAAAGTGGACCGGCTTAGAAATGTGACGTAACGTAATGTAAGAGAGCTTTATTTTAAAATCCTGTTTGAATAATAACTCTGTGTGTGTGTGTGTGTCTCCCACAGTGTTTCATGAACTCCATCTTGCAGTGCCTGAGCAACACGCGTGATTTGCGTGACTACTGCCTCCACAGTTCTCACCGGCGAGACCTCAACAACAACAGCCGCACTCACACCGCGCTCATGGAGGGTAAGGCTCGGCCCGGCCCGGCCCCGGCGCTGCCACCGGCCTCCTGCGTGGCCTCTGATGGCCCCCGTCTCTCGTCTCCCCCTTCAGAGTTCGCCAAACTCATACAGACGCTTTGGACGTCGTCGGCCAGCGAGGCCGTCAGCCCCTCTGAGTTCAAAACCCAAATCCAGAAGTACGCTCCCAGATTCGTGGGCTACAAGTAAGTGGTATCGACCCCCCCACAGGAAACATTGCTGTCCAGTCTAGTTCAGCCTAGTTTTCCCCTACATATTAAGGTAAATGTAAAATAGCAAAATTTCCATGTTTAATGTATTTAAATATAGTTACTGTTAAAGACTCTTCTGTAAAGGCAGCATATCTTCACTGTCCAGTTAAAAACATGCATCGCCAAAAAACTCATTATTTCAGGAGTGTGAAAAAATGCATTTTTTCAGAAACTACTTTACAAAATATTTCTAAATAGTGAACAGATTAATGTTTTAAATGGACCTGCATGGATCCTTGTCAGCAGGGCATATATGTTACTGTCAAGATAAAAACTAATCTTGCTTTATATTCTCACTTAATGATGTTGGTTAGCTACCTGCCTAGCTATCAACATTAACTCTTTCAAATTAGCCATATAAAGTAATTCATACAAATGACTGTTGTGAGTAAAAACGCTAACTAGTGCAAACATGAATATTAGTTAAATAGATGACTTCATGAAACATATTTGCATTGGTCATTTAGATGTCAGATGCTATCGGGAGACAGGAGAATGGGTGTTCTCCATCGTTAATAAAAATATTACAACTGTCAAATAGTGGACATACATGGTTTTCACTGGACAGCAACATTAACTTGTTTAAATTAGTGATATAAAATAATTCCTACAAATGACCATTATGAATGCAAATGTTAACTAGTTAAATAGATGACTTTCATTGATCAGTTTGATGTTAAATGCTATCAGGAGACAGAGGAGAGTGGGCGTATTCCCTCTATAGTTAAAAGAGTGGACCGTGACAATATGTAATGGTGAAAGGGAATTCTGTAAGCAGAACATATGAGAGCAGACTATGATATGGAGTAACGTAACCAGGCTGCCTTGCTCTCCGCATGCTCTAGCCAGCAGGACGCACAAGAGTTCCTACGATTCCTGCTTGATGGGCTGCACAATGAGGTGAACCGGATCGCTGTGCGACCGCGGGCTCACATGGAGGACCTGGACCACCTACCGTAAGTACCAGACCCCAAGCCCATGCCGTGACCCTACAGGGCCTCGTGCCCCCTGGGGGACACACACCACATGTTTAATTTAGCTAAGTGGCAGGAGGTAGCATGGCTCGATGCGACATCTCACTGTTGGGCCCTTGAGCAAGGCCCAATGGCAGCACCCAGAAACGACACGGTAATTACCGGGTTTGGGTATTTAGATTTAGATTTGCTTTGTGCCTTTTACAGTCCTGCTGAAAGGCGGATTAGCAGAGTGTCGTGAGCCTGTGACTGGGAGTTCAGACCCCTTCTTTTCATCTTGAGATTGACCTGCTAATGAGCACAGGTGGCCCATTAATGTTACATTAATGCTTCATTAATGTCATAAGGGATTTCTTGTAAACCTAAAACTGGAGTCTCCATAACAGTCCGTAAACAAAGTCCTTAGTTTTATCTTGCCAGTCTGTGTTTTTGTATTTGATTTACCGGTATGTTGGATGTCCAATTAAAGATAAATGTTTAATTAGTAGAGTTGCATTATATATATGTGTGTGTGTGTGTCCACTGAACACAGTAGTATATTTATAGTGTCTAAAAATATAGACTTTATATTTTAGATTTGGGTTATTTTCTTTTTTAGTCTTCTGTGCAGGGCCTCTAAGCTTCTAACAGTGGGTTCATAAGGCGTTCACTTTGTTCGTCATCCAGTGAAATTCCTTCAGCTGTCGTTTTTTTTTTCCATTAGTCACAGAAGCTGACAGCTATGCTGTTGGTTCCTGTCACAATGTTATATAAACGTTTACGGACCACCCAAGCCACTAGCGGCTGTGTGACGGAACCCAGCTTTGCCGGGGAAGGACTCTGACACACTGGGAATTAGCCTCCTCTTACTGGATGGTCCATTAGAAGGCCACCTGGAAATCAGGCCAGGCAGGTATGGTGCGAGGTGCTCCCTCTGACACAGGTCTGCTCCTTTTCCCTTCCCTGCAGCGATGACGAGAAAGGGAAGAGAATGTGGAACAGGTACCTTGAGAGAGAGGACAGCAAAGTAGTGGGTGAGTGTCCAGCTCGCTGCCGCCTTCACATGCGAAACCCTTCCGACAGCTCCCCGCCCGTGCGGGACGCGTCCTCAGATTCAGACATCCGGCAGAACTAGGTGAAATCGAGACTGGTGGAGCAAATGGGTTTATTGGAACCAGGCGTACAGAAACCAGGCTGGGGTGGGACCAACACAGAAAAAGTGGCAAATGTGACCAGAGGTAAAACGATCGACGATAGGTGGGGGGGGGCAGGGTTGTGAAAGAACAGGATGCAGGTGGCAGATTAAGGCTGAGGAAAGGGAAGGTAAACACTGATATTGAGTGGCGTACAGGAAGGAACAGGTGTATTGAATGAATGTATCCAATTTCCCTTCTCGAGACGTGCCATCCAAAGCTAACCAGTGTCTCTGGATAAAAAAAGATCTGTGGCTTTGCTGTTGGCTGGGCTGGCATCTGGTTCTCAGAGGTGGGCTGGGTAACAGCTGTAGCGCTGAGCAGAACACGGTTAATATCTGTCTACCTGTGTCCCGGCACAGATCTCTTTGTGGGACAGTTGAAAAGCTCCTTGACATGCAGCGAATGCAGCTACTGCTCCACGGTCTTTGACCCTTTCTGGGATCTCTCCCTGCCCATCGCCAAGGTATGTGGCCTGTCTCGCGTTAGCTGCCCCATTCGCAGGACCTGTGGGCAATCCCAGTCGTTTTATCGCTGTCTGTCACCCAGAGGAGGAAGGGCTAAAAAAAACGAATGAGTCAGGAGTGCGACCTTTGTGGGGCTTTTGTGGATAACAGCTAGTACGATTGACCTCTCTGTCCACAGAAGACCTACGGGGAGGTGAGTCTGATGGACTGCATAAGGCTCTTCACCAAGGAGGACATGCTGGATGGTGACGAGAAGCCGGTGAGTTCCTGCCGGCCGCCTCTGTGCCACAAACACGACGCGGTGAAATGAGCAGCACGGACAGTCGGGGACCACAAAACTTTTAACAGCCTGCCATATTTAAAAGGCTGTTTTATAGGAGGAGGTACTGTTTTTAGATGCCAATAAAATGAGACTCCCTGCCTGGGGGCGGGGGGATGCACACGGAGCTCCTACAGAAATCAGTAATGTGAGTGTGTGTTTGTTTGCTTGCAGACGTGTTACAGATGTAAAGCCAGGAAAAAATGCACAAAGAAGTTCACCATCCAGAAATTTCCCAAGATTCTGGTGCTTCGTATCCTTTCCCAGCATGGAGGCAGGATTTTTGGAGAATTTCATATTGCGTACTGCAAGAGACTGTTCAGTTGTCATACTTCAGATTAAACTGTCCCCCTATAGTTTGTTAAAATGATTTCCCACATATGAATTGATATATTGCCAATGATATTACCACTTTCCGTGAAATGGTGTTTCTGCGTAATATACAAAAATATATATCGAGCTACAGGAAGTGAGCTATGCCCTTGACTAATGCCCTCACCCAGATCTGAAACGCTTCTCAGAAGCCCGGGTGCGAACCAGCAAGCTGTCCACGTTCGTCAACTTCCCCTTGAAGGACCTGGACCTCAGGGAGTTTGCGTCGGATAACAGCGGTGAGTTCCCGGCGTGCCTCCCTACCCTTTTTCTGGACGTGTGTCACCCTCAGGTACACCAGATGATGGCCAGTAATTATGAGGGAATAATAATCTCATCATCCTGTTTTATCTTTCTGCAGTTCATGCAGTATACAACCTGTATGCAGTGTCCAATCACTCAGGCACCACCATGGGGGGCCACTACACATCATATTGTCGCAACCCCACGCTGGGGGACTGGTACAGCTTCAATGACTCCAGGTTGGCATGAATTCTGTTCTCTGAGCTTTCATACCTGTGCAGCCAGGGAATTGGACATGCACACGCAAACACGCATGGGTTAGTGATATTTGGACATGCACACGC
>JAABNX020000044.1:17219087-17254336 GCA_015163995.2 Mormyrus lacerda | reverse complement strand
TCATACCTGTGCAGCCAGGGAATTGGACATGCACACGCAAACACGCATGGGTTAGTGATATTTGGACATGCACACGCGTGGGTTACTGATATTTGTATGTTTGTTTGTATTTAGGGGTGCAGTAGGGGCAAATTCAGAGGGCCCTGCATTTTACCGGGGGTCCTTAAATACTTGAAATAAAATAATTGGACAGGAGCAAGGTGACATTTTGTCCGGGGACCCAGAATTGCTAGCCCTTGTGTGCGTGAGCGTGTGCGCGAGCGGGTATACCTATCCCATAACGTGATAAATATCCGTTTTTCATTTAATAAAAATAAGTGACTGCTATGAAAAAACTAAAACTGCAAAAACTTTTGTATTTTGCTTGGTTACTTATGGTTATGGTTAGGACAGGGTGGGGGTTAGGGTTGTCATGGTTAGCATTAGCATTTTTCCCATAGAAGTGAATGATGAGCAGGCCACAAAAGGATAAGTATTCCTGATGTAGGTAGGTGTGTGTGTGTGTGTGTGTGCGTGTGTACACGCGCACGAATCCAATTCCCTATGTGCCTGCCAGAACCTCTTACCTCCCTATTCCCACTCTCCGTCTCACCTCTTTAGCACCCCGTGGCTTTCTCTTTCCCTCTCTCCCTCTACATCCGCCATCTCTCCCTGCATGTCATCAACACCCTGGGCTTTTTTAGCACAGCTGTTATTGGATATCAGCACCAGAGGCCTAACCCTGTCTACATCCTGTGTTTCCATCCTCTCGTCCTGTGCTGCCCCATCTATAATAGCCGTGTGTGCCTTCACAGCCCTCTGTGTCCTCCTGGGCTGCCCTGTGTGTGTTTGGCTTCCTCGTTCTCCTCTCCTGTTTCTGTACTAAGGCCTCTCATCCGCACCTCTCCACAGAGTAACGCCGATGTCCTCCAGTCACGTGCGCAGCAGCGACGCCTACGTACTCTTCTACGAATTGACATCTGGCCCGCGGTTGTGAGGTCCCCCTCAGACATGGGCGGGACGGCGCAGGCTCGCCGGAGCGTGAATCGGACTACTGAGGACTAATCCATCAGAGAGGGAGCTCAGCACATAACCCCCCCCCACCTCCCCCATCTCAGAACTAGATGAACGGAACCCGTTTTCCAATGGGAAGAAGAACATCTGTCCCAGATCACCTGAGAGAGCTGGAAAAGCGCTGGGCCCAAGGCACCTTCACCATATGTGCATATAGGCCTCTTGTGATGGCGGCAGCGTACCTTCAGGCAATAACCCGGACGGCTCTGTCTCAGAGGTCCCCTCTCTATGCACTGCGACAGGAGCCCTCGCTCGAGTTACACCGTCTGCGTTCTCCAGCATGCCTCAGCCGTAGAGGCTCCTATAGTTTTTGGTTTAACACTAACCCCCAAAGCCTGAAATCCACATAACCTAAATGGCTCTCTGATGCCCCCTGCTGAAACCTTTTGGAACAGGGGGCCATGGACATAACTACAGACCTTGTGTTTTCACCAGAACTTCACACCTCTCTCCAGCCGCATCCCTCCCTACCTCCATACTCTCCCCTTCCGTTACACGCACACAGCCCCAGTGCCTATTGTTTGTCATTTCTCACCACTCCAGTCCACTACCCACCTGACCTACTTCCTCCCTCCTCATTGGCCTGTTCTAAAACCTCCCCCACCTCTCACCCATTGGCGATGAGGGAAGGTGTTAAGCCATGGAAGGGGGCCATGTTTTTTGTATTGTCATTGTGGGGCTGCTAGAAAAGAACTGTGAATGGACATACGACGTAAAATAAAAGCTCATAATTATGGATTATTTTCACATTGACTTCATGCCACTGTACAACATGGAAAGAATGTTCTGAAACACATACATGAATTGAAATGTGTGTGTCTGTGTATGAATATTTTTATATTATGATGCAATATAGAGAATGTACTATGCGGTGGTGCTGAACGTGACCCATTACTGTTTTTGGTTTATTTAATAAGCTAAAGAGAGAATACTTTTGTTTGATGCTTATTGGTGACAATGTGATGAAGTCTGTTTTTAACAGGGGCAGTTAAAAAAAAATATATAAATAAAAAACATTTTGAGAATCTTTTTCCCAGTTCCTGCTTTTGTATTTGGTGTGCATTCTGGAGGTCCGCCTTTCTGCTGTACTGTTTTTCTGTGTGCTTAAATCCCAGGAGGCAGAACTTTGAGTCAGCTGTTTAACCTGAATTGTTTTAGTAAATATTTAGCCGCGTACATTTACATTTCATTTATTTAGTAGACATTTTCCCCCCACAGCCACGTACAAGTAAAAGTCAGAAAGCATGGTCATCCGGTGTCCATGGACTAACTGGGGTTAGGGTCCTTGCTCAACGGCTCGCCGATGAAGTCATTTCACCAACCACGAGGTATGAACCGGTGACCATTCGTCCTACCTTGCAGGGCCACACGCTGCTCCTGGCTATGTTGCTAGACAGGATAAAAGAATCTGCCAGCTGCATAGATACAAATAAGGTGTTACTGGATAGGTGACATAAACATGACTAATGTTACCTAGGTTGCAAAACAAAGCGCATACATTCGATATTTATTTTAGTTCAACATCATGCGCTTTGTATGACTGAGGTTATAAAAGATCCCTGCCCATCTTTTAAAACAGTAGGGGTGGTACCCCGATGTGCTGGCTAAAATTACCCACTGTAGCCCTCTCAAATCTTGGCTCCTTATCATCCACTGTGTCTATTTGGTGAATTCTCTCCTGCCCCTTCACCACTTTGGCTACTGTGTGGTGAGCGTACTGGTGCAGAATGGCTGCACTCACATCACCCAGGTGGGGGCTACACAGTGGGGGGTGGTTAAAGTAACTCTCCATTGGTTTTGTAAAGGGTGTCTTGAAATGCACTATATAAATGTAACATTCATTCGTCCATTCATTCTTTTCTCACATGGTAATAGTACAATAATAATCGTTATTTTACACATAATTCTCATAATGTCATCATTAGCCATAAATGTACAGTTCATTGTAGTGTATTTAATCATAAGTTTCTGTACAGTTCGTTTGCTTGGGCAGAAATGTTTCTTTAATTTTATTAAAACTTGATACACCGGTCCGCAAGGTGGCGATCTCTACCACACAGACGGAGAGAAACAACAGCTTCCTTAGAGAATGACCGGACTCCGCAGGTAAGGAACGCCTCAGGCCGGGGGATGGCATTGTCTTGAAGTCCACACTGGGAAGAAGCACGGGGAGGAAATTCTCAGTAAGCAAGTTGTTTATGTTTTTTTCCCACTGCAGCTGAGCAGCCCAGACCATTTTTGCCCTTAGGGGAGCACTGCCTCTCACGCGATACACTAACATCTGACGTTCCACCCGTATTGGATGCTTCCTTATCCGAGTCCTCAGGCCGTGAAGGTCCTGCAGTGTATGCTGTGTGTGTCTGCGCTGATATGCACTAGTAAGTCTCAGGCTACCCACCACCCCTGCCAGGATATGCGGTTCGAAGATGGATAGTTGGAAGCCTGAGGTGCAATTTCTACTCATGTCCACTAGAGTGCGCAAATGCTATAAGACATAATGCAAGAACAGTACTTTCACTGAAGGATTTACAAGGCGATGGTGTTTTGTCTTTCAAAGTCATTCGCATTGTCAGAAATGGCTATAGGAGCCCCTTACGCAGACGTTATTTACACGTCTGTTGTATTAATTTCGATACACCTGCAGCATGACTATCCTTATTTTTTCCGCTAGGCTGTTGCTGACTTGGCATGACGTTGGTTAATAACGTTGTCAATCAGACGTGGTCAGATTCGCGTATACACCGATTTCCCCGCCCCATCCTGCGGCAAGTCCGCTTTTCTTGTGTGTTTACGTTGTGAGTCGCTAATTTCTGTGCATACAGGTAAAGGGATGTTCATTTTATCCATCTACACAATGACGCTCTTTAACTTGTTGTTTTCGTCAGCATGATAGTAATGCTATTGTTATCATCCATAGTTAAACGGTATTTCATTATATATGAATCCAGTTACAGATTTATTATTATCTGTCATTGTTGCTGTTATATAAAGCACGAAATTAAATGAGCCTCATTTATTGCTTCTCAAAAGAAACCCCATCCTGGGTTTCCGCTTTTATCACCTTTTGCCCCCCACCTTTCCATCCTAGTGAATAATCAAGTTACTCTACTGGATGAAACTGGATCCGGTTCAGAAATCAGCTGTTAAGAGGGTAATAAATATTTAGCGCATCTGCGCAGTTAGGTCGATGTGTGGAGCTTGCTGGGACCAGGCATCGGCATTGTGCTTTCTCAGGAGTTCTACTCGCCTGGAAGAGGCGCTCTGTTCTAGAACCGCCCCGGTGCCAATCGCCCCGTTTCCAATGGCGATGCAATATACGAGCTCTCTAGCTCGGCTGTTTTGCCATCGGAGCCGTTCTCAGTTCAGTCATTTTGTGTTTCCTGTTAATGCATCCTGACATGATTCAGATCTAAGGGACTGTTTTGATGTCATCTTAGTACATTGCGTTAACTATATACTCGTCACAATATATTCTCTAATGATATTACAGTAATGAAATTGACACAATGTTAGCATCTTGTGTCAATCTTAAATCGCTACTTTATAAAACTGAAATGTTCATTGCCGATGCCATAATACAGTATTGTTTTCTGCTGTTAAGTCACTGGCTATAAATATGCAGATGGTTTCTCAGAAATAATTTTATATGCTGTGATGTTTTTGAAGGTACAGCCATATGAGTGACATTTGTATTTTATTTATCTCTGAATTGTGGAATGAGGTATATATTAACTGTGAGTTAAAAGCTGGATTTCTGTGACGCTGTGGATAACTGAAAATCCAGCTTAATCATTTAGGAATGACACAATCAACACACAGACTACTGATTTCTGAGCTGCTTATGCCATTAAACACAGACATAACCGAGGAAGAAGTGTTCTGTTAAAAGGGGGCAAGCATTTTGGGGGCATCTCAGTCTGTCATCCACAGGATTGGAATCCAGCAAGATTAAAGCCAGACCTGAGCCTTGAAACAGCCTTAAAAGTAGTCAGTAAGTACAACAAGTGTTCAGAGACAGAATAAGACTAAGTTTTGTGATTACATCCTATTTTTGTTCAGCATCAAACTGTATCTGATCTACAGTCATTTTGCAGTCTCCTTAACATTTATGTTCTTGAAGGTCCAATCAATAATGATGTCATGCTCCTGTTGGGGAACATTTGGCCGATACCAGAAATGACTTTGCAGCTGAGAGGCATTTGCAAGGCAGCTGCAGCTGGTTGCCAAGTGTTCTGCTGAACTTCAGAGCAGCAAAAATTCCCCCACCTGCCCAACAAAAAGAGGGACACGCCTGGACATATTACATAGCCAACAACATTAAGAACAACTAATGGAAAACACGCTCCATGCTAACAGAGTGTATATTTACTACAATAAACCTGCTGTGCATGTCTAAATATGCGATCATTAAATGTGCAAGATTTTACTGTAGCTCACACACATAAAATCCATGCCATTTGCTTCTGACTCACACTGTGCTTGAAATGTGCCATTTGCCTCACTTGTGCATTGCTTTGGACGCCAATATCCGATAAGGTGCCACTTTACAATAAGGTTGCCCATATAGAGTTTATGAATGGTTTATAATCTGATTATTAGTTAGGCTGTAACACTTTGTCAATTATTAGAAGACAATTTTAAACAAGTTTAAAACATGTGTTCTTTTTATTAATGAGCCTTATTGTAAAGTGTCATGTCTGGTAGATGTAAAACGTGAATGTGTAATATTAATACATGTGGGAAATTTAATGTAGTAAATAACTCAATTTCAGTAGACTTGGATTTTATTAAATTTGGGTTAGTGTGCACTTGTGTAGTTGAATGAGTTGTTGGGATTCCATAGGCAAATTTTCGGTGCATGTTTGAAAGAACCATGTTCTGGGGTAGCAACTTACTCACCGACCACAACCACCCATGCTGCTTCTGCAGGTGACAGTCCTTCGGTGGTCCCCTCTTCTGGGGTCTGGTCGTTAGATGGATTTGTCTGATTGGAGGTTGTTGGACTGGCGTTGGTGTCCAAGGAGGAGGAGACCACCGAGGTCGGTACTGCTGTGCCCACTGGCGAGACTGTGACTTGGTTTGAGGACGTCATCGATCTTGTCATGGTGGTGCTTGCGAATACGTCATAAACTGCTGAAATTGAAATAAAGAGAGTGACAGGAACACCAAGGCAGGAATAACAGCCCCAGATTCAAATGAGACATCCGGATAAGTGTAAGATGGACACCTCTCCAGCACACAGCAGATCGCAGAACGCAGAACCTCCCAAGCACGATGCCCTCAAACAAGAGCTTCTGCTCTCCAGAGAAAGAATAAAGTGTTTAACCAAAACATGCAGCCCCCAGTATCACATTTGCTCAGTCTTACACTTAGTGTAGTGTTAATTAATGCATTGTAGTTCATTTTAAGTTCTAATTTAAATCTAAGAATTTCTCACAATTGTTAAAATGCACTTTACCATGGCTTTTCCAGAGAGAAAGAAAAAAAATATTTTCTTGTCAGCATCCAGGTAAGCAAGCACTACACCTGCAGTATAATAATGATGATTTGCCTGAACCCCATTTTTAAATCAAATATAGATTTTGGAAATGTAGTGGGGAAAAACAGTATATATGAAACGTAAAAACTACAAGAGAAAAAAAATGTATGTTGACACCTTTAGTCTGTGAGAACCCTTTTACCACGGTAACTGGTAATCATTTCAGAGTTTATGTTAACATTTAAGACGGAGGAAAGAAAGAGAAAATACAAACTGTAAGTCATAGCAACTATCCACTTGGGATAATCCAGTTTTCCATCTTTCTCGTCTGTCTCCGTAGGTTTTTATTGCAGTACTTTCTGGGAATTTGTACCTGCTTTTATTTTTTGGGGGTTGGGGGAGGAGCTTTACTTATACATAAAATATCTTACATCCAGCATGACGCGCACAGGCAAAAGCCTCATTAGTGTCATAAAGAGATAAAGAGCCATAAAATTGTGCTTGTAGATCAACAGACTGTTCTCAAGCTGGTATCTGTATATGATGAGGTCTAAGATAATGAGGCCCTTTCTATTGGTTTTCAGGAAAGTGGAAGGTCACAGCTGCTTTCCTGAATGCAAACACAGAAATGTGCTGAAATGAAAAGATTCAGAAATCCCACATTTTTTAAAGATTTTTTTAAGATGTGTAGATGAATTAACTTTATTTCTCCTAAAAGTGATAGATCTAAAATGACCTTTGGTTGGAAAGGCATAGGAAGATGAAACATATATCTACAGAATATAATATGAATATAACATCTACAGGTGCGTAGACAGGGTTTATTACTTTCTTTGGACAAATTAAGATATCTTTTTTAAGTATTTATACTTATGCTAAAATTTAGCTTCATACACACTGCAGACTGGGGATTTAAACCCTAGCCAGGAAACATGAGGCAGTTGTGACATATGCATAACAACAAATGCATAACAATTTAATTTCAAAACAATATTTCAGTTAATGTTAATCAAGTACAAAAGTATTTTGTACAATTTTGTTTTAATAGCTGCAAATAACCCAATAAAGTTCAGGCATTGGACATAATTTTTAAACATCCCAGACTCACTTGCAGCAGTAAAGAATGTGGTGGGTTAAGATCAAACGATAAATGATTTTTTTTAAATGACAAAATAATTTTACAGGTGAAAAAAACAAAAGTATCTGTGGAGCTGTATGCTAAAAGTTTAACCCCAGTAGCAATTAGTGCGCTAAAACTGTATAGTGGAAGGAAAAAATGTCTAAAGTCTAAAGAAGGAATGATTCATTTGCAAATGGACATAAATTTTATGACCCAACGACCGACCACTACAATATGCTTATTTCAGGTAGACAATGGCTTAAGGGTAGCTCATTGGTTACTGCTACTGCCTCACACTTAACGGGTTCTATGTTCAATTGTTAACTTCGCTCCATCTGTGTTAAGTTTGCATATTTTCCCCATGTCACAATTTCTCCCGCAGTTAAAATGGTGCCTAGGCCGTGGTGTACGATTACTTCCAGGCCGAAGCCCAGCCTGGGGCCCTGCTATGGCTGGGATAGGCTTCAAGCGACCCTGCTCCGGATAAGCGGCTGCAAAATATATGGAGATGCGGTTCTCCGCTAGTAGGTGCTGTTTCCACAGATATGTCACCATGCTACCGGGCTCGTTGAATGTTAGCGAATGTTGTTGAGCTGAGCCTAATCGGGGACAAGGCAAGAATTACGGGCGCTCCCGCTGCGCCGAAAGATGGGATTTCTTTCCCACTAGCATTGCCTATCATTCTGCTGCTCCTGTCCTGCTCACCGCGGCGCTGCTTTTCTTTTTGCAGGACCGTAACTTTTCTTTCCCCCCCGCCATCACATTAGTAAGTTTCATTTTGTAATGCAGTCCGTTAACCACAGTTGGCCGGGCTAGCGGATTTTACGACCCAGACGGAAGAGCAATCAGTCCTCGGATTCTTTCACCCGGCTCATCTGTATACGATACACAGCAGTTGGTGGGGGGGGGGTTCCAGTGGCAGTTGCCGGTGACTCCGTCGTCGGTGGTGTGAACACCAATGCAGCCTATAGCGCACACGGTGGATCCCGGCCACTGGTATTAAACGCGGAGCCCTAGAGCCGCCTGCCTTCCTCCGTCCCGCGTTATAAGCAGAGAAGCGGACCTGCTCCGCCAGCGCGACGCCACAATGTTGCAGGTGCTGTGTTGCGGCGTCGTACTTTTCCCCGGACTCTTTTTCACCTTCAGGAAACTACTGCCCTGTGCTTTTAAAAAGTGGACAGATGCGGACGTGGTCCTGGTCAGCGAGAGGTAACTGCTTTCATTTAATTTCCCTTTACTTCAGTCTGCATTCGGTTAGTTTTATGGGCAGTAACTGACGATGTAGCCGGCGGTGTGCGGACTTTTACCCACCCGGCTCCCAGTTTATAAGCGCAGCGGTACCTAACTTAGCGACCCCTACTTAGTTATTTTAGGGTAGGAGGAGGGGGGGATAAAAAGTTTAAATGACTAATGCTCGTTGGATTATCTTTATTGGTTAGAGGTAAAGACGTACTTTGTAACTGATTATTATTTTAGCACATTTTTTAAAATAAGATATTTTTAATTTTGCCACCATTGGCGTGTTGTAGATTTACGTTTAGATAAAATATCCGGTCTAAGCTAGTCGCTTCGATGTACTCGAGTGAGGCACATATTTGAACCCGTTCAATAGACTCCTTGTTTATAATCTTCCTAAGACCGGGCCGGGGTGGGGAGGGGGGGTTGCAATGAAAAGTGCTGAGCTCAGCTTAGCTGAAAAGACTGGCCTTAATCACTCGTGCATATATTATTGTAGTAATGATTTTGAAATGCTATTAAAGATGTGCAAAATTTCTCATCTGTTTCCCCCGGTTCGCGATTGTATATTTTGCATTTTATTTCCTCTTCTCGTGTTTTTCTCTCTGTTCCATCGGGGAATGAAAGGCCATCTAACTGCTGCATGACGGAAAGTTGTGTGTTTTTTTTTTTTTTTAAGGATTGCTTAGTAAACTGTTTTTCCGGGCATTAGTGTCCGGCCAGCAGGTGTTCTTTCGAGATTATGAATGTAGTTTGTGAAGATGTTCCCGGCATCTTCCACTCTGACTCATGTACGGGTTGGGAGGTGGGGTACTGGTGGTGGGGGTTCTTAACCCCAGACAAGGTGAAATTCATTCTTAACTATTGACCTTATTCCCCAGCATATCTCATCATCTAATGTTTTGTTTTTTTTACTGTCCTGCTGATTTCAGATGGCATAGCTTCTGTTTCAGCTGTGTTGTGTGTCTGTTGGGTGCTTGACTGTTGATTCTGCTGTCTCTGAGCAGTTTATTTGCTTAGGACTGCACACTCATGTTTCTTCAGCTCACACAGCCCGGTAGCCAAACTGACAGCCTCCGGAGCTGTATACAAAGCACCTCGCTGACTGCTTTCTTAGATGGTCAACACTGTCTACACAGACCCGATTACACATCATTCACATTACTTTGTCTGTTGCTCTGCGTCCCTTAATAACAACCCTATTAGCGGTGTGCCTGTGCGTCCTGTGAAAAGGGAAATGTATGACTGACTTTAGTGTTGCATTCAAGCAATATAAGGAAACACGTTTTCTTGTAAAATATGTGACAGAAAAGTTACACATTTGCACCTTTTTTGTTTTATCGTTTTGCATGAGATTGATTCTGATCACCCTCATCCACATGGATTTTTTGCAGCAGAGTAGTCGTCCCTGTTTTAATATGCATGTTTTGTGTGTGTGGTGTGTTTTTTTTTTTTTTTTTTTTGGTCAATGGTAAACACTGCCGTTGCATGTGAGTGGAAAGGGCCGTCCTCGTTTTTCCATTTCTGTCACCACCGGCCCTCCCGTGTGACTTGGGACTTCATTACCAAGCAGCTGGGGGGTTTAGGAAGTTGTGCGTAAACCGGCTGCAATCAAAATTAACAAAGAACAATGAGAATCGGCTTATTCAGAGCCTGTGAATCGGAGGGAATGAAGCTCTCGTGTGGTACTGGGTAGGAGGAAGAAAAAACGCATCAAATGAAGTGAAAACACTTTTCCTTCCACTGTAACCCTCCACACACACAGAAAAACATGGAAAATGGAAAGAATGCATTGTGCAAATGTGGGACTTGTAATGGTATCTGGCCCTGGATACAGTAGGAGTGTGTGTGTGTGAGAGAGAGCGTAAGTTAAGCTGAGTGTCCTGAATAAGGTGTTTCTATAGCCCCTGCCCCTGTACTGCAGGATTGATTAGTCTTTGGTGTGTCTTTCATCCCTAGGCTGGTGTCCACCATCCACGCCATCATGGCTACCGTAGCAGGCTATATTGTGGTGTCCTCCTGCAACAACGTGATAACTGACCGGTAAGCTGTGAATCCAACCCCCCACTCCCATTCATGCCAAACCCCTCGACTTGTTGTTGCTGCAGGATACTGCAAAAATTGTTGCTGATACTGGCAAAGGGAACTTGTAGCCTGTCACACTACTGGGCATGTTTTAGTTCGGTGCTCATCCGTTTACCCTTGAGGACTTCACGAGTTATGGAGGTTTTCCCGTTTCCCTGTACCAGTGCTAATATATCCTTCTGGATAGTCCACTGTAGTAAATCTCCAGTAGTGCCCCAGTAGCAAAGGGCCCTGCTTCCCTGTCAACTTTTGATGTGTTTATTCGTTTGCTTTTAGTTTTTTAGTTCCGCTTTTAAGCCGCTCGCAGATAAATTTTTCCGTACGAGCGCCGTTAGCCGTCGTAGTCTTCGGCACATTTTGTTCATTGATTACTTCTGCGCAGATTGGCTTACCGTGATGTTTAGATGTGCAAAAGGGTGCCAAGGCAATTTGCTGTGCAGTTAGTCCTAAATCACGTGAGCAATGACATGTCTGCCAAAGGCGTTTTGAGTAAAAAAAAGATATGTATCAGCTGTTTAATTTGCTTAGTAACTAAAAACGAAAGATTCTGACAAAACAGGCTTGCATTTATAAAAGTATATTGTAAATGTCAATAATAGTCTGCTTAATTTTCTGTGTTATTTTAAATACAGGCAAATGTATTGTTGGAACTGGTACTTTAAGTAAATACAGACATTTGCTGATGGAAAATGGTCAGTTTGTTCCTTGAACACTGAGCTGTTTCTTTGTTGTTCACCCACTGAAGAGAACAATTTGTGTCCCCTCTGTCCCAGGCACTGGCTCGCCATGTACTTTGTGACGTGGTACGGTGTGCCATACATGACCTATGACATCTTCGCCATGTATATGAGCCACTATTACCGCTTCCGGGTCAAAGGGCACGAGGAGTACAAGGCGCATTCTTTCCGAACGGTCAATGCGTTTCTCCGTCGAGAGTTCCAGCTGGTGCTGCATCATATCGCGCTGCTCGCCCTGCTCCTACCCGTGTCAATGGTGAGACGAGGCCCTCTGAAATATTTTGAATTTTAATGCATGCATAAAATTAAGTGATCTATATACTTTGACGTACACTTCATCCCAGCAGAAGTCTGCTTTGCTGAAACCCATGTTGAGTGACATGGTATCACATTGCTACTCCTTTTATTATTTAGGTCCAGCTGCTGGCTTGATACTCCACCCCTTTCCTCGTTCCCTCCCGCTCTTTCTCTCCCTCATACACACCCCCTAAATGTGAACAGTAGGTCCGTGGGGACGGACCGGTGTCGCGTTACAGTCGGCTTACTCTGATGCTATCCTTTTGTTTTCGACGCCGATGCCCTCAGCCTTGAAATGTTTTATTTATCACGATAGGCTGGCTCTGAAACTGACGTCACTTTCAGTTAGGTGGGTTGCCACCCCCCCCCCCCAGTAACACAAAACTGTTTGTTTTTTAAACAGTTTGTGCTTTGTGGCACGGTATAAATAAATTTAAAAAAAAAAAAAAAAAAAAAAAAAACACAAGTAACATCATAAATGAGCATGTTGGGTGCGAGAGGGTGCACCTCATTCTGGAACTGGTCATGCAGATTATTGACGGGATACTTACTATGCAACATCTTTTGAGAGCAAATGCTACATCCTTTCAGACTAAAATCAAGCTGCTTCAACCTCCCCAGCAATGTTGACTGCAAACAAAAAATTAAAATATATCTGCGACTGGAACATATACTTTGGGTTTCATAGTTTTGGGTCAGGCTGCTTGTCTGTTGGATTAATCTGTTAGCCAGATGGCTTCTCATCCTGTAGTTATTTTTCTTTCTTTTATTAAAAAAAAACAGTTTTTCAGGAGTGGACTGGGGGACTTCTTCATCGGGTGCCTGTTTTTGACGGAGCTCAGCACCCCGTTTGTCTCCCTGGGGAAGATCCTGATCCAGGTATGACTAGTCTCTCACGCCTATTTTTTGTCCCTGTAGCCATGGGTGACGCTTCACAGCAGTGCTGCGCAGCCACACAGCCCTGAATGCCGATCTCCTTAGGGGAGATAAAGGCGCTCTCATATTCGGCCCTGTCGAGCCTGCTTTTGTTTTAAGTGAAAATAATATGACCTTTAGCATTTATGCTCGCTGCATAAAGGGAAGTCGTGGGGTGTCTGTTTCTTTGAGGCTCTCCTTGCATCGCCTGTCAGATCATTCGGAACTCGGTTTGTCCGCAGCACAAAAAGGCCGAATGACAATCTCAGGCAGATCTTTTGTGGACTGCTGGGATCTCTCTGGCCTTGTGCCATTTTCACTGTTCTTTTGGAGTTTGTGTGAAGAAAAGGGAAGTGAAGCAAATTCTCAACCGTTGACCTTGCTGTCTGGCAGCACTGTGGGTCAGTTTTCGATTCTTCTGAAAATGGAAAAAGTCTGTGGACGTAAATTTTTACTGTGGTTCAATCATTGACTCTATGTAATGATTTGAAGCAGTGCTTTCTGTTTTTATTTTATTCCCCCCCCCCCCCCTGCTTTTCCCGTTCCCCCCACACCTAGCTGAGTCTTCAGGACTGCTGGGTTCACAAGGCAAACGGCGTCCTGGTGCTGTTGAGTTTCTTCATGTGCCGCATCATGCTCTTCCCCTACATGTACTGGGTGTATGGCCGGCACTACGGCATCCCGCTCTACAGCGTGCCCTTCCACGTGCCCTTCTACGCTAACCTGGGGAACACGTGCATCCTGGGACCGCAAGTCTACTGGTTTGTGCTCCTCTGCCGGAAGGGCTACCGGCTGTACAAGCGGCAGAGCAAGGCACAGGACTCCATCACTGTGACGGACAACTCCAAGAAAGACGAGTAGATCCTGCTGCTGCCACAATCACTGTTACTGCTACCGTGACTAGTAATACCGCTGTTGCTACTGCTGCTACTTCTGCTGTTTCCTGTGCTGTTTAGTTCTACTTTCTCCTACGCCTCCTACCTTAATGCCACCACCTGTTTTTTTTTTTGTTTTTTTTCCTCCCTTCCTTTTTATGGCTTCTCTACAGTCTTTCACCTACCGTTGGAAATGCAAAGCCCAAAGCCGACAGGAACTACAATCCAGGAAACGGCCCTCTTTCCAAGGGCACCCGACGTTAATCCACAAACAAAACGGACACTTGAGTTTCGCCGAATGGATCCTTATGGCTGTGGATTGATGTATTTCCTGGTCTTGTTTAGACAAAGTTTCCTTATTCCACTGTAGAAGCAGGAAGTAAGAGGTCAGTCACGCAGGGCTATGCTGGTTACTTTTGCCAAGTCCCAAGTCCCAGTTGTTGAGTTCCGATTAGGGGCCTGTAGAACGATGTACTTGCTGACACTCGCACTCCATGCTTGTGCCGTGCATCACATCAGGGGCTGCACTGTCGTTATGGAGGCCGTAAGTTGAGCTCACCACTCACCAGCATTTCTGTACAAATCCTGTGGTGTAACTTCCTAACTGAGACCCCCCCCACCACCACCACCGGCGATGCAGACCTCGCATCCTGCTCCACGGCGGAAGTCTGTGCAAACCTTATGCTCTCCTGCCCCTGTTTACGAGCTTCCGTTCTGCATTAGAAACGCAGGACATTGACTCTGACATTGGCCAGTATCATGGATTAATGGTCACATGCAGTGGATGATCCCTCAAAATTTCCACCACAATTTTCTCCTTCGCTCTTGTAGAAGACTCCTATTGCATGGGTTCAATAAAGAAATCGATGAGCCTGCTGCCGATGCAGTAGAAAACAACTCTCTTAAAGATCAAAAAGACGGTTGCATTAAAGTAGTTTCTTGTGTGTGTGTGTGTGTGTGTGGTAGGGAGTTGATTTAATTATTTTTTTCCCTTCCCTGGTTGGGAATTTAAACCTTTTTTCTGTCATGATGAGCAGCACATTTATAATTAAGAAGATAAGGGAAGGAGAGTCACTCTGCTAGTAAGCTTCAGTGTATTTAGGTCCTGTTACTCCAGTAAGTGATGAATTAGCTCTGAGATCACTCCTAACATCTAATTTTAGGTGAGTGTCATGTCTGTTTGAATGCATAGTTAATGAACATATGAACTGAATGTGCTGAATACAATCACTTATTCATAATTCATATCTGCAGGAGGGAATATTGTTTCAGATACTAATATGTTGCTGTCAAAAGCATGTGCAATGCTTGTAGCACTTTGAGTGATTTGGTGTTATCTCAGAGTTGGCACAAATCAGGGCTGTCGCGAGTCAAGTCAAAAGCTCGCGCGAATGTCATATAAACGCATGTTCTTATACAGTCGACAGGACCATTGTCGCCTTTGAGGATGTTTCTGTCTTTGTGACTTGACAACAAAGCATATTCACCTTTTTATTTATTTTATTTATTGATTGTTGTTGTTGGGACCATTATGCTAAGATGGGGTCTGCTGGATGAATGCATTTAGTGACGAGTGCCCACCTGTTGCTGCATGAGCGCAGTATTCGCTGCAGAAACCAGAGATGCTTCTCCCAAATTGCCCTGGCGCCACATCACAAAGCAGGCAAACCTAAAAATGCAGCGCATTAGCTGCAGCAACGTTAATGTTGGTAGCGGATTGTTCCGTGATGCAGTGAGATTTCACGGAACATCCATAGTTGAATTTGCCCTCTAGAACTAGGCCCAAGACTTCTTGCCAAATACCTTCTTGGCATTTAAGATGCACGCCCATTATGAATGTGACCTGACTGTGTCCTATAGCTAATTTCTTTGCATTATCCATCATTTGCTGTGACTTGGGAATATTGGGGTTACAGGCATAAAAAAAAGAAACGTATAATTTTATCTTTAACATTTTGAATGTTTCCTAAGCCATTTATTGATTCTTCAGCCATGTCTAATTTGACGGGAATTCGTAGCTAAGTGGGCAAATGACTCCACAAACACTCTGCTGAACCCCTGTCTGGTTCGGCCTCATTCTGCCCTCAAAAATATGGACCGTCTCCGCTAGTTATCATTGGGCTTCCATCTCTGCCTACTTTGCTCCAGACCTGAGCTGAATGTCCTGCTTGTTTATCTTCCCACCCACCCGACTGAGGCCTAGTGCGACTCCATCCAGGCGTATGTATGTGTACAGCTGCTCGCCTGATTGCCGTGGTACCGCATAGCCTCGCTTGCTCTGGTATGGATAAGCGTGTGTCCCGTTATACCCTCAGAAATGCACCTCAGTCATTAACTTATTCCAGCTTTGCACTCCTGCATGACTCCATTGGGTTGGCTTCCCTGACAGATGCCTTGGCAATAACACCAGCTAGTTCCAGCTAGTTGGGGGGGGGTAAACTTATACTCTCCCTCCGGCAATAGGGAGGCACAGTCTTGTTAAGGTTACTATGGATTGTTGCCTCAGAACTGATGCTATCTCGTCTGTGGTGGTATTAGGGCGCTGGGGAAACTAGCCTTGCAGAACCGGCATGGTACTTTCTCCCAGTTAGTGACCCATAGAATTCAGCCAGGTGGGAGTTTTCTGGGGATTGTCTTACTGGGTGAATTGTTAATTGCCGGCCACTTGCGAGTCCTGGCCACCCCGTCGTGCAAATCCCCTTAGCTCAGACTTTCTCGGCAGCAAGTTGTTTGTTTAGCTAATACACCGGCTGGGTTCTGATGAGAGTGGCTGGGCCGCATCTGCTTACTGCAGCTGTCCCGTCCTTCTGTCTCAGCTGGTGGGACAGGAGGTTGGTCATCAACCCTGAACAGCACCACTGACACAGCAACTGACTAGGTAAACTTGACTTTCGCAACCTCTTTCAAGTGAAAGGATCGGTATGTACGGTCATTAATTCTTCAGTGACCCCGATAATGTTACCGATCTTCCTGAGGAGCCCAAATGTTCCATGAAGTTTGGCGATTAAGTGGAAGTAATGATGGTCGTTTATAGTAAATTTCCCATCTGAGTCTTCGTGTGACTGTCGATAGCAGTCTGCATTATTAGGTAGGAAGGCATGGATTAGGCATTTTTGATAAACTTTAATGGTACTTTTTTCATTTACAGTATCATCTTATTTTCAGCTTGGTGCCGTAGAGCCATCCTTTCTTAGCTCTGGGTTTGGCAAGCTGTTGACATATCTGATATCCAAGGTTTTTTTTAAACTGTGAATAAAAAAAATGAAGGCACCTCACATTTCATACTTCATAGTACTTAACTTACAATGTAGCAAAAAGAAAAAAGCTCATGTGTAGCACCCTTCCGGAAAATTCTTCTGCATTTGACGCTTATTGTCTCTCTCCTACCTTTTTTGCAGAAGGCATAGTTAAGGCCCTGCATCTTAATGTACACATGTACATGTCCTAGTTACAATTATTAACTAATATGATGACCCTGGAACCAGACTTAAGGGCAAAAGGTGTTTCATGGTGATGAAATTGCAATCCATACTCCTATGAGTTGTTGAAGATAAGTGGCAGGTCTTCAAATCGTGTTCAGTGATCTCCACACTACCACTATATTGATGTCATTATGATGTATATCAGTTCATAGCGATATCTTTACTATACATCTGTTTAATGAAAAAACTGATGTATCACAGACAAGGAGCATTTTTTTTTTTTTTTTTGAGATCCAAGGGTTCACCAAGAAACATGAATGGAAAGATCAAATGATCCATTGTGATTGCTTTAAAAAAAAAAAAAAAAAGACTATCCAGGCTATGTGTTGAAGGCTGGAGAGAAAATCAAATTTATAGAGAGTGCCTTTTAAATCTACAGAACCAGCAATTCAAAACAAATAAATGGTGACAGGTAGTCTTGTCGCTGTGTTTGTGTCCACTTAATTTCAAAAGGTGATGTGGTTATGTGACCTGGACGTTTGTAACATGAACAAGCCAAGTATTTTTGCTGTGTGCATGGTAGTTATTTTTAATATCATCTGTTACAAGCCCTGTCATAAAGAATTTCTATTATACGTCAACGTTTCAGCGTGGAGGGGTCATTCCGGGTCATTCTATTTCAACTTGCATTCGAAGGTTGTGTGGCATCCTCTACCTTTGTTCTCTGTTTTTATTCCCTTTTCTCTACTTGAATCCTTTTTTTTTTTTTAAGCTGTACACGTCACTCTCAGTTGAAATTTCACACTGTCTTGCTATTTTTTTCTTTGGCTGTAGAATTTATTCACTTGAATCATCGAGAGCCACGTACTGGACTCGCAACTTTTAACGCTTCCTGCCACTTGTTACTTTTGATAACATTTTGAATAGTTTCATATATGCACTCAGAGGCCATTTTATTAGGTACACCCTACACCTCCAACCAGCGAATCATGTGGCCGTAACTTGCAATATGCTGCACATAGGCAGGGTCCAGAGGTTGAGTTACTATTTGACTAAGAATGGTTAAGAAGACTTGAATTTGGTGTGATTGTAGGTAACTGATATGCTGATCCCAGTATCTCAGAAAATCCTGGGCTTTTTCACATACTACTGTTTACAGATAAGAGTGTGATGAACATAACCAAAACATCCAGTCAATGGTAGTTCTGTGCCCAAATGAGAGAGATCAGAAGAGAATGGCCATTCTTGTTGGAGCTAGCAGGAAGGTCACAATCGCAAGTAGTTTGGGAGGAAAAAGTAGGTGATACTCAGTAGTAGCTAGGTGTACCTAATGAAGTGGCCACTCAGTTAGTGTGTGTGTATATTTAATATCAAATTTGATATATTCATAGGTATATTTTGTTTGTAATGTGCCCTTTTGAGAATTATTAAAAGAATTAAGTTAATATAAGTAGCATAACTGTTGAAGAATTATGATGTTGCAGCTTGTAAACCAGGCACCCCTGTAGAAAAAATAAATCTTGATTTGATGAATCCTTTTAAATGAGCGTCTATGTGTAAATGACTCTTTAGCCTGTATTAAGTTTACGTAATTCAACAACAGAAATGCCAGGAATGGTCCTGCTGTCATTAGGGTTGTGACGATGAGGAAATTTCCCCACTGGTTAATGGTCATGTGACAACAC
Source organism: Mormyrus lacerda (assembly GCA_015163995.2). Classification (NCBI taxonomy): domain Eukaryota; kingdom Metazoa; phylum Chordata; class Actinopteri; order Osteoglossiformes; family Mormyridae; genus Mormyrus; species Mormyrus lacerda. The sequence goes on along the minus strand of JAABNX020000044.1, from coordinate 17,235,432 downwards.
CGGTAATGAACGAATGAACAAGAAACGAATATAAAAGAAAAACTTCCAAAATGACATTAGGCTACAAAAATGACAAGTAGGCAGTCTTTAAAAAAAAAAAATGTGGGGATGGTATCACGGTGGATAAGTGATGTCACAGGTGTTGCGTCTTAAAACCGGTAACACGTCTATCGTGGCAAGCCTAGCTGTCATATACATTCAGCCAGGTATTTAACTTGCGTGCCATTCTTTTTAAGGGAAAATGTTACGTTTTAGCATAAGCTAAATTATTATTGCTATTGCTAATCATCTGCACAAATGAATCGTATAGGGTTTTGTTCATGTAAATGAATTGAACAGTGATAATTTTGCAACAAGGATTTGAAAGAAAAGGAGATTATAGGCCGAGTGGACAGTGCTAAAATGAGAATATTGTTTGGGACGCCTTTACCTGAGTGTGTCCGTGGCTCCAGACTACCAGTCACACCAGACTACCAGTCAGCTTGGGCAGCTGGAGTGGTGTCACATCTGCATGGCAGGTGGCCTCTGCTATTGTTCTTTTGCATAATTGGCTCTGCTTCTTTGAAAACGCTTACGGTTGTGAACCGCACTAACTCAATGGCTTAAGCGTACAAATCTCCAATCGAGGATCCAAAGGCCCCTATTGTCTAGTAAATAAGCACTACGTAGTAGGAAATTAAGACTCAGATTATCAGTAAGATTTTATATATCTGATGTATTTCTACATATCGGTATTTACCACAATCCGGGGATTTCTGAGGCTGTTCCATCATGGCAATGACAGTTTGAATGCTGCCAGCAGGGGGTACTGTATTTGCACCCACAGATCAACCATAAGTACTCAGTACTCAGTCATCATATAGATGCTGAAGGTTCTTAATCATATTTTTGGTTAACACACCATTCATTGTGTGTAATGTGCATAAAATAATAAACAAAACCACTCAAATCTGAAAAAAAAATTAACCAAATTTTGCATATTTTTAATTCAAGCATTTTGAAATTTTAATGTTAGTAGAATTTAAAAATATATATCATTTATAGCACCCAAAAACGTAAAATACCCATTATGTAATATACACGCTATTTGAAAAAATGTATTCACATTTAATTATCCCATTGGAAACCATTTTTACTTCATGTAAATTGTCAGTATTTTAAGGTGATTTTAACCACTAGACTTAAACCTGAAAATAATTCCCATTGGTCGCCTCATGGGGCGCAATAGAAATGTTAGGTGGGCAGTTTCAATGCGAAAAAAAATCACGTGGTTTGTGTTGACCAATCACGAAGTACTACACCCTCAACATTACGAGATCTGTTCGTTTGTAATATTTGACCGGATGATATACTTTCTTTACATAGATTACAGTAAATGAGGAGTAAGTACGACTTTAAAGGAAATCGGTAAAATAACAGGCAGAAAAGAATATCAACTACTATAAATCCCAAATTCGAAAAACTAACTGGTTAACGACCTAATCCCCGCTTGAGTGGATCTCGGTAGAAAATTTAGTCTGAAGTTAAAATATGAAGAAAAGCGCGAATTTAAATAATCACGTCTAACAATAACTGCACTGTTTGTGGAATTAATGTAAGGAAAGGTTGCGTCGCCGCTTTTTATCGAGTTCGCCTGCTATTCAGACCTTTAGCATAAACAGTGAATCTGTGGAAAAAGTACATGCAGCACTGACACCATGTGGCCATGATGTGGCAGTGTTGCATTTGAAAATGCCTGGTCGGTATCGGGGGCTTCATGTGGGGTGAGGTAGCTGTCAGTTTAGAGTTCCATGGAATTTAGGGTTTTATACAGTGGAATAAATTAGGGTCACTGTGTGGCTCCGTGGGCTAAGCCTGTGTACTTGTACTCCCAAGGTCACCAGTTCAGTTGACCACTGATCCCAAAATTCTAAATACTTGATTGAAGACCATTCTTTTTTTTACTATTGTCTTGGTGATGATGCTGAATGGGGTAGAATCAAATAAGTTTATACTTCTGCCTACTCCTTTTTAAGCAAGGAAATCGAAAGGTGTGAATATGAGAATGTGGAAATGTTTATTTGTTGTTTGTTTGAAATAAATAAAAAATGAAGATAAACATTTACGTAAACCTCCCAGAGCCTGCTCCCAAAAAAACTAGTGCTGTCCTTTTTCATAACTCTTAAAATGTCAAGAATATGAAAAGCAGACTAAAATATGTCAGATTTCTTAATTTGAGTATATTAAAATAACTGTTTGTCCTTTGGTCCACTGTTCAAATGGCATTTCCGATGTTCTTTTTCTGTTCCTGTACTATAGTCTGGTATTGTGGTTTATAGTAATTGTTTTGCCATTTGTCTGTGTTCATGTTTTCTTATTTTGTTTTTCTCCTTGCACCAAATTATATTTACTTGCTGTACAAATCTTCTATAGAAACTCAACTAAAGCCAGATCATAGTATTCCGTTGCTACGTGATGCTCACTATCACCTCTGGCCACCTGGTGTCAGCGATGAGGCGCTTTAACCAATGGTGTCCTGCCAGTTCAGCTAAACAAACATGGTGATCAAAACCCAGATTGTTTCGGTTTACCACACAATGAAACTTTTGGTGAAGCTTTTAGTGAAGCTTTTGGTGAAGCTTTTCTTTGCCTGACGCCTTTGTTAAAGGCGTGTGCGTGTAAACAGCAATCTGACTTTGCAATGGGGTATGGAGCTGAACTCACTGACAATGTGGAGAGTGCCATTATCATTTTCATAGGATTAATTAAATTCAAGCTGAGACCACAAAGCAGGATTTCTCTGCTGAGTTAACTTTAGCCTGAAGTCATGATTGTTCAGTACGAATGCTCCTTACCTAAACTCCTATTGGACCATCATTGCTTCTCGCTTAAGTTAACCCAGCTAACTGAGAAATCCTGCTTTTTGGAACACCCCTTTCATGTTCATGTTTAACATTCTCAGCCACTTAGTTTTGTGTGTATGGTTTCCATAGTTTTGTCAGTCAGCGATCGTCTGTTTTAATTTCACGTGCGAGGGGGAGACTCCGTGGGTTGCATTACCAACACCAGCCCCTCAATCCAGAAACTAGACATTTTATCCATAATAGCCAAGGGGGTTCAAAGTGTCTGTCTGGCCAGTTCTGGGCAGCGTATCTCTCAGCTTCACCCTATCACTCATTCTTCGGCTATGTCAGTCGCAGTCATTCAGTTAATCACTTCTCTGAAAAATGGTAGCTGTTTTCAGATAATACAGTTTTACCTGTCAGGACAAACCAGGACAACCCTTTTGGCTATTTGACCCCCACTAACAGGGAACTGATCTTCTCTTGTTTTCCAAAAGACTTCACTGATTTTCCCCAACTGCCCTATAATAAAGAAACCTGGGGAAAAAATATCTCTTGTTACGGATGGATAAAGCCAGAAAAATACGTCAGCTGAGTATTGGTGGGCTGAATATGAAGGTCCCAAGACGGGTAGAAGAAGGTTCAGAGACTGAGATGCAGAGAAGGTAGGTACAGTCCTCCCCTTCATTAATCCTGCCATTTACCTTTGTGGCCTGTCAAGTATTTGGCCCTGCTTGGTGCTGAATAAATGCTCAAATAGTTTTTCTTATAAAGATAAAAGCAAACTAAACCAGACCGCTTCGGCTGCTGACGGGTCTTGTTAAAATAGACTGGAGTGAAAAGGGGCAAATAATGTGTTTTGTTTGGTTTCCATGGCACCAAACACGGTCCTTATCCAGACAATGCACCTGTGAGCTTGGCGATATTTCCCTGTCTGTAGCTTGCAGGGCATAAGCTCATTAACGGATCAATAGATCAGAATGTGTTTCATAATATTACAAAAAAATGTTTTATAATGGATATCTGTCCCCTTTCAATAATTATATGAAATGAGATTATACACTTGTAAGTCGTGAAGCTTAAACCTGAGTTTGATCATATTTCAGTATCTGTTCAGTGTCTACTGTGTGTGTGAATTTGTTTATAGCTATATCCGATCACATCGCGGTTATATACATAAAGAGTGGCCTGATGGTGAGTTAAGTTTCACACTTAGGCCTGTACTGCCTTGCCACCTACTCTGTTTTCAGATGCTTATTTACACGACTTTCTGCGACATTTTCCAATCCTTAAGAGGCCTGCCCTCTGGTTCTGGCCCTAGTGTTTGTGCACTCCACTTGCGTTGCACTTTATTTTTGGCCCATTACCTTGCTGCTGACGGCTGTGATGCTGCCATCCAAATGATTGCCCCCCTCCCACCCTGTCTTCAGGCGCCACCTGAATGTTGAGTGTTTTGGGGCGATGTGCTCCAGCTTCCCACACCCAGCCCACCAACACAGTTACGTCTGTGGTGCCCCCCCCCCCCCTCGGGCCGTGTAACATAAGTGGTACGGAAACTTGGGGCCATGAGCAGGAACATTCCTCTGCCTTCTCAATGTCAGCTGCGAATCCCCCAGGGGAAGCTTAGAGGGGCCCTGCTACAAAATCAGCTGTATGTCAGATCGCATTGTCGCGCAGACAAGGACACACATGATTGTTATTCTTAATGAATTTGTTCAAGCTGAGCAACTTAATGAATGTGATGTGCACGGCTGTTACGGGATGTGTGCACATGTCCGTTACACTTTTATCTTCCGACCACTGCTAAACACTCCCACTTTTGCTTCGGCCTCAAAAGGCATCAAGCCCCGGCCACCCCCCCCCCCCCATCTGCCTCTAATTTCCCATGGGACAACTTGCATGGAAAGAAACGGCCACCGCCCTCTGCATCCTTGTCTTGCCTCTATCTTTATCTTCCCACCCCCTCTCTTCCCGCTAGGCTCACTCTAGGTCTTTACCTCCAACTATTTTCTCATGCCGGTACCATGGGAATCATCTTGCAAGCTTTGAAAGTGTTCTGTTACCGTCGCATGTGTATTTATAAATGGCCATGTATCTTTCTGGCAACTGCCACTGCGCGACCCCACTCGCAGCGTGGCGGGCCTCGTACGTTTAAAATACGCTTTGCTCAGAAGGGATCGCCTGTGTTGCTCGTGTCCGAATTCCCTAGTGCTGACAAACTACACTTGGCCCATTGAATAAACCCCCGTGTTTAATGCAACATGAGGGGAGATGCATCGAGTACGTGCCGCTACCCTATTCAGGGGAGCTGAGGGCGTTCACACAAACTTCATGGCTGTTGTTCGTCCTCATAGCTGAGTTTCGCCGGTAGGTACCACTAGTAGCAGGGCCCTGTAACACAAGTACAGCATCGCTTAAGCGAGCGGTTTAAAAAAAATTCTTTGGGTCTCTTCCCCAAATGCTTCACATATTTGTTGTGTGCTACCTCCAGCAGAACTGACTCACGTAATTAACTTCTCAAAGACATTAGCTTGTTACCAAAGCTGCATTCCGCAGTAAAGAAATTCTATAAACAAATTACATATAATACACACCTACTCGATACTTAAACTTGGTAACCACCCATCCAAATGGTACCTGTGCAAATGTAGCCAGTTTTTATGATTCTGTGTTTAGAGGGGTGCGGGAAGGACCTGTGGTAACAACAGAAATAGCTTTGGGATTGCCTTCTGTTCCAAGACAAGCTAAGACCTGGATTTCATAAACTGCAAATTCATTACATGAATGGTGTCCTAGTAACCCTAATTTCTGCAAACTGGATTTACTTAGAATCACAGTTTAGTAACAGACCTGATCACTTTCATGGTTTTTACGAACGTAGTGGGTGACAATCAACACTGGAGAAAAAGAATTTTTTATCTGTCATGAGAGAAACAGCCTTATGGGTGAACTTGCTAAACTGCATCACCACTGCCTTGAGTGGTAAACTTCTAGAATGTTTCTCTTCACACCAAAATGTGGACTGAGCATTAGGTAAACTGCTTGCTAATACAAACAACCTGTTTCTCCAAATAGTGAACGCTGTGGCTGCAACCGGTGCTTAATTTGTAATTCTGAAATGCCGGAGCTTATAAAAACCACGATGATGTCATATGCACAAATTGGTCATTAACAAAAATAATGCACTATTAATTACTTAAACAAGTAACAATGCAGTATTTTCTTTCAACACCTGTAAGTTGCATCAAACTTTTCATCTGCATAGCACTTCTCTTGCTTCTTTTTGCAGTACTTCTCATTAGCATTGGCGTCAACAGACACTGCTCCTTTTTTGCGGTCCTTCTCATTAGCGTTAACATCCACAAACGCTGCTCCATTTTGCGGTCCTTCCTATTAGTGTTAGCATCTGCAAATGCTGCTCCTTTTTGCGGTCCTCCTCATTAGCATTAGCGTCTCTAAACGCTGCTCCTTTTTGTGGTCCTCCTCATTAGCATTACCGTCTGCAAACGCTGCTCTTTTTTGAGGTCCTTCTCATTAGCATCTGCAAACACTGCTCCTCTCCTTGCTGTCTCTGTTTGTTCTTCCATCAGGTTTTCAAGTTCATGTCTGCTCAGCTTCGGATCCGATGCCTCTATTGCTTCACCTAAAAAATTTCAAAATATTACTGTCTTTCTGAGATTTTCTTTTAATTGTTTTGCTGTAACAAGTTGGCATGTAACCTCATCTATTGTAGTACCCAAAAAGTAGAGTTTTCTGTACTTGTGTCTCTGTTTTTTCTTTTCAAATAAGAAAAGAAATCAGAAAAGTGAAACACTAATTTAGGCAGATGTACGTCAAACACCAGACAATACAAACAATATAAATATACATTTCTTTAATTCAGTTTGCATTTATTCTAAAGTTTACCTCAGATTAATCTTAATTATATTGGGCGTAGCATTTGAGGTGCCGGAGCACAGACTGCTTTGAGTCAGAGGTTCTGGTGTTGAGTTCTGGTACAGATTTAGCACTGGCTGCAACTGAACACATAGAGCACACAGACAGGGTGAAGAGAATCTTACTGTTTGACTACATATTTTAATGACATTATAAGACATCCCCACCCAGTGACTTTGTACATGGTGGTTCCAGCTCAGAAACAGGCATGATAGTAAACAAATAATATCCAAGCTATTGCATTACTATGACCTTCTACGACTGTGCTTCTTGAACGGGTCCTAGGGGATGGCCCAGGGAGCAAAAACGACTGTCGGGGGGGTCTCTTTGGACTGGTGTGAGAAGCATTGTTCTATAAACTCAATACTTTAGCTCCCTTCTGCTGTATTCACGTCCATTTTCTTTGTGTCTGTTAGTTTCTCACGTAAGACTCTAGTCACAATGGGACCCCTCCATCCAGTTCCCCAAGAGTTTAAATGCTACTTGGAGCTGATCCATAGGCCACACAGACAGGAGGAGTCACTGGGATGATGATGCTAGGAGGCTGGGTCCTGGGAACAGGGATACTGGCCTTGCTCAGAGTTGGATGGATATCAAGTTTCACTCAGAAGTTGTTCTTACCCCAGTAGAGCAGCCCACCTACGTTGTGGTCACCAACGATCACGGGGTCAAAGTAAATTGAAAGACAAATTCTCCTAAATCATTGCACGGGAAGGGTCATGGGTCCAGTTTCTCGACATTCAAAATAGTATGAAAATATAATTACTCCCCCACGGTGACCCCTGTGGTCTCCCCTAAGCAGGTCTGTCAGGTAGGCAGGAGTTTATAGAACTGGAAGGAGCTGCTAAGTTGATGTGCAGAAATATGTCGTCAGGCTGTGTATGTGTGTGGGCTGAGCAAACAAAGGCTGCCTGAGAAGCCAAGTCTGGGTTTTTCAAACCACTTTCCTCCCTCACTAGGGTGTCTATCCTCCATTGCTCTGATAACATGGGCTACACCCTATGATGGTGATAGATAGGGTCCATTTTCTCCCATCTTTTGTTGTCTTCTTTTCCCTCATTATGAGCAATCTACATCAGCATTAAGCTGTCAGTTTTGCTTTTCCCAGCATGCCTTGCTCTCACGGGGCATTCCTGATGCACCTCCCCCTTCCCCAGAGTGTTCCCGGGAGGTAGCGACGGCTGCTGTGTGGATGCCAAAGGAGGCACTTTTCAATGGCCTGTACTGTTCTGTGCAGTAGGTGATACCTAATATCTTCAAAAGAATCATTAAAGTTTTGTATCTCTATAATACAGCAAATAAACATTAAATCACCTTAATGTTTGTTGTGAAGGAATATTTTGGTGGCCCTTAGCTGTGTTTCTGTGTCCGGTTTGGTAAAGAAGGATGTGTTCATGGCAGAACTTGACCTCAAAAGATCTTCACCATCCTGCCTCAAAATGCAAGTTTACAGCGCTGTGTATATATGTATGACTGAAAAACCTCATCACGAAACACTTCCACCTGCCAAGTCCTCATTCCCATTAAATGAGTGTTCAGACACTGAGCTATAACTGACACCCTGTGAAACCTTTTTACAAGGAATTCCTGCCTTGCCATGAAATCTGTTCATTCCATCTTGATTGGCCTAGTGAATGATTTCATCGGGATTACGTGTTTATACATGGCTTGCGTTAGTGACCACGGCATGTATGTACAGGTACATGTGCATTGAGGCCTTCACAGCTACAGATGACTAACACCATGTGACTGTAACTCATACTGCAAAAGTAACCAAATCTGAATGCGCGTGTTTACGCATTGCAGAGTAATGAAAATTCATGTGCATAGCTGTGTATGTGCTTGTGGTAGCGTGAGGTCAGGAATCTACAAGACAGGGAAGGTGTGCGCAAATAATACCACTGAATAAGTGCTGTTCACACTCCTTCAAGGGGACTGCAGCCCAGACTGTCTTGCTACTCTTTATTAGCGAGAGGTGTTAAACTGTGGTCAGTATGGATAGAGAGAAAAGGCACTCCATGCTTGTGTGTTAGGCATTAACAGTTGACTTTATGTGCAAGAATTCCGTGTAGTGAATTCCTTCCTATAGTAAAGTAATAATCCTTGAATACAAAGGAGATTCATTCCTAACTAATTCAACGAGTCCACTTCCTTGGGCTCTGAGTGCTTGTTTCTCGTCAGCAGGGCTGACAGTATATTTTAGCCCCTCGGCTTGTGGTTTGTATGTTTGTGTTTATTTTCATGAGTGAGTATGTCATGGTAGCGTGAAACGCAGGAGTGTCTGATGAATTAGACAAGGCTGCCTTTCGGACAAGTCTGAGAAAATGACATCATCTCTGCACTCTTCCCTTTTGAATCAATCATTACCCTGTGATCCATATTGTCTCGTCTTGTCTGCGCACTCAGCCTAAAAAGGATGGTATGTGTTTTGCTGGTTTTGGGGTACGATTACTCAAAAGGTATCGCTACGCGGTTCTTCATTGGAATTTGTTGATATGTGCTGATCAACGATTATAAGATCTTGATAAAAGACACAGAATTGTGCAAGGATATGGTTGCAGCCACACAAGGCTTGTAAGACTGGTTCGTCATAGTAAGATCAATCAGTAGGGTTTAATTATCCGTCTGCCATCAGTCATCAGTCTTGGGAAAGTCTTTGGTGTTGAGTTGACACCCTATGGGGCTGCTGGTGGTCAGTGTTGCAGAAGTGGTATGTGTCACACGGTGGAGTAACCGACTGAGGGTCCACGTTGCTGAGGGTCCGATTACTTGATGGATAGGGCTTGAGAAGCGACGCCAGGAGACGTAGTGGTCAGTAAAGGACCAGGAGGGGGTGCATTGCCATGAACTTGGGTCAATTTTTATTCAAAGATATCATCCAGTTAGATAAGGATTTACGAAATAAAACTGTCAAAATAAAAAAAAAAAACCTGCACCCATCAGCAACTTACTCTGTTCAAGAATTATGTACAGTTAAACAGAGAAGGCATAGTTCAGGGCTCTTCCTTATAGAGATTTCACACACACAGACATTATTTTACCGCTCCCCTATTGACTAGGTATGTAACTTTTACATAAATCGTGGCAGACGTAGCCCCAACCAAATCTTTTATGCCAGGGGTATCTCTGGGTAATTCTCTCATAATTAGATACCCCCTAATACCGGCAAACCCCCGTCCTTGATTTTCATCATGGGTTTTAACCAATTCTGGAATATACACTTAAGGGCTAATTAAGCAATCAAGTGTCACACATTGGGTTGTTTACCTGTACATTTTTTAAATGAAGTACATTTTTTTTTCTCCTTTGCTTTCTTGCAAATCATGTACTTAATATTGCCACTCAGTTCCAGTTTGTCATTTTAAGACAAGCCATTTCTTTGGAGAGTGCCCTGACCGAGTTGCTTGCCAGGTATACTTGACCAAACTGGATTTACGGACATGGTGACCAGGCCTGGCATTTAACAGAGAGCGAGAGGTTGGTAAAGCATGTCTTGCCTTGCCCTTGTGAAATAATGCTGACATTATAAGAAAAAAAAAACAACCATAAATCCGTTTTACTGTTCGCTTTACCCCTCCCAGTCTTTCTACCCTGTTGCATGTGCTGTTAATTACATCTGCTTTGAAATTACATCATTGCCTGGTTGTGTTGTTTTTCATTTAAAAAACAAAAACTACTTTTTTTTTTTTTAACATTTTCGTACATGTTTGGGCTACTCAGAGTTCCCATGGAAACTATGATGTCATGGCTATGCAAGTTTGCTTTCTGGATAATCACAGCAATAGTGGGACCCAGAGTGACACTGACATTTTTCTGGCACATGGCAGAATGAAAGCAAAGGGGTACAAATGGATCGCATGGCTGTCATTTAGTCAGAGAATTTATTTAGCCTGAAACATGGTTGTTTTCACTGAACTCGGTCCGAGCCAAAACCTTTGCAGATTGTTTAAATCATGTGGCAAGACGAATGCAGTTGAGGAAAATGCATATGGGAGGTTTAATTGTAAGTTGCTGTGATGTGATGTCTTGTTCAGTTTATTTTTATATAGCGTCCTTCCAAACTTAGTTGCCCCAAAGCTATCTCTGCCGGCTTCCACCAAAGGTCACAACAGCCCGTGACAGCTGCTGTGGAGGCGGGGATAAAAATGGAGGCAGAGAAGGTCCGCAAGAAGCAAAATATGGAACCCAAAAAGAGAACAGGGTGAATGACAATGAATGGGTCACTCCAGAAAAACACCCCCTTGACTGTTTTCATTTCAGCGACATGAAACTGTCATCAAGGAGCGACACACACGCTGTTTGTCTGGCCTTGTCACATTGACGTCAGATGTTCTGAAGATGTATGGCTACAGCATGAGCCTTGTGCTGCTTGCTATCCGTTTATTTTTGTTATTAGCTGTGCAGCCATTTCTGGGGTGGTCAAATTCCCTGATGTCTGACTCTGTGTAAGCATGGACATTTCAGCTCTCGCTTTGCATCAAAAGAGTCTTTCCCCCCATGGCTTCTGGCGGTTTCGCCTTTCCACCAGCGGTAATTCCTAAACCGCTCAGTCTCCACGGGGATCATTCCTCCTTGCAAGATCCATTGAGATTTCATCTACTTTTCTATCCAAAATGTATTGCGGTCTTCATCTTGTATCAGATAGAGGAAAGACTGTACAGGGGATGCAGCGTGACAGTGAGTATGGGCATAGTGACAAAAACCACAAGCAAGTGTTTGCTCTTTAGCAGAACTTCTCCTGAACAATTTATCGCCCATGTTATCGGGGTCAGAATGTCAAACTGAGTTCCTCTGCAAGAGACATATACGGCCCGTATTTTTTTATGTCTTCCATGAAGAAAGGCATTGCACGATGAGCATCTATTCCAAGCATATTCCATGGCTCCGTATTTTAAGTGTTTGTTTATTACGTTTTCTAAGTAAAAGCTCAAGGGTCTGTATACAGTATATCTTGATTAAAACAGCAGTATCCCCTCTTGTCTTAGAATTAGAAATACTAAAAGATGGATATAACATAAAGATTAATTGACTCACATCCCTCATATTTTGCTTATGAGAAGTCTTTAGTATTTCATTGCTCAGTTATATCAGTGGGAATAGTTTCAACATGTTTCTGCGGTCATGGGAACATCACAACTTTATCTCCACTCTTGTATCTGAGAACATCTTGAAATTAGATTACTGTAATCTCTCAAAATTCTCCGTCTTCCAATCTCCATTGATCATTGATCTCAGTCTAAATTTGTTTCCCTGTAAATGATTTAGAATGTTTTATGTTATTTACTTTATTTCCCATTTGTGCAAGTACGAATGCAGGTACATCGGAATGCTTCTTTTTACATATCCCATCATGCTCTAAGGCTTAAAATATGCATATATCGGCAGACCCTAAACTATTTTGTGCTAAAAATCCCCCACTCAGGTGTGGTTGTTTGTGCAGTGCAAGGGGGTGGCCGCCCAAAACAGTCAACCCACTCCCCCTTCCCCTCTCCTCTGCCCCCTGCTGTCTGCTGTTAGCGAGGATACAACAAGGGTGTCATTACACACAGGCACTCCAAGATTTCTAGTGTGGTGTCTCTCTAATCCCTCTCCATCTTGGCTTCCGTGTTTCTCAGCCTCTCGGTAGATAGGCAGAAAAAAAAAAAGATCATGACAGATTGTCTGCATGTGAGTTTGAGAAAACAGCTATCAGATTGTATAAATTATGCGGCTTACTCATTTATTGCTGATTTTCCCTTGTGTCGCCTGGTTATAAGCTTGCGTAGTAACATAAACGGACATAAAAAGCCAACAAATCAATTTGCATTAAATCCATCTGAAGTGAAGGGGACTGTCGGAACAGTGTGCCGTAAAAGTTTGGCAGGCGCAATGACGCTGAAACACCCCTAAAGGGATGGGGGGGGGGGAAGGGATCACTGTTTGAAGGAGGACTCTCACCAGCTGCTAAGAGAGGGTTGCAATGCAATAAAATTTGGCCCTCCCCCTGCTCCTGCTCCCTCCCCCAGCCAGAGAGAGAGAGAATGAGATTAGCCTACATGCACAGCAGGGACTTTAAAGCGGTCTGTCAGGGTGAGCAGACATTCTCGGGCACAGCAGAACTGGAGCTTTGCACTGGTGAAGGTGAACTGTACTGGAGGTCAGTGGACTTACTGGGCTCACAAGTCGTAGTGCAGAACTTCTACTGGGAACAGATGGACTGAGCTTGCTGGCGACATACTCTTTTGGGTTTACCTAAAGAATGCTCACCTTTTTTTTTCCAAGAGATACCTGAGGATACATTGTACATGTGTATGTGTGTTTTTTTTGCTTGATCATCTTCACTGAGGTCGAACATACACCTGGCCAATGGCTGACCCTGAGGCAGAGTCCAGAGGATACAGCGAGGGACTCCAGTAAACTCTCAGTGGGACAGGAAAGGGCCAGATGCTCACGAGTGCACTGCTTCCTTCCATCGTGTCCTGAAAAGACACCCCGAGTAGTGCCAGATTCCAAGGCTGGCCGTCCATTTTGAGGTGAGAGGACAATAAGGCGGGATCACTGGGTACAGGCAGCGGAGGAGACGAGTGTCTGTCGGAGAAAACGCCGTGATGGACTCTGGACAAGTGACGGGCGTTGGGGAGAGCCCCCTGGAGGGAGAGACGGTGTGCGGCGCACTGGCCCGCTACGAGGCGACGCTGCAGGCCGCAGTTCGCGAGCTTCACGCCGACGTGGGAGCCTTCAAGGTGGGCGTGGAGAGACGCCTGGAAGAGGCCGACCGGCTAACGGGGCCCCTGGGCCGCGCCGTGGCCCAACTGCAGCTGGAGAACCGGCAGCTCCGTGGTCAGCTGGAGGTGCTGACGCGCCGCGTGGAGGAGCTCACGGGGACCGTGTGCGACAGGAGCGCCCTGCTGGAAAGCAGTGCCGCCCGTGACACGGCCCGCCCCCACGCTGGCATGGAGGGCCCCCCCCAGCCCGCGGGTCATCGGTCCCCAGCATCCCTCTCTGCTGTGACTCCTCCTCCTGCGGACTCCAGCCCCGGGTCCGGTCCAGCTCACGGTCCGACGGCGACTCGATTCTCCAGCCGGGCCACGTTCGCCGTGTTCAACAAGTCTAATGTAAGTATAATGCGGCGTCCCAGGGGGGCCGATACGCTGTAGTACACATTTGTTTATCTGAGTACAAATTGCCCAAACTCACAAATTGAAAGACCACATCTGAAAGCGATCTCAGACAACGTGAGTCAAAGCCTTCTGTGCGTTTTCCAGCTGTGCGTCTCCGTGCTTCACGACCAAGCTGCTGGATCGTCTCCACGCCACAGTGTACTTTCTGTTGGGGTTTTCAGCACTTTAAGAGGCTTCTGAGCCTTGCTTATTGTGGGGGGAGGGGGGGCAGTCCTGACTCCTTAATCTCTGGTCAAAGATTATGAGTCCCCAGCTAAGCTTTTTTGAAGTGATGTCGCTATTAATTATTACTGTGGTTTATTTGGAGCAAAGGACTTCAAAGGTATATAATTGATATGTATACTCTGTATTGGGCATGAGTTAGTATAGAATACATATCAATTAAAAATCTATGATTTACCGAGGTCATACAGAGTACAGATCAACCTTGTTTTAACTCTCTGGCTCTTGGTTTTCTCCCTCATTCAGCTGATTTTTTTCCTCAGTAGGCAGAAGTAGACTCAGTTTCCAGAGCGTTTCAAGTTTTACTTGTCACATACAGAATTATACTCCACACACTGCGCAGTGAAATGCTTTGTTGCATGATTTCAGACTGTGACCAGGAGACACAAGCATAAAGAGATAAGACATAGGATATTAGACAATAAGCAATAATCATAATCACAAACAATAATCATAATCACAAACATTAATCATAATCACAAACAATAATCATTAATATACCTAGTGTCAACCTTAAGCATGGGTTTAGTGAGTGTTTTTTCTTTTCCATTATCCCTGAAAAATAGAGGTCAGTTATTCTGCTTGACATGGGACACGAAAGGATCTTTGAGGGTCCTATAACCGAATTGACAACAGGAGCCGAACTGGACAGAACAAGTGTTCCTTGTTCATCAGTCCATTTGTAAGAGCCGGTTTGTGTGGAGATTCAGCTACTGGTAATTGAGCAGGAGAGCAGGAAGTGTAATGCAGTGTTGTCAAATTTGGGCAGCCCCCTCTCCCCCCAGTTCAGTCCACATCCTGCTCCCCTTTGTTTATTAAGTGAGACAACTTATTAGCAAGTGGTAGCTCATTCCGCTGTCAGTTCTTTCAAGGTGTTGCTGACAGTTTTTTTTACCTGTTTTTTTTTTTTTGCTGCCCAAAGAAAAGAGTGCAGTCGAGGTTTTATCCAAACCTCTTCTTCACTTAACCAGAAATATTGTTTCTGATTAGGAGAGTATTTGCATACTCTGTGTTGTTCATTACAATCCCTGATGCTGTCTTATGGTCTAGTATTCACTCATTAGTACGTTTTGTTTTATGGAGGTAGTATCAGAGGTCAGAAGTCATTAAGACCGAGAAATGTATTTCGTTTCAAGTGGGCTGTATTATCTTACCATCCCTATTTGGGTGTAATGTGGCATGAAATGACGTTTGCCTGGTTATGCCCAAATCTGTGATTTTCTTATGATGCCGCCCACAATCCATTATGATTTGCTGAGCTTTTGGCTCTTCTGTGAAGCTAAGCTGCTGTGCTTTTCTCATGCCTGCCCTGAGACTCAAACAGGGCTAATTACCTGTTACATGTGCGGGTTGGGGGGGGGGGAGGGGGGCACACGTCGAATCAAATTCCTCTACATTATCTGACCTGTGACCTGTGACTCTTGCCATGTATTTGATGATGTCTACAATTGTACAGTAGTACAGTGTAAATCTCCCCCGCCCCCCCCAGTGGGGAATATTTCAGTGTGTTGGAGGGGGGCTGCAGCTGCATTTCACATCTGGATAATGACAGGGAGGAAACGGGAATGTGTGTACGTGTTTGTGTAGGAGGCACGTGTGTATCAGCTAGCTTGGCAGATTTGCTCAAAGCGCAAATCCTCACTGGGAAAACTCTGGCTTGCATGTTCAGTGAGCGAGACGCCCGGTGTTGGGATTATCTCAATACACTGTGCTCCTGTTGTCCAGTCGTCTATCTCGCTGATTACAATGGTAATATTACACAGCCAGGGAAATGGGGAAGAAAAATTACACCTATTTTCCATTTGCACAATTGCACTGGAATGCTATTCACATATTCCATCATGCTCCCCTTTGAGACGTACGCACACATATATATACACAGTTGACAGCTAAGCTTGGGTCCAAACACCAGGTCAGCCATTTATCTGGCCCCTTCGGAGCATTTCAAGGGGTTATGGGGCTCATTCAAAGGCCCGATGGACATGTAACTAGTCTGCTGAGGACGGGATTCAGACCAACAACCTTCCAGTCACAGGCATAGAGGCCTAACTGATTGAGCCATACACCAAAAACACAGGTGAAATAGTATATGTATGACTACCAATGCAGTGAGTTTGTTATCCTTCAGAGTATATGTATGACTACCAATGCAGTGAGTTTGTTATCCTTCAGAGTATATGTATGACTACCAATGCAGTGAGTTTG
>JAABNX020000044.1:17207893-17218987 GCA_015163995.2 Mormyrus lacerda | reverse complement strand
TTATCCTTCAGAGTGCCTAACAATGCGGTGTATACTTTTTTATTTCCTCCCCAGTTCACCATCCGTACAGACGTTAGGTCATTTGTAATCATATTTGTGCACATTACTGCTTGCGGTCAGTTCCCACTCACCCCAGCCACAGCTGACATTCAGTCTTTCAAGTTTCAAGTTTTATGTGCCACACAGATGATCCTACACTGTACCAGAGTTCAGTGAAATGCTTTTCCACCTGCTTCCTGGATTGTGCGTGATGTGCAAAGTAAAGTAAATTTAGTATTAAAAATAAGAAACAAATAACAATAAGGATAAAATGACTGCAAAATGGATAAAAATATAGAGCAGTATATCATAAATTGAAATGAAGAGCTGATCTTACAGTTATGACAATCGCATGACTGTTACATAGTTACAATTCATAGTGTCCAGTGCAGACCCACATCACAATCACCCAGCTTGTCTTACGTGGTTTTCAAGCTGCCTGCTCCCATTTCCGCTTTTTCTTTTCCATGGATCCCATTCCTGTTCATTTGGGGTCGAGGATTCAGGGATTTGAAAACTTTAGAGTCATTTGTACAAGCGCAAGTACAAAAGTGACAGGGACCCAGCCACACGGTGCTTGGCGTGCCTAATGAAATACTTGCTTTTGTATTTGAGGTATGAGGTATGTCCAACACATATAATACACAGTACCGTACAAAAGTCTTACTGGATGGCTGTTTCCCAAATCTCACCTCAGGGGCACCTCAGCCAATCCACGTGTCTTTTAAATTTCACCACCAACTGACTTAAATTAATTTAATTAGTTATAAGAGTCAATGAGGTATTGATCAGCTGAACAAGGTGTGCTAGTGTTCGAGTCAGAAAATACGTTTCTTTGCGTTGGATGGTTGCCGTAAACACTGGGGCGACTTTAGCGGCGGTTTTGAAACGGCGAAGCTGACACACTTTGACAGGCATAATAACATAGTTTTACACCGACATAAAGATCATTTAAATATAACTTTCTTTGGCTGCCTAAGACTTTTTTGCACAGTGCTCAAGAAGTACAAGACATGCCTTCAATATCGATGCAAGTAGGACAACAGTGTGCTTTAAGTAGCCGTGATTATTAAACAGCAGCGGTGATTGGGATTATGCTGTTTCTTATTGGCATGTATATATGGGTTCATATGTGTCTCATGTTTTGAGGAGTATAAATCCCCTCCTCCACGTATAACCAATGCAAGCTGTCTATTCCGAGTATTTCCTGCGACATCTGTGTGGCACGGCTGAGCAGCTCATGAAATCCATGCACGCACCGAATAAATCTTAATGGTCAGTTAAATTACCGCAGAAGTCTGCATGTCTGCTTCTCTGTCTCCACTGACATCATCTGCCGTACTGTGTGGCCACTCGTAAGCCTCAAGTTACATCATGCGCAGAGGGACACTTCCTGATTTGACCAAAGGATCCACAGAGACTTTTCAGTTCTAATGCCTTAGGAATGCCTGGCCTGCTGCCACGTCTCTATGATTACATTAAATACTGCGAATTACGTTTATGGGATGGTTAAAAGGCTCACTTGAAAAAGCTGTAACTGCACAAACCTGAACTCATCTCAAAAGTCTCTAAAATTATTCTATTTTTTTCTGTGGAGTGGCTATATAGCGCTCTTTGTGTTTCATGGATAGTTTTGTTTCTTACAGCTGATTGGTTATAGCGCTCTTTGTGTTTCATGGATAGTTTTGTTTCTTACAGCTGATTGGTTATAGCGCTCTTTGTGTTTCATGGATAGTTTTGTTTCTTATGGCTGATTGGTTATCAGCCCCCCTGGCTTCCATTTTATTGTCCACGCTCCCACTGGCTCCATGCTGCCCTGTGCAGAGCCTTTTAAAGCGCTTGTAAAAGCTCTTGAGGGGTAATGCTTGACACCCTCTTGGCCTGAAACGAACCCCCCCGTTTTAATTGCATTCCAAAGTATGACTGCGAAGGCAGCCGTGCCGTCGGCGTGCCCCGAAGCTATTCCGTGCCGTTCCTTAGGGCGGGGGACCCATTCCCTTGTAGGACCTCAGGACATTGCCCAGTGCTCTTTCTACATGGTAAGGTCACTGCAGTTCTGTGCCCCGGAGCAGAATGAGAATGAGCCTAAGATCACAAAAAACTGAACTCACCAGCATCCGTGCAGAGGGTCACTGTACACGCTTGCGTGAATGTGTGTGGGCATGCATGCTGCACTTTTTGCAATCTGAAAACGGGTTTGTTACTTGGGCACATCTGCTGGTCATAGCAGTAGGGGGTAAACTGCTTCAAAAAAAAAAGAAGCGGTTGACATTTCGAGTGGAGCCCCTGAGCACCTCCCACACATCCCCATGCACAAAGCTGGCCCCCACCACAGCAGAACTGGAAGCCTTCTCTCCTCCCTGATCCCGGCCTGGCTGCTCTCTCCCTAGGTGGATTCCTGGATGAAGGAGAGGTCCAGAACAAAAAACCTTTAAGAACCTAATAACATAAGGGAATGAGGGGAGAAAGGATTGAAAGATATGAGGCTGGAAACAGGAAAGCTAGCTGATCAGCTAATGAAACACTTGGCACACAGGCGGTGAGGTAGCGTTATACCATATTGTACTTGATATGATATGTATTAAATGTGGCATAGATACTGGAGAGAATCAGTCAGGATAATAAAACCATGTGGAACTGAAGCAAATTGAATACATCTTGACAAATGTAAGTGGTGGGGGGGGGTGTGTCTTATGCCCCAAGCTGCCCATACCTCTCATAATGACTAGCAGACAATGCATACGCAAGGACACAAACGGATGTTTGCATCTCCTTGGGAACGGGTTAATAACTTTCTGTATTTGTGATGACCTCACCCAAAGCCGCCCCCCACACACCCAAACAGCCATTGTTCTGGTCTTTCAAAGGTCACCATGAGGTCACAGTGGAGAGTGTGGGTGGGGTTTGAAAGGGAAAGAGAATTCTGGGACTTTTTTCCAACTCAGTTTGCTTTATATTAGATCTGCTGGGAACTAGAAATCCCTTGAATTTTACTGTGAGTTTAATTTAAGTCTGTCAGCTGAAGAAGCACAGGGCAACGGTGGGGGCTGAGCTTGAGTTTCCAGTAAATCCACGATCCATCTGCAAGCGCCAGGATTGGGGAAGCAATTTTATTTTTGCTTTTTATTTGTTTGCTTTTCTGGCCGGAGGGGAAGCAATACAATCTCTGCTGCAGCTGATGCATGATGCAAAAGCTTAAATCCTCCCGCCAGGATAGTCCTGTATGCCAAGGTCTTTGGCAGAAAGATCCTCACGCAAGACAGTACAAACCCCTGATCTGACTCCTAGCTTGATTTGTCCTGCTAATCCCAGATGTCTCAAATGCCAACTATTTTACAAATTTAAAGACTTATTTCAATAGCTTTCTAAGTCAGACACTAAATGATGAATCTTTAACGCTGAAACAGATAGCCGAGTAGTTGGTAGAGTTGCAGTTGCACAACTGGAGCTGATTTCCAGACCTTCTGTTACATTTATTTACACAAGCTGTGAATCTTGAGAAAGGTGATTACATAACCTGACATGATCATCACATTGTCTTAGTGGAGGGCCACTTGATGCTAATATGACTGAATTAGATCAGGCCCAGAATTATAAGCTTTTCTTCCAGTCAGGTTTCTAGCCCTTGCTTATTTTTTATAGGCATGAAGCATGAGGTTGGTAAAATGATCCTTTAGCGCGTTAGCGGCTGTAGCACGATCTGACAACATTCGGCTCTGGTGGATATTTAGGATCTTCTTCCAGCCCAGTCACCCCTCCCATAGCCTGGGATTATCACTCGATAATGTGAAAACTGTGAATGTTCCTCTGAAACCCAAGGTTATTTATACTTGAGTGGGGAACAGACCTGGTCTCTTGGAGACAGATGGCTTACCCTCTTGACCAGACTTTGTGATGTTGGCCTTTGGGTCTAGTCACCACTTCCCCCACACACGTTCTGCCTCGTGGCTGGGCCTCCACCAAACATGTCCAGGCATCATTCTATAAACATATGAGTCCAGTTCTAGCTGTCTGTGATATCATCCCAAAGAACAGATGACACCGTTTCAAAGAACGACAAAGAATACACTTTAGTATCTATATTCACCAAATAAACCATGAGAGATTTTGATGTTCACCTTACCGTAGGTTTCAGAGAATTCATACTGAATGTGAATAACAATCGAGGCCCTTTCTCTGGCTCCCCGTCCAATGACAGCACATTTCTAGGCAGACTCAATCGGGGTGGGGCATCCAAAAATGATTATGAGTACTGGATGTTCCTGTTGTTCCTCAGGTGTCCTAGGAACAAACTGGAGGTCTTCCTTTGTGCTTCCCCTTGACGCACTCCTGCTCCCCATACGTAATCCGATGATGTAGTCTTTGGGTTCAAGGAAGGGATTTATTGTTCTGGAAAGGAGAGGAAGGGAAAGCTTTTTATTTGCTGGTGGTTATTTCCTAGTGGAAGCTAGGCTTTACTTCTGACACCTCGCCCTTGGGCATGGAGTCTCCACCCTTCTATATATCATTTACCTTGACAGTGAACGAAGCTTGGAGCTTGCCCGGCTTTTGGTGTAGATACAGCCAGACTGATCCTGGTTATTGATCCTTCATGTGGAGCAACTGTAGAAGCTTTCACAGTATATCTTTTCAAACACACGTCCCAGTAAGCCCATCAGGTTTGTGGGGGATGGGGGCTGCTCAGTGACCTAGTAACCAGTTCATGGGAAGAGATTAGCAGACTGGCCTCTTCAGCAATCCCACACGAGCTGTCTCTGCGAAACACCCGAACTGGGTGGCTGATGTTGGGGACAGACACATGACACCTTGAATTTCCTCACTTCCAGCCCGACCTGGCAGCACTCCTTGTCCTGCTGGGACGCCCCGGCTGTTAACAGCTGCCCGTCCCCTCTACCAGCCCCACTCTGAAAAATACACACCCCATCAGCATTCTTGGGAGCTGATGTCACCAAGCTGGTCCCCCACCAGCCCCGTAACTGACTATACAGCAAGACTCCGCTCCTTTAAGCCCGTGTTTCTGTGTGTCTGACTGTCAGCATTCATGTGGGTATGCGTGTAGCTTGCGAAACGGAGCAAGACAGGAAGTACAAAATGTACTTTTTAAGCCCTCAGCACCTCACACCTGCTCATTCCTGAATCTGAATAAGCATTTGCCCCTGAGGTAACAGTTTCTGTCCTCGGCTGAGGCATCCACGTTGCGGTAGGGCGGGGCAGAGAAGGAGATGCTCACCGTAACAGTGTCCTCAGGGAAGCATACAACTATGGTAATTTTGGTTGCCATGGGCACTTAGATTGGCTTGCTTAAACTCAGTCAGCCACTGTGTGATAATGGGTATATAATGGTTGTACTGACTGATAAGAACAGATGAAGAGGAGCATCCGTAAAGGTCAGATGCATTTGTCAAAGCACAAACAGTGTGGTGGAAATCTGTCTTTAGGCCAGCCATTCAGGCGGCCATTTATGGGTGTTAACTCGGTGCCCACATTCTGGCCCGTTGATCTGTTTTGAGAGGTTAATCCGGCACCACTTCACAAAACCTGTCCCTTTGAGTGAGGAGGCACCACAAGCTGGTAAGCCGGCCCTCAGACCACTCGGTGCCTCGTGCTTTTATAACCCAGCTGAGAGGTCACAACCTGGCAACCCCGAGGAGAGGTCACAACCTGGCGACCCTGAGAGGAAATCAGGACCTTATGAACTCCCGGGGGTGCATCCGCACACTGGAAAGCCACAATCAGCAGGAGCAGATTACCTCCACATTCTCTGTTCACTCAGTCCACTATCATCGCTGAGGGGCAGGCCTTCCCAACTGTTCCAGACAGACTCATCATCAGGTTTTAACCTTTCAACATTCTTTAGATAAGCATTACTTTGAATCCCTATGGAGTAAAAATTTCCAAAGCTACCAACTAATGCAACCAAGGTAAGAAGATAAAATAAGCATTGTTAGAATAACCAAAAATTATTTTCAGTATACCAGAAGAATCATACTACAGAATGCTACATACATGCAAAATATACATTCTTTTCTATTCTGCTTAAATTGCATGGCAATATATTTTTAGAATGGTCTTCATTGACCCATTTTCAAGCCGGTCAATAAATTAAATTTAACGTCTTACCTTTCGCTTATTACAACTGTTTAACTTTTTTCTTTAGCTTGGAACTCATGATGTCAGTGATTCTAAAGTTTTTATCTTGGGGATGGGGGTGGGGGGGAATTATCAGGAGCTGTAAACCATCTCTGCTCACCATCTGGGCTCTAGGGCCTTGGAGATGCTGTGGAGAGATGTGACGGAGCCATGTCGTCTGCGCCTGGCCACCAGAGCTATCTGGGCATCGGCAAAAGCAGGGGCAGAGATAAGCCACACACAGTAACGTGTATGAATAAACACACACACACTCGCTCAGGTGCCCGTCGCTCTGACACGCCTATGACCTGCAGACGGCACACAGCGGCATCCGAACCCGGTATCTGTACCTGCAGAACTGTTTTAAAGGCATAAATCCTTAGGTGAGAACAAGCAAAATAGGTTCAATTCATTAGTGTCTCTGGAAACGTGCCCGGAGAGATTTAGCTGCTAAGTGTCGGAATCAAAGTGCTTAACGTGAAACACTATTACTAAGTGCTTTTGGCAGGAAATGTACCACATATAAATGGGCCTGTAAATTAAAGTCCTTTTAATACTTTAATGATTTATTTTATATATTATGTATGCACACATACACCCTCATTGACCACTTTATTAGGTATTTAATCAGCCAATCATATGTCAGAGGCACAGTGTGTAATATCACGCAGATACGGGTCAGGAGCTTCAGTTAATGTTCACATCAGACTGGGGAAGAAAAGTGATTGAATGTGGCCTGGTTTTCGGTGCCAGATGGGCTGATATGGGGGTTTCAGAAACTGCTGATCTACTGGGATTTTCACACACAACCATCTCTAGGATTGTACAGAGAATGGACCAAAAAAGAAAACATATCCAGTAAGCGGCGGTTTTCTGGGCGAAATCACCTTGTTAATGGCAGAGGACTGAGAAGAGTGCTCAGACTGGTTGAACCTGATAGTAAAGCAACAGTAACTTAAATAACCACTCATTACAACCAAGATATGCAGAAGAGCACCTCTGAATGAACAGAACCTTGAAATAGATGAGCTAAGATCAGCTAAGAACAGGAAAGTGAGGTTACAGTGTACATGTGCTCTCCAAAACTGGACAATGAAAGATTGGAAAATCTGGGTCGGATGAGTCTGCAATGTTCAGATGGTCGGGTCAGAATTGGGAGTGAACAACATGAAAGCATGGATCCTTTTATCAGCAATTCAGACTGCTGGTGGTGTGGGGGATGTTTTCTAGCCACACCTTGGGTACCAACTGAGCATAGTTTAAATGTCACAGCTTACTTAAGTATTGTTGCTAATTATCTTCGTCCCTTTATGATCACAGTGTATCCAGCTTTTAATGGCAACTTCTAGCAGGATAATGCACCATGGCACTAAGCTTGTATTGTTTTATACTGGTTTCTTGAACATGACAATGGGTTCACTGTACTCAAATGGCCTCCGCAGTCACCAGATCTCAATCCAGTAGAGCGCCTATGGGATGTGGTGGGATGGGAGATTCACATCGTGAAGGTGCAACCGACAAATCTGCAGTAACTGCATGATGCTATCATGCCAACATGGACCAAAGTCTCTGAGGAATGCTTCAAGCAGCTTGCTGAATCTATGGCATGGAATTTAGGCAGTTCTGAGGAATGGGGGTTCAACCCAGTACTAGCAAGGTGTACTGTGTGTTTGCATGTGTGTTTGAGTGTGTCTGCGTGTGTGTGTGTGCTTGTGTGTGCATGTATGTGTGTGTTTGAGTGTGTGTATATGTGCTTATGTATGTGTGTGTGCTTGTGTGTGTTTGTGTGTGTGTGTATGTGTTTGTGTGTGATTGAGTGTGTGTGTATGTTTGTGTATGATGTGTGTAGCCGTAGCAATTAGCTCTATCTTTGTTTTACAGAGCATAGAAAAAGAAGAACCTATTGAGGTGGATCCCATCCAATCAAGTCCTGTGCTGGAGAATGGACACCAGGTAACCCCAGGTACGGCCAGGCAGGGCTCTCCATCTCATCCACTCCATCTGTCTAATGTCTGTCAGGTGGCCAAGAGGTTACGGAACCGGGTTTTACCCAAAAGTCCAAAGCAGGCGATTACTACTGTACCCAAAAAAATTTGTCATTCATTCAGTTGCATTTTGTCCAGTATTGAACCATCAGCAGTAGTCTGGCAGTATTATTTCTGTCGATACAAATGCATAGGGTAAGGTACTATCCTATGCTATAAAATTTCATATATATATATGAAATATGCTATAAAATTGAAACTCGATCGAAAAATCGATCAATAGCAACTTGCCTATAGTTGTTGAATTGACATTTAGATACCTAATAGTATAATGAATTAGAAAATACTTACGGATCGCAGTTAAGGAGGATTCATTTGTTAAAGGACAACATTAAAATTTTGACACAATTGTAGAAAAAAATGACCTTGAATAGCATGACATTGTATCTTCGGGACTAAAACATATGACGTTTCATGCTGTAATCCAATCAGAAAAGCCTGTAAGGTCACAGGAGCTGCGGTCTCCAGCCAATGACGGTCCGCAGGAGCACCCCGCTCCCGTGGCCAGGTCACGGCCACACCTACCAAAGACGTCTGATCCACCTGTGAGCTCGGTAACCAAGAACCAAGAGCCGCTGACCAGCCCTGCCCGAGTCCCGCCTCCTTTTCCCACAGAGACTCAGCTGTCCAGCCAGCTGGCATCCAGTGATCCCCTGCGCCAGCCAGCGCCACAATCCCAGGGTGAGAGGCTGAATATTTCTTCTTGCTCCCTTTGATAGCTTTGAGTCTCCCTGTCCTCCACTCTGCCTTTTGCTTTGGCTGCCTCCTTTTGTGTGTGACTTAATGTCTGCTGTTTCAGTGCCTGCTGTGAAGAGCTGGACTCCAGGCGCAATGAAAACAATGGTCTCTCCTCTTGTCACAGGTGAGGCTGTTGACTTCTAGTGTATTAGTTCCAATTGATATTCCATGTCCCCAACCTTTATCCACAGACTAAGATGATCACCTTATCCTGTCTCTGCCTCGCTTTCCTTCCTAGTTCTTCAGATTTGCTCTTTTGTCTCTGTCTGTCCATTCCGTATCTCGCTCACATGTCCATTGGTATGATATCTTCAGACAGGGTTTCCTCGATGCCCTCCAAATCAGTGACATACTGCCCTGTTACACCCCCCAGCGCAGAGAGGTGAGCTATAAGCCAGAAAAAAAAACACACTACCATGTTTTTAAGTGGGTCAAGAGATAAGGAGAACAATAAAAGCCTGAAATGAAAAATATTTGAAAATGTCAAATCCGGAGTCAAAATGGTTAAACTATTCCTAGTCCTATGGGTCTGATTTTTGGCATTTTGATCAACATCACGCCAGCGGGACATGCGTTTGTCTACTATGTCGAATTTAAAAACTGTCTTCAAAGACATAGAGAAGCCAGAAGATGCAGAGACATTTACAGAAGCACCTTCTGATCACCCAGCGTGTCAGCGATGAATCATAAGTCTGGGTCCCTCAGATGGGGTAAGATGTCCTCTTTCTGTCATCTGCGAGCAGGGAGATGTTCACAGGCGCGGGCGCGGAGAGCAGACGGGATTTGGTGAGATCACAGACACTGCCACGTTCTGCAGGAGCGCAGGCGCGCCGCGCGGCGTTTGAGAGACTGGACTCTGACCCAAACAGGTGCACTTTCAGCTTCATTTAGTTGTTCATTTCTCCTGTTGTCTCGGACTGTTACCCCTATGGCTGGCTGAAGTCCGACCTTATCCCTGCCCTTTACCTCAGGCCCAAACCCCTGGACTCCAAGCCCAAACTGAAGCGCTCACAGAGTTTTGGGGTCTCGAGTGCCAGCAGCATCAAACAGATTCTCCTGGAATGGTGTCGCTCCAAAACCATCGGCTACCAAGTGAGCTCTCCTGCCCCAGTGCTTCACACACAGGAACTACCAGAGAATGACCTCCACTCTGAAAAACAGATGCTTCAATCCCCAGAAGAGTCTTTGAAGTTGCAGCCAGTTTAGAGACGCTAATTAGCCTAACAGCACTTGGGCGGAGTTTCCAAAGCAATAGAATGTCATTGAAGGATCACTTCTGCTGGGGGGGGGGCTTCAGCACTCCCTCTGGTCGTTGGTGGTACTGCAGTGTCAGAATACTGTAGGGCAGTGCGATATGAAAGGATCCTTTATTTTCCATTTGCAAATAGTTACAGGTTGAAATATACGTCGTCATATATGCCATCAGCCAGCAGGTGGCACTGCTGGAGCTGCGGGTTAAAGGCCTCGCTCGTGCCCCACGGACATGTGACCGTTCTGCTGAGGCTTGGCCTCAAACCAGTGACCTTCTGATCGCAAATACTGAGGCTTAGTCCACTGAGTCACTTCCTGAGTCACTTACTGAGTCACTTCCTGCACGTATGGGCAGAGAGATGGTTCCATAGCTTGGCTGTTTTGCTTGCTGTCTGCATTTTTGCGTGAGCCGACACCCAGTGGAGGTGCAGAGAATCCAGAAAGTCTCAGAAAAAAAAAAAACAAGTTCAGAAGCTGATGAATTAAGCTGAGAACTGAACTGTATCAGTAAATATAAACCTAAAGTAAAACCAATAAAACAATACAGGTCTTTCAATAAACCGTGCAAATAATGTGGCGATATTAGCTAGTATATTGGCTAAATGCAGGACTCGTAATCTCAAAGAGGGGGCTTGTTCTCGTACTTTATAACTAGGTATTAGTCCAGGAAAATTATTTTTAAAAAGCTGTGTTGTTTAAAAAGTGTTAAATTACGAGTAAACTAGTAAGGAGTGTTTCGCTAATGGGTGCTCCTGCTTAACACTTTGGTTTGAATCTCACAGTGTGTTTGTAGAGTTTGTAAGTAAATTACCCCTGTGACCCCTGCCTCATGACCTACACTGTCTGGAATAGGCTCCAGCTGCCCACCCCCCATCCCCCCCCCCCCAACGCC
>JAABNX020000044.1:17175029-17193906 GCA_015163995.2 Mormyrus lacerda | reverse complement strand
GTCTAAGCCTTAGGAGAAAATGCGGAAGAATGATTTCTTTGTGTAAATTTGTTGGCTAACATTCAAAACAAGAGCTTTGCCCAATGGTGAGGGACTGTGTGTGTGTGTGTGTGTGTGTGTGTGTGTACACAGATGACATAGGCATCTGCCGTGCCCTTACTGTGTGTTTTACCACAGTGGCGCTACTGTATTCGGCTGGAGAACATGGGCAATGAGGTGGTGCAGCTACGGGAGAGGCACTGGAGGATATTCAGTCTGTCGGGGACGCTGGAGACTGTCCGAGGCCGGGGGGTAGTGGGCCGGGTGAGTGAACACCTTACCGTGTCCCGTCTGCTTGGGCACACGGCAACGCCCAGAGCTACATTATGTATGTATCTATATGTATATGTATATATATTTTCTGTATATGTTTTTTTTGTGTTGAAACATAAGGTTTTCTTTTAAACATGATATCTGACCCGTGTATGTGTCTATCTCTATGCACACAGGAGCCAGTGTTATCCAAGGAACAGCCGGCATTCCAGTACAGTAGCCATGTTTCCCTGCAGGCACCCAGTGGGCACATGTGGTAGGTCCATGACTCCCCAACCCCCCCCCCCCCCAAAAAAAAAAACCAAAACATCACATCCTTTGTGTAAATTGCCAATCTTCCAATCAGAGTAGCATGACACACTGATGTATTCAGTGGATCTCTCCCCATTCAGTAGCCCTTAGTCAGAGGAGAGTGTGAGTACCTACAGTTTTTTTTTTTTTCCTCCCCAGTTTTGTTTTGGTTCATTTTTGCACTTCTTACTATTCTTCTCTGGTGGAAATCCAGTGATTGTACATTTGCTTGGTTAAACCCGTAATATTCATAATTGTGTTATTGTATCAGTATTTGCCGTTGCCTACGTTGGAAGATGAAGTCAGAATTGTCTCCTTAATCTTGAATAATACTTTGACTGACTAAGTATCTGAATACCGGTTTAACAGTGTCTTGGAGCTATTTGTTGACACTGCATCAACTGGCTGTTGTTTGCTTTCCAGCTTTGTATATAGTCTGACTATTCTAAGAGTTTCACTGTCTATGCATATCTGGAAAGTTCCCGTTTTCTGTCATGTCACTGTAACATTTTTTTTTCTACTGTAAACAAGTAGTTGCCGTATGGCTGTAAGAGTTGCTAGCATTATAAATTAAAGAACAGGGTGTGTCGTTGGTTCATGTTAGATTGTAGCAATCGGTTGTCAGGCCACACAGAATACTCTTTCTCGTTTTAGATTTTGTAGTGAAAACTACGCCCAACAAATTGATCCATTATTCCCAGAGGGGTGTTTTTGAATCGCACGAAACATTTAGGAAGAATTTTAGTAAAATGATGAATGAATATGCGTTTCATAAGTGTTTCCATTTGCATTTTGTAGTTCTGCCCATGACTGTGACGAGTCAATACTAGTACAACACATTTGTGAACATGGTCTCTGCTTCTGCAGTGTGAGCACGGCTGTCGGTAAAAGCATGTATCAGCTTGCACATCTGGTTCAGGTGCTTTCCAGTAGTAAATTTGCCCCGTCGTTGGGTGGCAGGAGGTGTGACATGGGATATAGGCACACTGGACTGCCATGCTCACCTTACGTTTTCGTACCTGTAACGGAGAAACTGGCATTGCATCCGCTTGCAAGCCAATGTGACCTTTTAGGCTGCGGCCTGCATAAGTTTGGCAGGCTGTACTTTCTCCACATCCATGGTTAAGCTGCCTTGATAAGTAATGAGGGAATTGGAATCGTCGGCTTAATGATGTTTGTCCATTCGAAGAGCCATATATGCTTGTATTAATGTGGTGTTATGCTGTGTTATGGCTCTAAGTGGTTTGTTGTGGTGTTATGTGCAGCTGATGGAGGGCTGTTCCCCAAGGCTTTCTGTACGCTTCACTTTGGTGATCTGCATTTCTCTTCCGATGCCAGTGGGTGGATGATGGATAATGCACATTTGCATTGTCATGTTGTACGTTTGTCGTGTTCCAAGTTTGCATAGACTGAGGTACTGAGGTACAGTGCAGCTGCTTCTCTCAGCTGCGGACTGCAAGATGGTGCTGCTGCACATTTTCAGCTGGCGCGTTTGGGGAAGGGTGCACACTTCTGATCCTGTCCATGAAGCAGCTGAGGTGTGTGTCTGATGTGTGCGTGGTTTTTCTCACCTTCGGCCAAGTAGATTTCAGTGAGGAGGTCTTGGGGAATCTCATCTCCGTTTGTGGTTGGGCTGTTCTCCGGTAGGTCCAAGTGCGTGTGTCTTGCTGTTGCTGACCCTGGTGGAGCTTGTTAGGCCGCAGTTGGCGGTAGGGCTGTCATGGAAGGCAGGGGAGGCTGTGCAGTGAGGCTGTGCAGTGAGGCTGGCAGGCACTGACAGTGGCCTGTTGTCTCTCGCTCCTGCAGGGGTTCTTACCGCCTCGAGAGGCCCAACGGCACCTTCTTCGACGTCCGCATCCCGCCTTTTTCGCTTGAAAGCAAGAAGGATGATACTCCCAACGGCTTCCTTCCAGGCCCCTTCTCTTCCCTTCCCTGAAAATCTGTCCCCCCCTCCCCCCCAACACTACATATAAATGACCCAATCAGATTTGTGAATAATGGATAATGAATGAACCAACACCTCTGGCAATAACATAAGGGAAAATGTCTGCACTGCCAGAAACCATTAATGCCTTCAAAAGGGCCAAATTTTATTATTTTATCGCAGCCTTATTTGACTGCCTTCAAATCTGAAGTATTTGATTTTTGAACTGTGGACTGTTCTCTGATCAGATTTGAGACTTTTTATGGTGCTCTGCATTGATAATCTTTACATGCTGTGGCAGTGTCCAGCTCTCCAGAGGCACACCCCACGTTAGCACTTGTATCTTTTGTTTGAAATCCCCAGGGAACGTTGTGTCCATCGGTTTGATCCTCTGTCCCCAGGGTTTCGAAGTGGCACAAAGCATATTCTGTTGAATGTGCTCTAAATGAATCTGCTTTTAAAAGCCTACCTACTATTTAGTGCATTTAAATATGGAACTGCACTCTAAACAACGTAAAAAAAAAAAAACTCTCATTGTCGTCTCCTTAGAAACTAGCAGCCTACCAAACCCTGAATGAGTCAGGTGTGACCGTAGGGATGCCCCGCTTCAGCCCCTTGAATGCTGAAGTCCTGCAGGTTTACACTGCAGGTTTAATTAGCACCCGTGTTAGATGTGAAGTACCAACATTTAGGGATGCAAGTCACTATACTAGGAGTGACAAGTAAAAAGGGAGGCCTTGGTGAAAACACACGTCGTGTAACGTGCGCAAATGGAATCTGTGCAGATGCAATAAGTTTGTATATATGGTAGCGGAAATTACAGGACTTTTGTGAACTATATTTTTTGCTGCTATAATTACACATCCCCTCTGCCCCCACCCTGCCCGAGAACAGTATTTCATTTTTTTCAGTTGCCTCCATTTGCCTCTTTCTGTGATCTCCCAAAGTCTGCTCCACAGTAAGGCTTAACTGAGTTAGCCATTGCACTTATGTGAGCGTAGTGGTGTGTAGGTGCTGTGGGAACCTTACTGGTTCTTCATCAGGCAAAATATAATCAATGAATTAACTGTTATTGCTTACAGTTAGTGATGGTGCTGTCTATTCAAAAAGCAAAGCAAACCAAGAGCACCCTCTAGTGGGGTCAAAAAATATGTTAAATGGTTCAAGGAGCATCATTTTTTCTGCCCACTATCAAATTTGTGGTATGCAGCCCGTAGTGTAATTTTAGGTATCGCTTTACATTAACTGCATTTTCATGATACATTCATAGAACATTCATAAACATATACATATACACAAACATCCTAACATACCTTAACAGCCTTAATATACATCAATAACAAATATACAATTATAACATTTATCATATTGTTTATGTATGCCTATTAAAGCTGTTAGGGTATGTTAGGATGTTAAGGTATACTTGCATGCTGCCTATGAACGTTTTATGTAGTTGCAGTGAATACTCTGCCAAAGAATTATAAAGACATTATGAAGATGCAGGCAATGTTAAGTGTTACTAAGTATTATGATGAAGGAAGTAATGTGCTGCAGAATGACAACTCAGTTGCTAATTGCATTTATAATTCAAAGTTAATATAAGCTAAAGGAAAAACTTGCTGTGATCAGGTTTAAACCTGTTAAATACTTCATATTGTCTTCCGTTTGGGGTGTTGCATGTCAACAGTGGTGTTGAATTAACGAATGCAGTTAAGGGATTCTAAATGGAGCAAATGTGGAATGTAACTTGGATGATGGAACGTGATCATGAAATAAACAAGATGTGATGTGCAGTTGTTGCAGTTGGTTGTCTGCGCTGACACGATGAATGGCACCATGGCATTTTCGTGTGCTCACTTGTGCACAGAGGTCAGACCCGGTTGCTTGGAGGAGTTGCCCGCTTTCCAGGGCAGTGTGCAGAGTCCGGTGACGCTCAACCTTTGGAAAATACCAGCTTAAACTGTTACACGAGGCGTAATTCTCCCAGACCGCCAGAATGTGTGGCAGCAGACCTCGCATTTCAGTAGAGATACATTTTCTTTCTGTTGGGTCCCTTAAATGGTTCTGGCTACAGTGCGGCTGGCTGGTTCAGGTTTCAGCATTTGCTTGTTAGAATCGTAGGACATTGAAATGTGTGGGAAAAATCAACCTGCTTATAAATAGATGTGGATCTTCTCAACACTGGTCACTGAATGCAGGTGAGCCGTTACCTGCGGGGAGCTGTTTAGGGTATGTAGCTATATAGAGGCATGAATGAGACCTCAGGACAAAAGAGAAGTTGGAACAGTTTTTTTTTTTCTTTCTTTCTAACCACACCCCCTCCATCTCAACTTGCTTACTCTCTATCTCCACCTTCTGCAATGGATCGTCCACCTTCCAGTTTGCTATTGGTGCTGTTTCTTATCATAATCCCATCCTATTTACTTGACAACCAAAGACTCTGTGATGGACTGTATATACCCTTGTTTCAGGAGCCTAACACGCTGTTTTTCCTGTTCATAACACCTTTGGACCTGAGTCTGCTACCAGCTCTAAGCCAAACTTATGGTCTAGATCCTCGTATTTATCTTGTATGTACCAGGCCTATGAATCTACACTTACCAGCTCTGAAATGCACCAGTCTTTGTATTAACTACCTCCATAATCTTTTTTTCTTGTTTGCCTGCTTCTGTCCAAGATGCCTTTTTATGTGCTTCCATTGGAGTTCTTTTGAGCAAATGTCCATTTCATTGTCCATTCCGACACTGTTTTTCCAGCTGTATATACATACCTTCTTTTTATCTTATCAATGGTACTACCCAGGTATGCCTCATAACTGGCAATTCCGTGTACATTTAATTCCAACCACAATTAGAATCTGAATTGTTTAAATCTGTAGATGCTTTTTCTGGCATTTGGTAAAACTGTTAAAGATTAATATGATGCAAATATAGGGAATGACAGGAGACCTTTATTTTAAGCATTTGTGTATGCAAAATTTGATTGAAGAGCTTTTAATGAAGAATAAGTCTATGGTTTTGTGTTCTGGGTAGTTGATTCTCCAATTGTATTTGTGTGTCACAACAATGTGTTTTTTTCCGGTTCCCTGACAATATGAGAATGGTGCTTGAAAAGAGCAGAGCCTGATTCGAATTTCACTGTTTCTACTGCGATTCTGTAAATTCTGCAGGTTTGTCCTACTCTGTCACTGCTCACGCTCACTAGAGTTGTGCACCATCTCAGAGGTGTTCTGTGCCTTCTGCTTGGTGTCTAACCTTGTTATTTCCAACAGGGGTACATTCCGCATCGAGAGGACGGATGGCTCCCACTTTGACGTTCGTATCCCCCCCTTCTCTCTTGAGAGCAACAAGGATGAGAAGGCACCTCCTGCTGGATATAGCTGGTAGAACGTTTGGGCAGCATTCTGCAGTCAGGCCCAGGTTTTTGTGGAAATGTCCTCCTACCCTTTTTCATGCCACCCATCCCAGATGGTAGTTGCCTCTACAGTATTTATTTGTTCTGTACCTTTATGCTCCTGAGTTTGAAAATTTTTAAATGCAGTTTTGAGGAAGTAGCTATTTTTAGTCTTGCCATCACAGCCTCTACTTAGATGTTTTGGGGGGGAAAGAGTAGAAGATAAAAATGCATAGTGCCGTAGATATTGTGGTTGGTGGTTGGGGAGGTTTTTGTGCACTTTTAAATCCTTTAATTCCATTCGTAATGTGAATGAGTTTAACAGCTACTGCTATAGATAAAGAACTCGGAGTGTAAATCATCTACACAGCATAATGTTTCTTACCTGTGGCTTTTTCATATTGTTTAAATATGCTTCTGCCTTCAGCAGCAGTATGGGATTTTTGCACCTATTGTCCCACCATATTTAAAAAGCCATTTACAGCATGTCGGTAGGTTGAGTGAAGATGGTACATAGGGTGTGATTGCTTGTTTACAGATGAGCAGTGGTGATAATAGACGGTGTGACTACACTCCAAGTGTCTCCCGGCTGTCTTGGATCAGATGGGATCTGCACATGGCTGGTCAAAAGCCTGTGGTGCTTAGGGGTCATGGGAGAGGTCAGGAGGCGTTGCGTTGATGTCAAACTTGTTTTGTTGCCATGACGACAGAACAGGTTTTCTATCAACTGAAGTACCAGTTGTTTTCCCTGATGTCTAGTGTACTCTTGCCACAGCTTTACCAAAACATTTCTTTTAGTGCTGCTCTGTTGTGTTTATTACAAGAAGTGCCCATGTTTAAAACCTTTTACTCTGTCCGAGGCCCAATCTTGAGATGCCCCTTTGTTTAGTTAAGAATATTGCTTACCATTAGGCAAAGTGAGCAAGTGGTTAGGGGGAGAGGGGAACCAATGACCTCAGAAACGGTCCCTACTTTTATTATTTTTGTTTTGCAACTGAGAGAGATTGGTTTGCAGATGGGATTTTTTTTTTTCTGTCAAACAAACTCGCCGTGAAGATGTTTCCTTTTTTACATGCGGAGAAACGGTTTGTGGTAGTGTGCAGTTTGTAAATGTGATTCTCTGACTGATAGACACATTTGTGCAGCACATGATTGCATTTACAAAACTAAATCTGGAGAAGTGTAAACAGAAGATTTTTTTTCTTCCCTAGTGAGGCAGTAATGTTCATCTTGATCACAGGGCTTCCATTTAATTGTTGCTTGTACAGTAATGCTCCAGATCTAGGAGATGATGAGAAAGGATCCACAGTTCAGTTAATTTCGGAATAGGTGCCATATAGTCATCGTAGTATATTTGATTGACTTAGAAAGTATCCAAGTTGAAAGCCAACTTGAACATCCATAGACATGCTCAGTCCACACCATCCCACAACTGTGCAGAATATCCCACTATCAACTTTGTGGGTCCTTTTTTATAAATGGAGTAAATGGTACCTAGATGAGAGTGAAATGTAAGATTTGTATGACTGCGATGTTGGTGAAAATTGATCTGCGAATAAAGATGTTGCAGCAAAAAATAAACATACTTTTGAAAGAAAATGCTGCCTTTTCTAACGTGTGTTTTTTTTTTTTTTTTGAAGGACCAATACTAGTTATGGAGAACGATCCTTTAGGTTGAATGAAATACAGCTGGGTGGCGTCAGATGCTGCTAACTGTGTCGTCTTCACTCCGAAAAGTGCTACGTCTTATCAAGCTGACATTAATGCTGTTCCAGACTCCAGCACCGTGTTCTATACTATCAAATAAACAAGTCATTCACTAATGAGAAAACCCTCTCCCCTGTAATAATGTACAGTCGTTTTGAAGAGACAGTATATTAATTATAATTATAGAAGTATTAATTATTCCTTAAAAATGTTAGTAATTTAAAAAATTTTCTTAATATTCTACTGGTACCAGTCCTAGTTGATGTGGTGACTAATGCAGAGTTAGTGGGACGGTGCCCCCTCCGAAGCTGGCGCTCTATAGGGTTGTTAAAGTTAACGCATTAGCGTTAATTTTTAAGCCATAATGCATTGTAATTTTTTGGTACCACGTGTTGATTTTAATACGCCAATGGGAAAGTAGTACAAGCAGTTTCTCCTGGAGACTTGTAGCTTACAGATGTGAGAATTCAATGGTGTCTGTGGTTTAGATTTAATGCATTGTGGAAGTTTCTCAATGTTCACTTAACTTATGCTTGAAAATTACATTGTAAGTTTTGGGCTAGTGAAATTTTATTTGTGCTAGTAAATTTTTACTGAACTTGCTCAGGTGGCTAGAATTTTTTTTTTGTCTAAATGTATTAATTTAATACCTATTACACTGACATAATATTAATTTTGCCCAGGACTGCAAGTTGCCCAAAAAAATCTCGATTATAAAGCATTTTTTTTTTGTCTAGTTTCACTTTGACCACCAGATGTCACTGCAGTCAAACAAATGTGACAGTTTTTAATTGCATTGTTCAGAGAGGAGTGCCGTTGCTGTTGTCCTAAATCGTAGAGCAAAATTTGATGTAATAGTGTGTGTATATAATATGTATAAGAAATTCTACCACAGGGATGAATATCTTTTTTTATTGTAGATGTAAAATTCCAAAGGCAACATACCAGAATTGATCGAAACCTATGCATTCGTTAGTTGTCAACCTTTTGTAAACCAGGAACCCCCAGATTAAAATAGACTAGAGCTAGAAATCCCCTATTACTTATGTGCGATCACATACGTAATTAAAAACTAGCTGAGAGGCGAGGGGTGGGGAGTTGAATATTTTAAGCATTATGTAAAGCTACATTTGGCTGCTGCTCTGTCGACCTCTAGACGGAGCCCATGTTTTAAACCCCTGTTCTTTTTGATCAAACTCAAAAGAATTGAGTCAATGAAAAAAGTGATGAAAATCATGATTCATTTCGGTTCAGCTAAATGATTTGTTCATATTTTATTCTTGTTACATAAAAATGAATTTATATACAATGAGAGAGATCTGGTATTGTTGTCACATGGGTTGATTGTCATAATGTGTCAGACTGTATTTGACACAATAGCTTTCATTCTCAATTAAGTTATAAGGAAAACAGTATTATCACTGATAAGTAAGACTTGATGCCTTTATGTAATGGTTTGATTAACTTTGTATGATTTTTTGCCAACCATAACCAGTCTGTCATACTGGGCAGGAGTTGCAGGCAGTACAAAAAAAGGAATGATAATCCTTTATTGGCCATTACATAAGTAATTGGTGAAACAAACCAAGTAAATAAAAATATTTTTGTGTAGTGGACCTAAGTGCATATTTGCTCAAAGAAAATAATATTAGAACATGGCGAATTAAGAGTAACAATACAAACTAAAAATAATGTGTTTTTTTTCCAGAAAGTTATTGATATTTTGTTGGGTGACTAAATGGAACATCACTTTGGTTCCCATACAACTCCCCAGGGGTACCTCGGCAAATCGGAACTAAGTACACAGAACATAGACTGTCATGAAGAGGTGGGATGGATGACAATACAGATAATGGGGAGTTTATTCCAAACCAAAACACCCAGCCTACAAAACAAAACAGGAGGAGCTTAAATACAGGCAGGCACCATGCATGAAACACATTCAGTAGCCAATAGGGGAACAGGGCAAAGTCAGGCACATATATACATAGATAATGAGGGTTAGATGAGGGACAGGTGTGAGCCTCACTAGTATTCACTAATTATACAGTAGGGACTTGGAGCAACAGGGAACAGGTGAAGGTCATTAACAAGCACTCAGGACTCAAACACTAGGAGATACTACAAAACTAAACGCCTGTGGGGATAATCAAAAACAAAGATACAAAAGCAAGGACCAATCCTGAAATACACGAACACCCGGATTTAATTATCACAGGGCAGCTGATAACGAAATGTCTGATATTGTAGAAGCTGGATTCCTGTTAGCCTCAATGCAACAACAGTTAAGGATGCCTGATTCTCAGCTGTCCTTTCAGCTATGCATTGACCTAGAGACTAATGGAAACAATACGGACTGTGTAAGGAGCTCGACTAGGGGAACACAGGGAAGGTAATGGGATGGCCAGTGATACCTGTGTGTAGACCTATTGGATGTTGGCTGCTAAAACTGGGGTGACTTTACAAGAGGGTTTGAAATGGCTAAGCTAACTTGCTTTGATAGACGTAACATCAAATTTTACACCGACATGAAGATCATTTAAACATTGTTTTCTTTTACTACCTTTTGCACAGTACTGTATAATTGTATATTATATACATAATTTAATTTAGTCAACGTGACTCCATCAAGACCTCTGTAGTGAGCAGCATTATCTAGTTCAAAGGTCATGTTCGTCAACAAAATTGGATGAATCGGAGCATTGACCAAGATCATTTAAAAAGAATTATCCATGAATGACAGGAGTCAGATAAAAATGCATGCCACTCTACAAACCATTGTAACTGTCATACTGTGCCCATAAGTAGTTATAGCCTAAGTCATAGATCTGGTCTGAATTTGATAAACAAAAGCAAACAACTTCTCAGTCCGATACGTTACAGGAGATAACAGCCTACAGGGGGCGACACACGCAACTTCGTTGCTTCTGCAAAACGTTTCGATTTATCGGGGTATTTGGGAAACGTAGGCCTATTAGAGCGAAAAGTTATTTAAGTATTACATCTACAGTTCGGGTGATATAGTCTTTTTATTGTGGAGATAATTGTAGCTTATTGACACGAACATGCATTTAAGGTTGTTTTCAATGCACTTTTATGACTGATATCGATTCTATATGTTTATGCTGAAGGGTCGTTTGCATGTCCTTATAATTTCCCAGTCCGGTGAATACTCTCCCGTATGTGATGCTCGACAATGATATGCTTTATATACAACTATAAAGTATGCGTTTTAATTGTTCTGATTGCCGCATCAATACAGCATCTCAACCTTTAAGTGCAAGATAGCTGCCCACTCACTAGTCGCAAGCAGGAGATCGCTGGTCAGGCAAAAATTCACTGTACTGAAGACCATTAGTCAGGGGCAAGAAGGGCATCTTTAACCTTGTCCTATTTACTGGGGGTACTTGGGCAATTCACAAACTGGAACAAACACTGTGGCGCTTGTGAACTTACGAGAGATAAGATATGATGGGTATGAAGAATGTTTGAATTAAATGCTGAAAAAAGTAATCATCAGTGTTCGCAATGCCCATCCAACAGTATTACATTATGAAACATAAAAGCAGGATGAATACAACTTTTAAATACGTATACTATGTGATCATTATAGCAGACACGTACAGTAGCATGGAAATAAAAAATTGAGAAAGACATTGTTCTCGTCCTGGTTCACCTATCACCCCCGCCCCCTTTACCGACCTATATATTTTGCTTTGTCTTCCCCTTTGTTTTTCTTTGTGTTTTTTTTTTTTTTTTGCTGATGGTGGGGGTGGATTTTGTGAACAGACGTGATTTTTTTTTTGGTGTATGCAACGCAAGCAAAGAGCGAGGTGGAATTGTCACTGAGCAGCTGGGCACTAAAGAAAAGCCGCTACATCCAAAACAGAAATCAAGCGAAGAATCGAAGAAAAGGGGCTTCATCTTTAACAGGGGAGGTGCGTGCCTGTGCTGGACTGGATTATTGTTTCCACTCTTTTCTTTTCTTTTGCCCGGACCAAGCTGCGAGAGTTTGCTCCGAAGATGTTGCTGACTTGAGGGTACTTCAGCCGGTGGGATGTAAACGGAAGCGAAGACAGACCGTCACACCCTAAGGCGCCGTCTGACAGATCTGACATTTTCCTCGGCATCTTCTGCGAGCTGCGGTCGGTGCGCTTGTTGCTCCTCTGTTGTTTTTCAGCGCTCCCTGAAAATGGTTCACGGAACTATCATTAGATAGTGTGCGGTTTTTTAATTATTATATTTTGTTATCCCGAATCAAATTGCTACTTTATCTTTTGTTTGTGTGCTCCATTATTTGGATATTACATAGGAAAATAAACTTTTTAAGGGTACACTTTTGCAGTGTCCCGCTTCGCTTGAAGGCTTTCTCCTATATCTGTGGATTATGCTTCGCCGTAGGAGTTAAATGGCTGTCGTTAAATCCGTGGCATAAGGTAATCGATATGTAGCCTATTATTCTCGTACAGCAAAAATAATTTTCATGTATATTTTTTAAGACCCAGCAACAGAGTTTTCCCTACTCGTTTAATGTTTTTTGGCACGGCGGGAATTACGCTTGCAAAATTTTATATTCGTGTAGCAATTTTAAAATGATTTACTGTTTCGATATTCCAATCATCACTACTGTATATTTATGAACCGTTTTGTACTTCAAATTGCACTTAACTTTTAAAAGTGCTAATTAAGTTTGCATGACTGGGTGACGGGTCAGGTGTACTTTTACGTTTGTACACCATGGGAACCAAACACACGAAGGGATCTGGGCCGGAGCCTGGGGCGAGTCCGCAATACGGAGGGTGGAAGCGGACACCAACCAAGGAACGGGGAGACATATTCACCTCTTTCATGCTTAAGTCCGGGGACCGGTTCGGCCGCTCCGGAGCTCCACCCCCGTACCAGCGGCGGATCGGGATGATCCAGGAGATGATGGCCATGGCCAAAGAAGGGAAGCAGGACGAAGCGACGGAGCTGCTGAAAACGCTCCGGCAGGTGAGCTCACATCGGAGGCGAGCTCGGGTATAGAGTCGGGGGTCTGAAACCTGTTAACTTGCCACTAGTTGATAACTAGAAAAGGAGAAAATCACGCTTGGAAAAGTAACTCAGAAATTCGCTGGAACATAACAGAGAAATATCCAAAGTCAACATGACCTAATGCATCATTTATTTATTTTTTAAAAAATACGTAGCGCTGTTCTAAAACTGGGTATTAGACCTGTTGCAGATTTTAAGCTCAGTTATCTAGTGACTGAAACAGTTTAGTATCCTGAGCCGTAAGGTGCATCAGCAATTGAATTATCCAAAATGCATGCTTTGCACTGCTCTGATGGAAAAAAAGACAACGCGGTAAAGGAATTACTTACATATACCTAAAATACATAACAAATAGCAACCATATTAAAACATTACCATGGAAATATTTCTAGTCTGATCTGTTGAAATTACTTTAAAATTCATTTGAATTAATATACTTAAAGCTTATGAAGACGAAAAAAAAAAAAAAAAACATTTACACATGAGGATCGGATTATATGTTTGTGTTTCAGAGAGGGGGGGGGGGATTTTGGAAGCATTTTGTTGGTGCTCAGGGATGGGAATGGACCTTGTGTTGTTTTTCTGAGCGACGTGAAAAGTCAGGCGGGGTCAAGAGAGAAAGGGAGATGAACAAATTGTGAGAATTTGGCCACGAATCTAAGGGCCATGCCTGAAGGCTGCAGAGAGGTGGCCGTTCTCCAGGAAGCCTCAGTCTGTGACATACTGTCACTGTGGAAAATGCCCCCTCCCCCTCCCCCATCAGTTCACAATCAGTCACATCTCAGTGCCTCTTGGCGTGAGGCTTGGTGGAGCTTCTGTGCATCTGATCACCTTCTGGTTGATGGTTGCATTGTGCTGAAGAGCAACGATCGAGAGGGTACACAGAGACCAGTTCTCTGTGCCCCGTTAATGTCCAAGGTTCATTTTTCTTGTTCCCTTCCCTCCTCCCACTGTGATAATATGCAGACGCTTGGGAGACAAACCTCACTGAGCTCCTCCACGCTCTCTGGAGATTCATCTATTATGGAACTCCCTGTCGTCTCTCCCTCTGCGTGAATTTCTGCTAGTCTTTTCTGTGTCGCTCAACCAGACAGCCCAGTGGACCCGTTTGGATCCGTGCATATGCCAGTCTGAGGCCTCATGTGGCCCCTGCGATTGGCGTCATCGCACATTCTGGCACAGCTGCCACGTAGCTTTGTAGTGTAGAGGGGAAGGGATGGAGAAGAACAGTGGGGCAAGAAGTCAGGGCACACGGGGCAGAGTTGACGGATAGTCCAGGATAAACGGCTCCCTTACACATGACACCTGTTGCTGTGAAGTTGAGAGGAACAGGTCCCAGGAACGTCCCTTCTTGTGTACCATTTGAGAGCATTTGTACCCTGCCTGGTTAAACTTAAATATCAACAAATGGACCAATTACCCTGGGTAAGGTTGATTGGCCAACAGATGCTCATAGAAGCATTTAATTAGACCAGGTAATCCCTCTGAAGCTAAGTATGTCTGAGCCTGGCCAGTACTTGGGAGACTGGAAATGCTGTCAGAGGTGTTGGTGTGGCCAGTAGGGGGAGCCCATCCTGTGCACTGTCTGGTTCCCAATGCCCCAGTGCAGCGTCAAAGACACTGTGCCGTAAAAATGGTGCCATCCTTTGGATGAGACGTAAAACCGCAGTTCTGAGGTCGTAAAAGATCTCTGGGCACCTTTTGGAAGAGCTGGGGTGGTATTGCCCACTGTGGCCCTATCAGATCTGGCCTCCTAATCATCCCCTATATCTAACTGGTGAATTCTCTCCTGCCCCTTCACCACCTTAGCTACTGTGTGGTGAAGCGTACTGGTGCAGAACGGCTGCTGTCACATCGCCGAGGTGGATGTCACACAACAGTGGTGGTTGAAGTGGATCCCCATTGGTTCTGTGAAGCGCTTTCGGTGTCCTAATACGTGCTACATAAATGTAACATTCATTCTATTGTTGTTTTGAAATACTTCAAAAGTGCTCTTCGTTGTATTTTCCTCATTGTGTACGTTCTCCATAGCCCCGTTCCGTCTCTGGGTGGATTCTAAGGTCAGCGCTTCCTCAAGCCGGCTCGGATTGGCCAGCAGTCCATCACTGGTGCATGCTGGGATTGAACCCCGTGGTTCATTTGGAGCAGTCTCACCTCGCCGGCTTGCTCGGACTCCCACTGACAATCAGAAACCATGGCGATGGTGGCATGCCTGATTGGATGGGAATTAA
Source organism: Mormyrus lacerda (assembly GCA_015163995.2). Classification (NCBI taxonomy): domain Eukaryota; kingdom Metazoa; phylum Chordata; class Actinopteri; order Osteoglossiformes; family Mormyridae; genus Mormyrus; species Mormyrus lacerda. The sequence goes on along the minus strand of JAABNX020000044.1, from coordinate 17,179,014 downwards.
TGAAGGCTGTGCCGCGTGGTCTTTCATTCTCTTTCGGTGATCTGTGCTGGGGACTGCTGTCTTTATTAGAGAGATGGAAGGGGGAGGCATTGAATACTCTTTCTGCTGCTGGTGTTTCTTTGGATTACCCACCACCAGAGCTAAAAGCACCAATTCACTCGTAATTTTTTCTATTCATTCATATTTTACATCTATCATCAAAAATATATTGCAAGCTCTTCTTATTAAAAGGGAAATGCAAAATTCTGCCCATTCTCTCTCTTTTCCTGTCTCCCCTCAGTCCCAGTCACTCTTCCGGCTCTTGGGTTAATCATAATTGCAGGTCTGTTGGCAGAGTACTTTGCATTGTAGATAATGGACATCAGAGGGTAGGCTGCCTTTGCTCGTTACAGACTGCATTGGTGGCAGGATTTTTTTTCTACAGGAGGAGTGAATTGTTCGTTTTGTCCATATATGGGCATGCTTAATTTGCATGTAATACGTTTTAATGCATATATGCACACAGACTCATATGCCTGCGTCTGTTGGCCTATGAGAAGATCCCTCAGTGGTTTCAGGCTGAAGGGACGGCTTTGATTTCACGGCCTGTTTTCATGTTCCTTTGTATTGCCGCCATCTCTTTCTTCCCCTGAGGGTTCTTAATGGTCATTCCGGGATGCTGCAGTCATGGGGCCATCACTCTCGTTTCGTAAGGGAATCCATTACAACACAAAATACAAATTACCCAAAGCTGTGGCAATGAAGAGCTATGGGGCAGTAGCTCTGGAGCTATCTGGAGACGGGTTACCTCCACTCAGCAATATTTTGGATTTCAGCTGGCAGGTTTCCTAGAAATACCAGCTGGCATGACTGTGGCTCACGGCTGACCCCCATTCAGACAGAACACAACCCACGGTCCCATCTGTCCCAACTGCCTTTGCTCCCCTCTCCCCAGGACCTGGGAATGGAGTCAACATCCCTGGACGACGTCCTGTATCGCTACGCCAGCTTCCGCAACCTGGTGGATCCCATAACCCATGACCTGATCATCAGCTTGGCCAGACACATCAATTGCCCCAAGACGGTAGATCCTGACTGACGAGCACCAAATCCTCACACGTGTCCACAAACAGATAGATATACACACATAGCTCCTGGGAGTTTTGCATACATAGCAGAGCAACAAATGATTGGTTCTTAGAGATAACCAATTAGATTGTAGAGGAGATGGGTCCAAGCAAATGTGGGATTAACCAGTCATATGTCTTGGTCCTGCCTCCTCTAGTTGCTTGGACCGATTTTTTGCTCTGCCCTCAGAACATTTTTGTGTAAGTAAAACTCCGACCAGCAGACACATGTGAATTTGTTCCCCGAATCAAATTCGGGAAACTTCCTACTGACTCATTAGATGAGAATTTCTAGCAAAAAAAGATGGAAAAGTAAAAAACTGAGTCGGGACTGACTATCCTCGCAAAATCTGCTTTTCAGGAATTCTCTGCAGGCACATCGCCTCGGAAATTTGGCCCCGCAAAGACAGCAAAACCTGTAAACACGTGCTCTGTCTCTCTCTTTAACACACGCGCACGGAAAATGACTGTCCTGCTGCCTGTCACACAGGCGCACGCCGCCCATGGGTCACACACATTTGCACAGGACCTGGAATATGACATCCTGTCCTTCTGCTGTGCGTTGGCTGGAGATTGGATGACAGTGAGCCCAGCTTTCTTTACAGTAGCATGGGCATCCGTCTGGGTCTTGCTTACGGAGCACTGGGGGGTGACTGACACACAGTGCTTCTAGCCGGAGTCCTGTTTATCCTGTTCATCACATTTGCAGGAAATTTGCAGGATCTCTGTCTCCTCCAAAGGTGAATTTGCATTGATGTGAATTTGTCAAATTAAATGCAAAACTTTGCGATAGCTTGGCACCCCATGCTGGATGCGTCCATTGCAATCAGAGCTTTTCCCAAAATGCCCAGGGCACCACTGGACAGGATGCCAGTCCATTGCTGGGCACACAATCGCTCGTGTACATATGCATGCTAGGGTGATTTAGAGATGCCAGTTACTCTAAACTGTGTGTTTTTGGACACTGAGACATGGGTGAGTTTTTAGCAACGGGAGTACCTGAATAAAACCACGTGACACGAAGGTGAACGCAAACATCACATAGACCGAGCGGTGAGCAGGGACCACAGCCCTGGACTGTGAAGCCAGAGTGCTACACGCTACACCAATGTTTCTCAGTCCGGTCCTCAGGAACCTATAGACATTAGGCAAATGTGGACTTTTTGGCAGAGGAACTCGGAGGAAGCAAAAACTTGGACTGACTGTGGATCCCCGAGGACCGGACTGGGAAACAGTGCTCTGCACCTTAATACTGTACAGTCCGGGCTGGACTGGGATTAAAATCAGCCCCAGACTTTGGAGCCCCCCAAAATAATTTGTGCCAATTTGTTGAAGGAGTTGGGGCTCCCCCCCCCCCCAGGTAAATTTTGGTGTCCCACGTACTCATCATCCCACTGGGAAAATGCTGGTCATGCCAGATGGCCGGTCCTGCCCTGCATTCAGTGTTTCTTCTGATTTTCACATGGTGAAAAAATTATGGGCAGTGGTGGCTTAATGGTTAGGGAAGCGCGCTGCTCCCCAGGTGCTGAATTAGCTGCCCCCTGCTATGTCACATTATCACATACGGGTTAAATGCAGAGGACACATTTCGTTGTTGTGTGCTGTGGTGTGTCAACAATGACAATTGTTTACTGAATTCAATAATAAAATGCCGCTCGTTTGTAACGGTAGTACGTATCACATTAGTATACACTCCGTGGGTAACGCAGACATGTTTAGTTATATGTGATTCATTTACTGGAGATGAGTACTGGAGAATTTCAGGCGGGGCCATTTTCTTAAAGGGGACAATGGTAGCGTTTCTCCCAGCATGCCGAGTGGTCAGAAGGCAGCCGGCAGTATTTATAGTTGGTATTGTTTCAGCATTCAGCATAGCCGCTCCCGGTATCGTTACCGTGGAGCTGGCGAACAACTATATTTGGTCACTGGCTGCAGAGAGAAAGTCATCTGTCAGGCACATTAATGACAGCCTCATGGCGCTGATGAGGCCCCCCAAAGGTACAATGCTGAGCTGAAGTGAAGTGAGACCCCTCCCCCGGGCAGGACGGCTTGACGTGCCGGGGAGAGACGGGCCTTGTGGATAGTGCCACGTGCCACCGATGACTCACGCTAATGCCCCTGGCTCTTGGGCTGGCTAACCTAACAGGCAGCGGCAGTAAGGCGTGCTCCGACATCAGGGGCACCACTAGAGATTTTGGGCCCCATGAAATTATATCATACTAGGCCTCCAACTCAGACCAATCCAATTTTTTTAGGGCCCTTGTTACTCAGGGACCCTTGGAATCATCCAATCTTTCTTTGCCTTTACAGCGGCCCCTGTCCAGCAGGCCAGTGTCCGAGGGGCCCGGCTGGGATGTTGTGCCAAAGGGTGCCTCTAGGGGGGGGTAATATGGTTATCCGGGATATTTGTCAGTGTCGCCACACATGCATGATAATGAGTGACAGAGAAAGAAAGGAAAGGAAAAGTGAAAAACTCACCTCAGCAGCCAGGGAATGCTCTCATCAGCAGGCTGCAATCAAACCTGCTTTCCTTTCATTCTTTGCCTTAAAAGTCAGGTCTGGGAATGCCATATTGAACTGGAGGAACAAAGGAGAAAAGCCAGGAGAAAAGATTTTGTTGACCTTTGTTTATTGTTAAACTTAATTCAATGCAACTTTTGCTTTGGCAGTAAGTCCTCGTGCCGCGTTACACCAATAAAGAAGCTTTAAGAGGCCAGGAGGAGGGTAAGAGGTGAAAAAGCGAGAGCAGGAGAGAAATAAACTCAACCCGGGTCAGAAATTGGAGTTGGTATGACTCACCACGCACACACACACATGCACGAACGCACACACAGCATACAGCACAATAAACCCCATTGCCCCCCACCCCCCCCCCCCCC
>JAABNX020000044.1:17132959-17149362 GCA_015163995.2 Mormyrus lacerda | reverse complement strand
ATGGAATCTTGTGTGTGTAATGTGCCCCCCCCCCCCCACCCTCCCGGTGTCTGGCCCAGTGTTGCTGTGAGATGTCTGTGCTTTAAATAAAGGTCCTCTCTTCTGATGCTTAGAATGAACTGTTATGTGGTTTATTCATAGACTTTTTATTAGTTGTGCAAGCAGTTGTTTTATGTTTTTTAATATATATTTTGAGTCGTATCTCTGTCACCACATGAGAGCGATAGATGGTTGAAATGCTTGTATAATACTTGTTTACCTTGGTTTTTCATGTACTTTGAAGTTTTAGATGCATTATTGTAATAACTGGGACCAATTAATCTATATTATTTTAGTTTAAATCTTAAAGTTGAAGCCTATTTTTGAGGATATTGGATATCACTTGTACATTTTTGTTTAAAAGCCCTGGAAAATCTCATTCGTTTTTAAAATATTTGGCCTGAGTTTGGATATTTCACTTCTGAAACTTAACAACTACAGCAAAGGAATGAAATCACTTAATTTGTAGGTCTGCTGTAGAGCAGTTTCAAATAGTGCTTTCTTATAAGGAGTTAACCATTACTGCCAGTAGCCAGGCTTAAATGATTGGTCAGAGGTATGGTTTTGGTGATAAGCTGCCGTTTTTGTGCCATATCTTTGCTTAATGATTTAATGAGAACCATGACAGCATCTAATTACATCATTTGAGCTTTAAGCTCCTGTGCAGTAAAATAATTATCCTGAGCACTTGGCTTGCTTGGCTATTTGTTCCATTGATCCAGGTGATATTAATGGCATGAATGTGTATCACTAATACTTTCTCCATTTCCTGTGGAATTTTTGTGGCTCAGGGCTGGCATCGCCGCGATTCCGCATCGGAGACCAGGAATTCGACGCTCTTCCCGCTCTTCTGGAGTTTTACAAGATTCACTACCTGGATACCACCACTCTCATCGAGCCAATCAGCAAGGCCAAGCATGCCGGCTTTGCGAGCGCCGGCGGTGCCCCCCCGAGGCCGGAGGCGGTGGAGTACGTGCGCGCCCTTTTCGACTTCCCCGGCAACGATGACGAGGACCTGCCGTTCCGCAAGGGTGATGTGCTGCGGGTGCTGGAGAAGCCGGAGGAGCAGTGGTGGAACGCACAGAACTCGGAGGGCCGGGCCGGCATGATTCCGGTGCCCTATGTGGAGAGGTATCGGCCAGCCTCCCCGACCTCGGGCGCCTCTTTGCCGGGCCTGGGTGGCGCCCCAGATGGCTCTATGGGCGGCCTGCCAGCCCCACCCTTGGGTGAGCCGGGTCCCTACGCCCAGCCCAGCGTGAACACGCCTCTGCCCAACCTGCAGAACGGCCCCGTCTACGCCAGGGCCGTCCAGAAGAGGGTGCCGAATGCCTATGACAAGACCGCCCTGGCCCTAGAGGTACCCTTTCCCTGTAGCTTAAAGAATAAGGATCCATTTATTCTTCTACAACAAGTAACACTGGAACATTTCTCTGGCCAGTGTTTCCAAACAAATGGGTACTTGGGAATTTGTAGATGTCACACTCTCCTACCCTCGATTTTCACATGTTCTGCCCACAGTCTGAACATTCAGCTAGTTACTAACTAGTAACCTTTGGGAAACATTAAATGTTGGATCATTCGTTGACCTACTTAGCTACGCAAAGGGTGCTACCTGAATTGTATTAATAAACATCTCTTTAATTTGAATGACTGGCTCTCAGCCACTAAGTAGTGAAAATCCCAGTGAGAATTTAGCAATAAATTAGCTTATTTTAAAATTAAATTAAGGGTCTTTGATCTTGTCTGAGGCTTCCCTGAGCTCTTGCATGTGTTTAAGTGCCGATTTAGTGGTTTTGTGCATGTTATGTGAACTGTGGCCTGCTCGCAGTATGTGTCCCTTCCAAACTCCTTAGAGAGCTCCAGTTTCCTGTGTCAAGTTGGCAGGGGGGGTGTGAGGCACTACCGGGGGGAAGAGGAGGGGCAGGGGGGCCGCTCCTGAAAGGAGGGCTGCTGTGGAGAGGAAATGCTTTGTTTGGTGGAGCATTTCCTCTGTGTGAGACCAGCCCTCATTTCCCAGACCTCACTGCTTCAAAGAGTCCGGACTGCCTCCGCTTTGGTTCACCGTTCTTTTATGCTGGAGGTGGGGAATGCTGCTTCATTGTGGACTGCAGGTTGTGCAGGTTTTTGCTCTATTTTTAATTTTTATTTATTGTCAACCTTAAGGTGGGGGCGAGGAAGTTCACCTGGTGCTCCAGATGTGAACCCGGTCGCTTATACATGGGCAGCCTGAAGGCAGCTAGTTCTACGCAAACAGAATTACAATGGAATTTGGCTAGTTTGAAAAGAACTGATTTGCTTTGCCACAAATATCATCAGTTCTCCTTGCTTTTGTACCCAAACTATCAAATTACACTGCATAATGGGTTGCACTCTTCTCCAAATGCAGAATTACATCTGCGGCAGAATTTCCCAGGCACCGTGGTCCTCCATGGAAGGGAGCGACGTTTTCTCGCTCCGGGTGTTTAAGCTTCCGTGCCCGAAGTGAGCTGTGTAGTTTCGCTTATGGTTTTCATCCAGCATGGTATTCCTGAAGATCTCATCTGTGTTACGTGTCACGATCTTGAAAGTTCAAGTGATGGTTAAACAATGGCATCAGGTAAAGACACCTTCATTTCTCCAGAGGATATTAGACAGGAAAGATCTGGCGACATTTGTGGGGATTTCCCATGGGCAGATCGGGACAGACGCGTGAGAATGGCTTGGTCTGGCCTGGAGCCTGTGAGCTCGGTACGTTTTTGACTGCTTGGTGCCTGTGCTGTAGCATGTGCCTGCTGCGATCTTCAGTGTTGGTGTTATATGTGGCCTTTAGAACAGTGAGCATGAACTGTGCGGCTTGTGAAACTGCCCCTGGAATGCACAGAGACTGGTTTGGTGGTGAGTGTCCTGTCGCATCCTAATACGATGCCCCTACATCTTCCAAACATCCTTCTCCTCCTCACAGGTTGGTGACATGGTGAAGGTAACCAAGATCAACGTGAACGGCCAGTGGGAGGGCGAGTGCAAGGGCAAACGCGGCCACTTCCCCTTCACGCACGTGCGCCTGCTTGACCAGCACAATCCCGACGAGGAGCTCAGCTGAGAACAGAATTCCAGGCCTCAGAAAGGCTCCCAGAATTCCCTGGCCTCCCCTCGCCCCCTCCAAAGACGGCTCGCGCACACAAACACACGTGCTTGCGCACGCATCCCTCTGCAACAGCCCGACTTTACTTGTCTCGGCTAACACCATCCCTCAGCACATATTTCAACAACTTCCTGGTCAGTCGCCTCCCAGTTGTCTATCCTCTTGTCGATCTGAACGGTTAATGTCCATCATTCCTGTTTATCAGAGCCAGCTGATTTATCAACCCCATCAGGAGTCTTATTGAGCACACCTTTCCTACAAATACACTAATCTATGTATGTAGATATATGCACTGGCAACTGGATTGAGAATGCTAATGCTGGAAATATGGACAGTCTCTGCACTGCTGACTTGTAGACCCAGATATGTTGTCAATCCCGGGGAGGAGAGAGAAAACAATGCTGCACCGTTAATATACACAGACAAGATCCTCCTTGAGACCAGCACTGTTCAACTGAGATTCATCCAAACTAGACACCACTACCAGAGGGTGAATAGGCAATGGCGTTTGAGCTACACAGCACACTACAAGTGTCAAACCAAGTGTGAACAAAACATCTTTTTTTTTTGTAATGAAATGGAAAATAATGTTATATAAATATGTATGTGCCATTACATGCAGGAGGAGATGTGTGTCTGAATTATGTACTCTGTGTAATGCATCTGTGAGAACGTGGCAAGCTTCATAGCCGGAAGAACATTTTTCTTTTCCCCAGAAGGAACTTTGGGTATTTTGTGGGAGAGTCTGCAAGGTGTAGGACTGACCCACCACTGCCCCACACCTGTGTTCGTTTGTTTGACTCTTAGGTCAGTGGAGTCCTAGTGAAGTGGGCAAGGCTGCTTTCTGAATCATTGTACATACAGGGAAGCATATGTAGAACTAGGCTTAAGATCTCACCCGTGTGTTTTGGTTGGCGGAATAGTCTCAGTACCCTGTCATGTGATTCATTATCTAGCTTCCATTCAGAATGTTGTTTTTTTTTCAGCTTTTTAAAATGACGTAGGAAAGTCGGGAACTGAAGCCAGTTAAGTGGTGAAAATTTCTCCTGTTTTATTTTTTTTTTTTATTACTATTACTATTAATAAGGGTCTCTTGGTAATGTCGGCCATAATTGCCCCATTTTCTCTCTGGCCTTGTTTGAGACCAGTATCACTTGTGATCTTTTTCTTTGTCTTGAATTCTCCCTACGTAGAGTGGGAGACTTTTTTTTTTTTTTTTTTTTTTTTTTTTTTAATCCTGACGTCTGCAGTATCCTCTTCCTGCTGAGTCTGGAGGAAATCCACTGTGACTAGTTCTCCTGGCCGGTTTTATTCTGAATTTAACTGAGCTCTGCTGAACACAAATGGCGAGTTCCTACGCAGGAGTGGGACACCCAGAGTCTGCTGGCTCTCATTCTACCTCACGTCCTTAAGTATTTAACAGAAGTCGTTGTTTAGGCCGCGAGTTGCATTGTCTGGTTTTCTAGGTTTGAACTTGTTTTCTAATAGATAGGAGACACTATGACGGATGAGATTTGTCTTCCAAGATGCCTTGCCACTAAGCGACTGCGATTATCTGAAATCTATAAAAATTCTTGGTTTGTGTTCAGATGATAATGCCTTTTTGGCATTTCGTAATGCTCCTGGTTGCGGCACATTTGAGATTTGGATTTAATTTTGTTGAATATATCCCTTATACTTGTTCCACGATATTGCCCGTATATTCCTGTGTATGATGGCATTGTGCGCTTAGGTAATCTGATGTAGTTGCCAGCTTCTGAAAAGCCAGGGTTTGCATCCTCGGCCGGTGTTGAGTCTGAGAAGAATAGGCCAGCTTTCAACATTCACCATACCTGCCTTTCTCTACTTGGAGACAGGTGACCAGGTGACTGTGATGGGTTTTTTTTTAATTCTTAAAGGGAAGCCACAGGCAGGGAATCAAATCAGGTCTGTCACCTCCCCCCTCCTGCCCGAGCCTGAAACTCTGCTCTTCATGCTTCCTGAACATTGAAGTAATGATTAATACATGTAAATGTTTCCATTTTTCTAGGCTGTCATTCTTTTCATGATTGGCGCAGGGTATTCAGTTCAAAATTTAAGCTAAAAAAATGTTTAAAATTTTGCCTTGTCTATAATAAATCGCAGACATTTTTTTCGGCCATTCCCTGACCCCTAGGCTCTCTACAAGTGCTGATATGTGCACAAATGCATTTTAAACCTGAATCTCAAAACATCTGTATTTTCTCAGTCAACTGAAGCTGGCCTCCAAAGAAATGGAATAGCTAAATATTAAATCCTGCTGGGTCTTATGATTTTTATCTTGTTTGGCCGGTCTCTAGGGTCCCCCCCCCCCCTTTTTTTTTTTATACAGCGGTTTCACTGGGATTTGCACTTAACTCATACAGATATGAATCTGTGAGGTATTATGGGTATTTGACAGGACAGAAATTTTAAGTATTCATAGAAAAGAATGGCTGGTGATAGTCGTCGTGGCTAGATGTGCATTGCTGGGCTTTATCACGGTTGTATCTCCCCTGTCAGTGTTGTTTAGCCTATGTAGAATATCCCTGGCTTCAGCAAGGCTCTAAGAGGTAAGCCGCCTTAGACCAGTCTGAAGTCACACTTCTCATTTATCGCCACCTGGTGGTAAGTAGCTACATTTGCGTCTCGGTTGCATTCCGTTTTCCCCTCTGCCTGTGTAATCTATTTGACATTGTTTGCCATTAATACTATAAATATTTTTAAGTATCCTATTTTTGTAATACCCTTTTTTTAAGGCAGGGGAGGGGGGATGGGAGAATCCGATTTAATTCAAGACGTGCCATTGTATTATAACACTATATTCTTTCAAGGCTATTAATTTACCTTTATTTTCAGTAGCATGTAATTTGTCCACAGTATACTTAGTAAATAAAGGCTAATAGTAAATATGAATCTGTTGTGTTCTTTATATAGTGAGTGCTCTTCCCAAAAGTCACGTCCAATACAACGATGCTCGGCTAGAAGATAGTGATTATACAGCTCGGGTAGAAATTGCTCCTGTCCTGCAAGGACAATGCAAAAGGGAGAAATTTGTTGATTAATCCAAGGTTTTTTGTTCCCTTGGCTGGTGATGAACACGGTGCTTTCAGCTGTTGGCTGCTTGACCAGCACAGAAAAACTACCACGTGAATTGCTGACCTTTTCCTAAAACCGTGGGACAGCATGTGACTCAGCAGGTAGGGCAGGTATGGTTGTGGTGTAGAAGGTCACCTGTTGTAATCCCAGGGTTGGTAGAGTGATTTCACAATTGGGCTAAAGGCTATTAACTCCCAGCTGCTTCAGGAAATAGCTCACTTTGATTCCTCAAAAAAAAAAAAAAAAAAAAAACTTTGGCTAGAAGCACCTAATAAATAAAGTACTTTTTATAACAAACAATTATCATTATGATACACTATCCACATCTCCAATTAGGAGTGTATAACGTACAGCCAACCCACTGCAGTTTGACTAATGTTAATGGAGAATATGTGGCTGTTTTAAAAACATGAGAAATTGACTTGATTAATATTAAAGCAATGTAATGCATTGTATTGAGTTCTGTCAGTGTGCTCTTCTACATTCTCTGTATAACAAATGAACCATCCTGATCAAAGATGGGCATCATTTAATGAAGGGATTTTAACAGCCAATCTAGTCTTCGTAATGTAACTGAAGGACACAGGACTATAGGTGTACTATGGACAAGACTAGGAAGTCTGGGATGTCTTCACCTTTGAGAAATGTGACAATAGAGAAGCCCAAAACAAATGCAAAAATTTTATAGATATTCCATAATGTCTTAAATCAACTTTCATGAATGTAGTTTGTCAAGTAATATAAATTACACATATTAAAAAAAGAACAAGTTTGTATTTGAATACTTGTAGATATATACACACACAGATGCAGTATCTTTTGCGCGTGTGTGTGTATATAAATATACATACATACTCAGCCCATTATTCAAACATCATCTTACTACTTCGGTATATTTTTATGAATTTCATTCATAAACTGATTAAGAATTTTCATAAATGTCAAAGCACCGTTAACAAAAACATCAAAACCACTACAGCTTTGGTCCCAATAAGCAACACCAGGGGTGGCCAATCTTATCCGCAAAGGGCTGCTGTGTATGCGGGTTTCCCTAATTAGATTACTAATTAAAGGACTGATTAGCTGAAGTGTCTTCGCATCTGGGTTTGGTCAGCTGACCAGAAGGTTATCCCAAAAACCTACATCCACACCGGCCCTTTGCGGATAAGATTGGCCAACCCTGATCAACACACTCAAATATGAACAGGCTTCTAGAAAGCTAGACATTATAGAGCAGTTTGCTCTGGTCATGTAAAATACATTATTAAAACATTACATCAGACCACTTTTACATTTGTTTTACTATAAATACAGAACTGTCTTTTTATATAAATAGTATAAATACCATGCACTCATTTGTAGATAAATAGCAATTGTGGATAAACTGTAAATTACTTTGAAAATGTTAAGAATTATATCCAATCAGAACACCTGCCCACAAGTTCCTGGAATAAATTGGAACAAATTCCTACCGTGGTACCTCTGCATGGATTCAGAACCTTGCAAGTTTCCCATCTGATGGGTAGTACCATTCCTTCTTGTAGGGGAGGCATTTGCCATCCTGCGATTGTACCATGATAGCTTCAGAACAGCTTCAAGTTGGGTCCCTCTGTGAGCAGCTCATTTTTGGAGAACAAACTGGTTAATGAATTCTGTTTGCTCAGACTCCACTTTGCATAGTGCCTCGTGCTCAACTTGGTACCTACAACACAAAAGATACAATGATATAAGGCCAAATTATGTTGAAATTGTTTTCACTTCTTTGTGATACAATGGAAGTTTGCACTAAAACAAGCATCACACATAACACCAGTACAAGCTAAGATACGGCCCACAAGAGAATCTAGGTCTTATACATGCTCAAGTGCTGCTTTGAAGATAGTACCCATATATCCTATATTTGATCAAGATTAAACCTATTCAAACAACACACCAATCTGTGATAGACAGCCTGTGATGAAACATAGAATAGTGATTCTCAACCAGTCACCTCTCCAGCTGCATCTTCTTTTCTGCAATTAGAGCCTGAATCTGCTGTTGCTGGGCCTCCCTCTGCTTGACCACGGACTTCAGCACATTTCTGGCCCCTATCGCCTTCAGAGATATGCTATGTATTTATATACACACACCTCTGCCAGAAATATAACAAAACAATTGAGGAATGGCAACAGAAGGACCAAACTGCACAGGATCTTTATTAACTTCACCTTCATCTTTTCTGTCTCCGCTTCCCTCGCCAGCTCATCCACTGTCTTTATTAGTCCGTTCACCACCTTCTGAAACTGGCTGATTTCTGATGGATGGAGTTAAAGGGTAGGAATTCAGTCTCAGGGCAAGACATGCTGAGATGTGAGCCGCCGGACGGTTCCTTAAATGTGAGGTCGTATTAACGTCTCCTTAAACCCATATCTGTGTCATCCAAATACAACATGGTTCAAATCCTGGCTCTTATAAACCCTGAAGACTCCAGCTGAGCTGCACTTACTCTCCATAAACTCCTTGCATTCCGTCTTCAGCTCACTGGTGCTTTGAGTCACATCGGGGTCCAGAACTCGCATCCGATTGATTCCGTCAAATTGAAGTCCGGCTTCAGTTAACGGCTCTTTGGACATGGTGCAGGTCCAGACTCAAGCCTAGAACAAAGTTTCCTGGTTTACATGCCGCTTTACAATTTCATGGGCACTAACTTGTACAAACAAATTCAAAACCCAAGAAAGACGTCACATAACATTTAGCTACGTGTCACTTGTTATATGCAGCTCTGGCAGGTTGTCCTTTGCAATTTAACCAGCTAAAATCGTGCATCCATAGTATATGCGGCTCGCAACTGATCAACGACAAATTCCGTAATTAGCCGCTACCTAACTACTTTAAAGCACTAACGTCCTATGTACCTGGCTAACCAGCTGTCGTAACACACACCTCGCCTGTAACTGGCCGCTAAATGTATAGCTTCCGTTGCTTTGTGTGAATCACCACTTTTATTCAGCAAACAGCGATGAAAAGTATCCATCCGGCATAGCTAACTCGCTAACCTAGATGTCCAGCGAATGGTAAAAACTGCTAATTCCGTCTTCGTTGCTTGCAAATTTGATCAAGAAGTTGCTCGCTGTACTCAGTTACCGTTAACCATCACCATGTCTAAATTATGTTAAAACGATTTGTAATTTTAAAAGGAGTAAAGCGATCAACACTCTCACCGGACTCGGGCTACACATCGAGACCGCGAGGCACCGCGTGACGTCACAGCACCAGGCCCCGCCCATCGACCGGCGGCACGAGCACCTCGGGGCATCGAACAGTATCGTGCTTTCATTCAACGGTGCTGTGCAGTTTAGTAGAACCTTCCCCTCCGTTTTAGCAAAGTATTTTGTGATTTTCAAAATGTTTTTTGTGTGTCTACATATATATACAGGAGCGTCACTAGATATTCATGAAAAGGGCGGCCGAGCCTTTATTACTAAATTTTAATAACCCGCAACCCCCCAAAACAGCCTTAAGAATGCGGCAATGTCCGTGCGCAATTTGTACTGACATATGCACACACATCATATATATTTAGTAATACTGCATTCCAAAATCTTTAATACCATACAAAAATATCATCATTCATTCATACTTGCTCATCCTATTCAGGGTCATGGGGTTCCGGAGCCTACTCAGGAACAAACAGTACAAATCCAAATGGTATCGTTTCATTTAATTTTATTAAGCAAAATATCACGCAACCCAAAAGTATTGTTATGCCTCGGCTGTTAGCCAAGAAAAGAATAATATCAGGAGTGAGGCCTATCGCCTTCACCCTGCAGCTGACCTGTTGGGTCCTGGCTCCTCCACTTAAGCTTTGGTGTAATGGTGCAGTAATTACTCAATACCCTCACATACAAAAAGCCTACTGGGTAGACTATAATTTTTTTCTGTTTGTCTTAGATTAGCTCTGTCTTGGTTTGAGAGGATTAGCTAGGATAGATAATTTCTTACTGGACTCCAATTTGGTTTGTCCCTTATGACAGAGACGATTAAACTGTTATGCTTAACATACCTTTTTTCCTTTTTAGCAGGAATGGGAAAATCATATTTGAGCTGTTTATTTTCAGATTTTACAGAAAGAAAAACACAAAAAAAAATGTTGCATGTTGCACATTTAATTGAAGTCCATCACAGTTTAAGTAAGGTCAATTTCAGGGTATATTTTAATTACAGGACAGTTTCAAACATTTGACTTTGCATACTGCATGAGGTATTGAAACAGGTCTTTGGATTCTATTTATTTACACACAGTACATCAATAATGTACCAGGAGTGACATATGCAGTACAGGAAAAAAAATCCACCAGAAGTACTTCTGCAACACAATGTGAAGATCTTCCAAAACAGCCTTCACTTGTCGTAGAAATAACCAAGCGCAATAAAAGAAAAACAAACATGTTAAATGTATTATACGTCAGTGGCTTAGTGCAAGACAATTGGTGGAAAAACATTCCAGAATGTTTTAGAATTCCCAGAAATGGCACCTGCAACAATGTGCTCACACATCACTGAAGGACAAAGTTACACCAAAGTCCTCCTTGTAGATGTCCCAGGTCTTCGGTTTGTGCGGGTTGTCTAGTTCTTCCCTGGACAAATACAGCCTAAAAGCAGAGTGGGGGGGTGAGGAAGTCAGGATAGAGACCTCACTTTAAGGATGTGATCACCTACATGAATGTGACTGAGAAGATAATGCAGAACTTCTTTGACTCCCATGGAGAAAGTAAAAGCATTACAAAGAAATCCCAACCCAATATTACCCCCCCCCCCCCCCAAATAAGATGTATATATGTAACTCATGATTTGGGAAACGTTTACCTGTTTTGTTCCACAAACGAGGTATTAAACCAGAAATAAAAGGGACAGTTCTCATACCCTTTAGGAAGACCCTAGGTTAAAAACAAATTAAAATCAGCCAAAGTTTAAATGAGACAAATTATTGAAAACGAGGATGAGACAACCATTAACATTCGCAGTAAATATCAGAGCTACCAATTACTTCATTCAGTTCAAGAGACACTGAAGAGAGGAAATTCCTGAATTGTAAATGAAACAGACCCAAGTAGGACCATTTCAAACGAGGAAGAAAACTCACTGCACTGGATTCAAACATGACCTTGACATCCCCACTGACGACCGGTCCATCCTGTAAACTGATCACCACCGCATTATTTCCTGCATCTGGGAACAGCTGCAGAGGAAATAAATAAAACAATTGCAGACAAAGCAACGAGGGAAAAACCCAATGTAGACATGAGGACCCCCTAAATGTTGTAATATTCACTGATGCACCGATGTCCTGCTTATACAGGAAGAGCTCATGTAAACACGGCACACATTCGTCTTTTATTCAACCGTTTGACTAAAAGTGCCAGAGCTCGAAAAACAGTGACTGAGAATATAAATGTTGAACGATAGGTCTCTACATGGAATACAGTGTGTGGTCAAGCAGAGTCGGGCACAATCAGAAACATGAGGGCAATAGGGAAACTGTTACGCGCCACTGTTTGTTCGGCTCCGCCCACGGCCAGGTCCACTCAGCCTGGCCCTTGCTCCGCCTCCCCGTCAGGACCCCGCCCACGACTCCCAGCAAGACCGACCGTCATTACCGGCCCGCGAAGGTGAAAAGCCAGACAGCAATTCGGGAGCTCTGCTCGATTTTTGGATTATTGTCGTTTGCTTTCTTTGATTTGGACATATTTTACATGACGGTTTCGGTTTGTTGGTTTACGATTATTCGCTTTGTCCTTTTCTGTACTTCTGCCCTGGTTCGTTTGCTTTTCGGTTCCGATCTCTTGCCCGGTTTTTGGTTTACATCTTCACGTGCCCATGAGATTCTGACGCTCTGCTCTGTGTATGTTCTGTGTGTGTGTGTGTGTGTGTNNNCACCACACCCTGTGTTTCCCTTATTCCCATTCCCCTTTCCCTTCCATTCTGTTACGCCCCAACCCTAGACTGGGGCTCGTAACCAAAATTGGGAGCTCGTCCGAGATTTGAACCTGGGACCTCTCACACCCCTTCGTTTCAGAAAGCACAGACATCACAAAACCAGGAGCCATCAGTATTCACCGACAGTAACGGCCATGAGCCTCTGCCCCCAAACTGTCAAAACCACCCCCACGTCATAACTCAAACATTTCACTTTAACACAGAGAGCAGCCGATGCTAATCCACTTGGCATTCAAAGGATATATCAAATCTAGAAGCAAATAATCATTAAAAAAGAAAAAAAAGACACTCTAAACATGATATTATGACTAGGACTGCAATTAATGACTATTTTTCTATAGATTAATCTATCAATTATTTTATCAATTGGTCAATTAATCTAAATGAATAAATTTTCCTCCAGGAAAATCAACTTGACAATTTAAGTTAAATTTATTTTTGACAAGAACAAACTTAGATACGCCGCATTTGACACACTATTATGGACATTGTTTTCACCCACAAATTTAATCTTGTTGGATGTTATATGCTACTGACTGGATAGTGAGAAAAATAATTCCTGCTTACTGATGTACAATCATGATCTGGACCAAATAAACGGTTGAATCCTTGCTTCACCTGTCAAATGGCTTACCGTGCATTTATCCTGCTTATCACACGCACACTGAAACACGGTCTCCTTCCGCTCAATGATCTTCACCTTCAGATCAGTGCCGTTTCCTCTGCCCACACCTGGTGAAGCAGACGCAGCAAAAATATAGAAAAATGTTGACATTCTGAATGGCAACCTGGTACAGCTTAAGAACACAGACTTGTAGCTTGGTTGGAGGGATAGAGGCTTCTGATGTAACACCCATAAGGATGCTATAGATAAGAATATAACAAAAGTGTATTATTTATTTATTTTTTAAAATGTCTTAAGATATGGTCGCACTAGTGCAAAAAAAACTGTTCATCTCTCTTTCAGTTCCATTCTAGCTGCTCGACGCGTCAAGCAGGCAACTGTAGTAGTGAAGTCATGGGGCATTTTTGCTCAAGTTCATTTAAAAAATGTTTGACCCGTGAATTTGCGTTGCTGAACGAATCCGACGTGGCATGGGCCGGGGCTTGTGCAAAATTCAGGGGGGACACACAATTTATTTGCATTTATAGTCTTATGACAATAAATTTTTAAATAATTTTTTAATAAGAAATTACCATCACATTTAACCCTTTATGCCTATTTGCTTACCAGATATGTCAATCCCCACTTATAACACATCGCTAGTTACCACCCTTCTTACGCATCTTGTCATGCAGTGTTCTCAAAAGCAACACTATTCATTCATTGAATGAAAATACCATGGTAGCAAACTTACCACAGTTATATTTCCTGGTCACACCCATTTCTGCTCTACGCAAAGACACTGGATATTTTCTGTGTGTCACAGTACCTCAAGTGTTCGAGGGTCCTAAATGGAATGAACGGTAATTGCCCTTTAAAATAGGATGAGTGGCGTCCCTTACCTGCTATAGAATGAATCCGAATGCTCTTTATTTTCAGACTCTTCTTCAGGGGCAGCTGCCGGTTGTATTTATTTTTCATAATCTCATAGTATCCCACATACCTGCTCTACAGTAACAAAGAGGCCCAATTAAACCAGTCTTCTGCCCATTTTAAACATTATGCATAGTTCTTCTGAAGCCACAGGTGGCATAACCCACTGGAACCAAGTTAATTGGCAGTGCTTAATGTACACCCTGGGTTAAGACAGAACAGCAGTGCAGATATGAGAATACAACATGAACTCACACCTTGTAAAACCGCAGTTTGTGTGTGCGTGTGTGGGGGGGGTGTTCCATGGCTTTACCTGTGACGGCGTCTCCACTCCCTGAAACTTAGAGCTCTTGCTTTGGTCTGTCCTCCTCTCTCCAAAATAATCTAAACTGTCCTGCGAGAGCAGATATAAAACTGAGAAATAACAAGGAATATTCCATTTGGAGTGTAGGGAGGTCTGCTTTAGAAACAATGTGAGATTCTAAAAGTCAACTGGAAAGAACAAGATGGTATAAAAACTCAAAACGCTACTACCCACCCCTCCCAAAAGGACTTTGCCTATATCTGGTACCTGAGCACTTTCAAACTGGTCACTGTCAATCAGCCAAGTGCAGATCATAGTCCCAGTACGTCCTGCAGAGCACAATGGGAGACGCTACTCCTGAGTACAATACGCAGTCATTATTAATTTTCAATCAAGACATGAGTAACAAAGTAGTTCCTGCTTATTAGTTTTGTCAGATAGGGATGGATGAGGTAAATAGACCCATTCAGCTGTACAGTAGCTTGCATTTACACAGAGCCCCCAGCAGGGGGCAGGGAAGAATTGTATTTGATGACCAAAAACGTTTGGTGTGTTGTATATCGCTTCGTCATGCAGACCTGCAATATCTAGGTATTAATCTCCATGTGTTACAGAGAAAATTGTTATCGTGGTATAGATTGTTTCACTGTCTTGGGTCGGTGCAGGGCTGTGTGGGTGACCTTTCACACGACCCCAACCCCCATCATGCCCTCCTTACCCTTCCCTCCTTTACAGTGGATGGCGATGATGTTACTGGGATCGGCAGCCATCCACTCTCTCACGCTAGCCGTGTACTTCAGCATGGCCCTGTGTCGAGGCGTAGGATAAGCAGAGAGAAAAATCACCTCTGATCTCCGTAACATGGAGATAAACCACGCACATTCCGGCCAAGCGGTGCATTTATCTATCTGAATTTTATCAAAAGTGACTTACAGTAGAAGAAACTTACCATTTTTGTGTGCTCCCTGGGATTCCATCCCATGACCTTTGCATTATTACAGTGCACTATTTCTTGAGCTAAAGGAGCTACGGCAAGAGGCCACGCACATAATCAGAGAGAAGAACCCTGTGGTTGACATATTGTCACAGTTAACCCAGAGGTAACTTACTCCAGAGAAGGAACATTGTGGTCATCGATAAACACTCGCTCCACTCTGTAATGGAAGAACTGGGGGTCGTAGCCCTTCTCGCCTGCACAAGTAATCATAAAGTTACGCTGACAGTCAATTGAAGTCAACCGTAGACACTGCATGATGCCCTATAATCTACCATAATTTACAAGCCAGTCATTCACCAGCAAAGAGTTTTTCTCTGAACCAACACCCATCTGTGAGTCCAATCCTATACTTCAAAATCATTATGGAGTATTAAATCAAATGGTACCATTCAATCAGCTGTCAGGCCATAAGAGCAACTGTAAAATTACTTACTACAGAGATTATACACTTTATAGTGATCCTTGTGTTTGGTATCCAAGAATCTTGCCACCTCCTATAAATGGAGATAAAACAGCTATTTATTTACGATACAACCAATATCAAAATTAAAGTATTAAGTATCCCAATTATTAGCTGTGTAATTTTCTGCCAAAGGCTATACAGGGCTAGTCTCAAATGTTTAATTCTGATTAGGCCTTTTCAATAGCTGCATATATGATACATAAATGACAGCCACATGTATGTTTTGCTTGTATACATGTGCCAGACAACTTACTCTGATGGGGTTCCTGTACAAAGACTGTTTCCCTGACGACGGGAATGACATGGCAATGATGCGGTCTGGAAACAAAGCGTGGAGTAGCACGCTTTATCATACTAGTGACAGTATATACACACGTATATATATATAAAATGGAATAACAGCATACAAATTAAATTACAAATTCCAGTCAAAGCTGTTAAACCAATACAAGACCCTGTTCCCACTTACCTGTAACATAAGTCAGGTCCAGATCAAATCCATCTTTCTGGTAGCGTCTTTTGTTTTCTGACACCTTAAACAAACAAATATGGTTTATATTGCAGCCTCAGATCTACGGACAGATTGGTTTGGACAAATTCAATTAAGAGATTAAGCCAGTAGCATAGGCTTAGTGTCACATGAGCAGAGTCCACCCCAGCCTGAAGACAGGCCTTTAACAGGATCTTACCATTCTCCTGGTGACCTTCTCCAGCTCTTTCTTCTGGGAGGCCAGTCTGAAGATGCGAACCAAGATGATGATCCTCAAGGCCCTGAAGAAGCTTACCACCCTATGAAAATGTCAGAACATGGGCCAATGAGAAGATGCCAGGGTGGAGCACGTCAGAACATGGGCCAATGAGAAGATGCCA
>JAABNX020000044.1:17116462-17131446 GCA_015163995.2 Mormyrus lacerda | reverse complement strand
AAAAGCTCTTGGGAATAAAATGAGCCATTTCTTGTAAAAAAATCTTGATTAGAAATATATTTCAGCGGCACTTGAGTGTCGAATTTGTACACAAGCGACAAGACTTTTGTCAGGGACTGTACACACGATACCCAGGATATAATAGGTTTATCAGAACAAAAGCATTTTTGCCTTAAAATGGGGTTAATACAGTACACCTAACAAACATGATAGCCTAGCCTAGCTTAATCATGCGTAGAACACTTACATTAGCCTACGGTTGGACAAAATTATTAAAGTGCTGAATATCTCATGTAATGTACTGAATAATCATACCCATCTTAAAATCAAAATATTGTAACAAGGACACACACACACACATATCATCCATTAGTCCCATAATCCCCAACACTACAGTTCCACAGCTCATGTAAACACCGTGTATACAAATAGAAATTTATGCACATTATTCACAAGATATACAACACCATTGGTGGGCAGGATTATTATGTGTCGATCATTAGTTGGTCCTAATGTTAAAAACTTATCCACATTGGATTAATTCAGTCAGTGACCACATAGAGTGTGGTGACACTTACTGGTACGTGGTATCAGGATCATCGCTTTCCTCCTTTCCGTCATCAATACTAACACTGGCCTCTTCTTTCCCATCGCCGTCACCTCTGTGGTGGCGGCGGCGGGGGGGGGAGGATACCATGTCAGACATCGGGATTACATCACACAGTTTTCTTTTATGTCCGGTAGAATCACAGCCACGGATTGGAGCAGATTCATTGGTGTAATAGTCATTCAAAAAGAAACCACTCAGCCTCACCAAAAACAAAAAAAAAATCACAAAGCTGAGAATCATTACAGCTCGGAGCATAAGCCTTTTACAACTCGCGTAAAATGGCACTGAAGAAAAGCTATGTGGCACATGCCAGAAATGTAATAACGAACACTCAGCATGAATGGTGTTGTTAGCTTACCCATTAACTTTGGGGCCTGCCCCGGGGTTGAACAGCACTGACGACATTTGCACAAAAAAGAGAAACCTTCACTAAAAACAAAATAGAAAATAATGAACCGCACAAACAAAACAGACATGGAGATTAGTACAGTCAAAAAAAGCTGCGACTGTTTTACAACATTATCAAAAACACCTGTACGGTATACCTACATCCACTATCAGGCAACAAGCACACAGACATCCATTCACTTCACAGTGCGGGGCTTTTAGCGCAAACCTTTCATCCGAGTTACAGAAAAGTGACTAACTTTTCACTCACGGCACAGTAAGCTTTGTTTTCGATGATCAGTGAAATTTCATCAACTTTTATTGCAAAACCGGATAACACAGTTGAAATAAGTCCAGCTCAGCTGAAAATGCTTTGCTTTCCAAACGATACGAGCAGATTTCGTACAGTAATTAGCCCATTCCATACGCAATAATCACCTAATCACTTAAAATAATGCGACTTAAAAAATGAAAAATAATCCATGTGACCATTATTTCAAGAATAAGATAAAGAATTTGCATGCAGACTTGCAAAGTACCATAACTATGAGTAATATAAAACAGACCAACCAGTTCTGACCAGTGCAGGGGAGTAGATCGTCTCTGGTCGCTGTTTTTTCGCTTTGTATGTGTTTTTCCCAGCCTGTTCGATTACCGCCTGTTCATTCCCAAATGTCTACGATACTTTCCTACTAGTGTTGTCCCCGTACTCCCGTCGGCTTTGTCTTGTGACTCTAGCGAAGTACGGGAGAATGAGGTTCAAAGGTTGACAGAGGTATTTTTGTAGCTCTTCTCCAGAGCAATTCCTCCGCTGCCCCGCAGACGTAGCGGTTTTTTAACTTCCTGAAGCTCCTCCAAAGCGCAACGCCGCTTCCCCTCATCACTCAGCCAACAGCCGCACATCCAGCTTCCTCGGCTTCCAGCAGTTGGTCGTTTCGTTTTGTCGGCTTGTTCCCACCCTACCATACGTCGACTAGCATGAGCGAGTCCGTCAAATTATTTGATTTACCAATTTCTGCGACTGTGATTTAAAAAAACAATATTCACTAAATAAGAAACACAGAATGGCACATTGTTCCTTGCAAGCTAATTCGAAATAAACAAACAGAACGTCCAAAGTAACGTAGTTTATAATAAATTATACATTATAATAGCTACAATAGTTTTAAAACATCCATCAAACCATCCATCCATCCATTTTCTGTAACCGCTTATTTTATTCGGGGTCGAGGGGGTCCGGAGCCTATCGGCAATGTCCTCCTCTACAATTTGATTGGTTAACTCTCTGAAATATATATCCATCCATCCATCCATCCATCGCTTATCTTATTCAGGGTTGAGGGGGTCAAGAGCCCATCCCGAAGACTTTGGCCACAAGGCATGAACAACCCAGGACGGGGCACCAACTCGTCGCAGTAATTTTAAAGCAACATAATTACATTTTTAATTTATAAAGCCAAAATCATTTAAATTAATAAATGAATTGAATTAACCCGGACTTCTGTGTAAAGGATACAACGGCGATTTCCTTCCATCCTGTTCCAGCCAGGCGCCTTTTAGGTCTGCTCATCCATGCAGTTCACGAAGCAGAGACCTGTTGGATTGTCTACCATCTGATCCAGGAAAATTCCTGGCATGAGAGTTATGATAGGAGGACAGCACTGGTTGCAATAATGAAGACCATGCGGAACGAGCAGCCCCTATAAATAATGATTAAAAAACACGTTCGACATAAAAGAAGGTATTTGCGCGCAACTGGCAGCGCTAGGAGAACCTCGTCCCGTTCCTTTCTTTAAGGAATGACGGTATGTTTACATGTTTATAAAAGATTTTATACAGTATCGTGTAACTTTGGTAAACATTTGTGGTTTGTAACACGGCAGTTTCTATATAGTAAATGAAATGTATTATTTAACTTTGACGATTTTCGGTCTTATTGTATAAATCAATATTTTAATCCCTCCAGGTAACATAAACAAATAAATATGAAGACGGTGTTTGCGACACTACTGCTGTTTTTGTTGCGGCGCGTTTCTGCGTCGTACCGATCCTCAGTACGTACTGCTCTCATGCAGGTAGAAGTCCACCAGGACCGCTACCTGATCGCCTATTTCGCATGTTTGAATAACGCGGGGCACAATGTGGTATGATTTCAGTTATACATTACACTCCCCCCTACACGCACACTTTTTTTAAGCCAGGGGAAGAATGCCATCGGGAGCTGCGGGAGCTGAGGAGCAGCATCGGCAGCCTGGAGAGTAGGCTCTTCATCGGGGCGTGGCAGCTCAGGAACCTGCGTGAACATAATCACTTCTACAGGCAAAGTAGAGAACATTCATCATCACCACCAAATTTAAATAAGACGATGGAAAGTGATGGACCGAAAACAACCGCTCTTCCCAAGACATCAGGAAATCTTATTGTGTATGACAGCGGTAAGGATTTCCAATAAACAATATTTTGTTCAATATACAGGTGAATTTTTTTTAAAAGTAATATATTTATTGTTGAAATTTCATCTTTTCAGACTGCTCCATGTTGTATAACAGGGCCCAGCCTCCTAGTGGATTCTACCGAATCAGGCCCCGATCGGACATGGAACCGTTTCTTGTGTATTGTGACATGAATCATGGTGGCGGCTGGACCGTCATACAACGAAGACGGAATGGGAAGGTGGATTTTAACCGGTAAACTATGCAGATTATGGAAAACCGCTTAAAATAATCGAAAAAGCCACTGGTTTTCTATGTTATTGTGTTCATAGTTCATCATAATTTACGAGTGACAAAAATGAATCTGCCAATTCTGATGTTTTTTTGTATGTCTTTTTCCCAGAGACTGGGAGGAATATAAGGCAGGATTTGGCCATTTTAAAGAAAAGAATGATGAATTCTGGCTGGGGAATGAACACATTTATACTCTTGTAAAGGAAGGCATGTTCAACAGTATCCCAACTGAGTGTGACGTATACATGAAATATCGTCGTCGAATATTGCTGTTTGCATTTTATTACGGCACGTTAGAGTTTCGGCTTATATTACCAGGTGAAAATCTCATGAGGATCGATTTAATGGACTGGAATGATCAGAGGACATATGCGTTTTATGAGAACTTTCGGATTTCAGATGAGAAGGTATGTCTAGGGGAGGTGACGTGGTTAGATGTCACTTTGACAGACAGCAGGGTCCTTTGAGCTTAGTACCCCCCCATCCTAAGACTCATCCGCCTGGGTCTGACTCTTTTCCACTAGGACCGGTATCGGTTGCAGTTTGGCCTTTACAATGGAAAGGCAGGGGATGCTCTTTCTGGAGGGAGTCATATGAAGGACCAGTGGTCCGTCTCTCACAACGGCATGCCGTTCAGTACTAGAGACCGGGACCATGACCGGTACCTGCAGGGCAGCTGCGCCAAGGAGAACAAGGGTGGCTGGTGGTACAACAGGTATGACCAAGTGCTCCCAGGCACGTGCACACACACAAAGCCACCAAAGACCTCCTACAAAGGACAGAACTGACCGCTTGAAGTCTATCACTGAATGAGGGGTGCTGAGGGTGTTTTAGCACCCCTTCTGTTTGTTGGTGGTAATGCAGTGATAGACTACTGTCTGGTACTGGACAGTGCTTACAGATAAAATGGAGGGATGTTCTGATCCATTTCCTGTTACCCGGATCAGATCTGATCTATTTCATATTTTTACCTGACGGTTCTGCTCTGATCTTTTAATAAAAACAGAGGCAGTCCCCATGTTATTACGAACCACTGTTTTTAACCCAAATTTTTAATATGAATGAGTTGTCCGTAAGTTGGACGTTCTTAACCCTGCATGTACACATGCAGTCGACATTGGTACATTCTTCTTCTGATTAAGTCTTGTGATTTTGCAACATTTTTCCTTACGGTGTTTCTGCTACTGTCTAACTATATTTGTATTAAATGACGCTGTTGCGACCTCTAGAAAGAATGGCGTTGAAAACATTGCAGGTAGCCGTTGGGCTACTTCGAGTTTCCATTTCAGAGGATTTCCACACGGCTGACATCGCCATAGTTTGTAGTTTCAAGCCACGTCTCCCCAAGGGCTTATCACAATATCATTTGACAATGAGCGATTAGAATATAAACCTTCAGTAAAATGATGCCACTCTTTGGTGGGGGGCATGTGTATTTCAGATGCCATGCAGCCAACCTGAATGGAAAGTTCTACCGCAGCGGGGAGTACAAGGGCACGCACGACAACGGAATGGTGTGGGTCACGTGGCGGGGGCTCTGGTACTCTCTCCGCCACACCTCCATGAAGGTCCGGCCCTTGCTGTTCATGGATAGCCTGGGGAGTGGAGCCGGACCTGGGGAGTAGGCAACTAAGAAAGGCCCCTGCCTCTATCCGCAACAGGCCTCACTGGACCAAACGACACGACTGAAACGAACTCAAAAACATTATGTACTCTCTGAACTTTATGGCTTCTCCATTTACAGCTTAAGCAGTTTGACGGATTATAATAGTGTTAAAGTGTGCATTTAAAAAAAAAAAACTTTTTTAGCAGCTGATAGTTAGCACTAATTTTTTGAAACAGATCATGCCAACATATATATTGACCAAGTGTCTTGCATATCACATTCTATGTATATTCAATAAAACAGCATATTAAACAGCCTTTGGTGTCATGGTGTGTAATAATTGTCTAAGTCATAGGATTTTAAACAGAATGAGATGCAAATATACATGAACAAGACATTGCACAGATTGGTCGTAGATATTTACTAAACTCCACGCACAGGTGCTGAACCATTTTGTACAGTTAAAAGGCATTCAGAGGAGAATTGTATGAAAAATAAAATGTAAAACTTTGTCGGACAGGAGTCAAAATTACAACCCTTAAGCCTGGAGCGGTTTAAAATCTGTAGCAAACAGCAGCTGTAGGTGGTGGAAGTAACACTGCAGGTCACTGTGACCCGCTCAGGTGCTGTCATGTAAGTCTGTGGATCTCCACCACCTCCACAGCGTCCTCCTCCCCCAGGTAGCCGGACAGGTCCATCATGCGTTGCTCAGACTCCGTCAGGCCGTAGTGGGAACGGTGGGAGCCCGGGTGGCTGGAAGACGGCGGCAGGCTCTGGCACTTGTCCCGCCGGAGGTCGGTCTGGCAGCCAGAGGCGGTGCGCTGTCGCTGGCATGCGGCTAAGGAGTTGGCTTCCTTCAGCTTGCGGGCCAGAATATTCCTCTGGATGGGCGAGGGGCCCCTCCTGCTCCAATTCAGCTCGGCCCTCTCCACTCTCTCGGATCCTTGCCGGTCTAATTTATCAGCGATCTCCGCTCCAGGCCTAGCTGTCGGTACGGCTACACGGCTCAGTTCCTGGTGAGAGGTGTCCCTGTCTGACCACCCCCGACTCCTGTCATCCGCCGTGCCTTCAGTCGGGCCGGTTCTGGGGCGACCCCAGTCAGGCCGCTGGTGGTCACGATATGGATCCCACGCCCCAGCCCTGCAGCTGGCATCCGTGGCTTGCCGTGGGGTCACCTGGGTCATGCTCCTCTCCCTAAAGGGCCGCAGCAGCTGCTGGGGTTTGGCGTCATGGAAGCTGGACGTCCTCCTGAAACTGGCGTTCCTCGGGTGACCCGCACCCATGCGCTCCACCATCTCCACCCAATCCGCCACACGCTCGTTCCGCCAAGCCCGAGACGCTGGGTCCCCTTTTGGGCTGAGCCGGTCCGGGAGAGTGGCCGACGAACGTTTGCCCACTTTGAGTTGCTCTGAGAAAGGGGATTTGATGCGAAAATGGCCGAGGTTGACCTCCTCTTGGCTGTCTGAGTCTGGGAACACCGGAGTCAAGGGAGCAGAGGTGGAAGCGGTGGCCTCCAGCATGGTGTCGTCGATGGGGCTCTGCGACACGTGGTAGACTTGAGTGGCCTCTTTCAGACCCTTCTTCTTCATCTCCTTCAGCTGCTGTTGAGCTAGGCGGTACCCAAAAATTGGCGGGACAATCTTCTGACCAGTTGGGGACACCCTCTCTTTATCGTGGAAGGGCTGGGGGAGGGTCTGTGGCAGCTGGCCACCTGGCACGGCCCGCTCTGCCGGTGTGGCCTGCAGGCTCTCCGAGAAGCTAGGCCTTTGCAGGCTGTGGCCGCAGATGGAGGCCTCGTCCGAGTTTTTGCGGCCACCGGGCGAGTGCAGAGAGCCGCGGCGCACCGAGGTGCACTTGGGGGCGTGGCACGCCTTCCGCCACACCGTCACCAGCACCGTCACCACGATCACCACCAGGCACAAGGAGATGCCCACCACAGCTACCAGGTTGCTCCCCAGTGAAGTGTCGACAGGAGGGGCGGACGACACGGAAGGGGCGGGCACTGGGGAAACGTGGAGGGGGGAACACACCCGGGGGTGTCATGATCAATTGTTGTGTGCTCATGTCATGAAGATCTACCTGTCATTCCCAATCGCCTGGCTGGTGACCAGTGGTATAAAAGTTAAAAAAGTGATTATAAGTGATTATAAACTTAATTAAAGTGATTAGAAGTGATTATAAGATTATAAGGACTATAAGTCCTGCAAGTTAAGAGAGGGACCTCGCTGCACCCTGCGAGATGTAGGTGGAGTGAGATGTGGGCGGAGTAAGATGTCACGCAATTACCATATAAGGAGACAAGGTGTAAAGTTGGATGACACGGTGTGCATTTGTGGTTTAGATTGTCCTGTCACGGTAATTAACAGCTGAAGGATCTTAGCGTTTACTAATCTAAGTAACAGAATTCCTGCCAACACTGTGCATGCCTTTATGGCTTTTTAAGCAGAACATATTGGTACAGAAACACATGGTTAGGTTTTGTGATTCACTAATACAAGATTAGGAAAGCATTAACATTAATGTTACTACTTAAATTAACCACAATCCTAACCCTAATCCTAACCCTAACCACCTGATCCACCTGTGGTAGCATTAACGTCATTGCACCCATATATAGTAACTGAGTGAGAGCTTGCTCCGCCCACAGCTCGCCCTGCCCCATCCCACAAGCTGCAGCAAGTGTACTTGCAATTTATCATTTGTGGAACTGGTTTGTGACATCCTCCTAAGATCCAGGGAAAAAGATTTGAAATATGTTTCAAAATGTTGAATGTGATGTCATCTTAAAGCCATTATCATCTCCTTTAAGGAACAATAGGATCAAAAACAAGCTGTTGGATCTCAGGAAGACATACAACACCATGTATAATTTTGAATGATATACAAAGCAAAAGAAACCTCAGAAAAATCACCTACTTGCACAGTCCTCCAAGGAGCAGTGGGACTGCTCCCTCACCAGCTTACTGCACCTGGACCCACCAGCAGGAGGCAGCAGACACTCGCGAAAGCGTTCCCGCGTGCCCTCCCCGCAGCTCACGCTGCAGCGACTCCATGACTGCCACGGCCCCCATGTGTCTTGCATGGGCCGGCGACCCAAAGGGGTTGGAAGAGACAGATAACGAGGTTTTTGTTCACATACATGTCAACTTTGATACCGAAGATAAGAAAGATACCGAAGATAAGAAAGGCTACAAACAAATAGCGGAATCAGTAGTGCGACACAGCGATGACGACGTTACGTTCTCGGACGCCTCTTAGAAAACGAGTCAGGGCTCACCTGCATTCCGCTGCACGGCGACGCATGTCTGCGCCAGACTCCGAGAGCTGAAGTTGAGGATGAAATGAAAGCAGTACCTATTTCTTCCCGGGTCAAAGGCCGAGCAGTTGAACTCAGTTTCATTCTCACCCTGGGTGAGCAGCCTGTGGGTGGCCTCCTGACCTCCGTCCCGGTAAAGGACCACTTTCCCACCAGTGAAGGCGCAGGGCGGGGGCAGGAGTCGCACGGCCACCGCCCCCTCGCACCCGACCACGTGCGCATTGTCCACCAGCAACGTGTAAGAGAAGATGCGTGACAGGTAGAGGGGCCCTGACATCATGATGTCTCGCTGGGAGATGCGGGACCTTAGAGCTACTGTGATGTAGTCCCTCTCAGAAAAGGGAAAGACACACTCCAGTTCAACCCGCTGTGATCTTGTGACCTTAATGTCTCGCTGGATCCGGGCCTGGACCTTATCAATGCTATTCCTTCTTATTTGGTTATACTCCAGGTAGGTGATCTCCAAATAAAGCGGTGAAGTGCTAATGTTAAAACAAGGCTGGAAATGCTCATTTGTAGAGATACTGATCTGGAATGAACTTGAGGTCTGGTTGCTGGTCCTCTCCACGGAAATATGAAAAGTAGGCCACTGGATGTGCAGTACCGGGCTCCACCACTGGGTGGCGTTGTCACCGTCACAGATGCCATCACCATTTAATTTGAACCTAAAACTTCCAGCATAGCGGAAAAAAGTGCAACTTAGCTTCAGGGCTCCCTTTAGCTGGCTGCTGCTCAAAGGTTTTGAGATCACAGTGAGGTTTGTATCCATGTCCACCAGAGACAAGGTCATGGTCCGATCTGTGGTTGCGTTGAGGTTGCAGGTAAAATCTAAGAAAACACTCTCATTGCTCAAAGCAACGTATGCGGAGGGCCAGAGATGAATTTTGGCCAGAGCTAAGACAAAAACACAGAAAGAATGAAAAAAAGAATGGGCACATTTCATCATCAATGAACACTTTTGGTTAAATTATATTTCCGTACCCATTTATATAGCTGAATATTTGTGGATTTTTTACCTCTTTGATTTTCCTTTTATATTTTCATTTCCTTTTCTCAATATCACATTCAATTCTCTATTTATTATATTGTTATTGATCTATTTATCTTATTATTTTATTGCTATTACCGGTACAGGTTTTATCATGGCGGAGCTGGCCGCTTTTCACGTCACTCCAGGCTGTAGTCTGACCGTATACTGTGCCGCTTTTCATGTCACTCCAGGCTGTAGTCTGACCGTATACCGTGCCGCTTTTCACGTCACTCCAGGCTGTAGTATGACCGTATACCGTGCACGTGACAAATAAAAAGTTTTGCATTCTTGAAGATTTTTTGTTAAGAAAGTTCCATTGGGCTGCTGCTATTCAGCACCCCCTGGACCAAAACTGGAAACCTTGGGGCTAAAGCTTGCAACACCCAAACTATACAAGTGACTAAATCTGGCCCTTATAGACGGAACTTTGGTTTGAACATGGGGGGAGGGGGGGTTGATCTCCACCGATTTAGGTGGAGACATGATTATTAGGGGGAGGGGGGCAGGTTCAAGTCCCAGGACGGAATCTGATGTTTCAGCTTTTAGTAAATTATTTAACTTTTGCCATATACCCACAAACAGGATTAGAAATGTATTAGTCGTGGTTAAGCAATAAAAAGGCAACATTCTGGGGAAAAAAACTTTCTAATGAGCTCACGCATGTCTACATGAACAATCCGAAAATCAATTAAAAAAACGCAACGCGAAGAAAGTAAAAAGTCTTCCTTTTTCTGTCGTTTCCTATTTCTGCCGGTGATCTGAACATCCCATCGCTGACCTTCAAATCGGCTCACAATGGCAGGTGGCACAAAATAACGCAGATGTCGTGTATTTATAGTCATCAATGGGTATTGTTTTAACTGGACGTCTATGGAAATGGTTCAGTCCTTAACTGGCTAGAACACAGAATTCCGCAACAACATACAACCCATTTCAATGAGGCGCAAATTTTTTACTTTTCACACGTGACAAGCCCAGTAAATGGCCGGCTTGCATATTTTGTGCTGTATACTGTACATATCTGCTACAGATGTTAGTAATCTAATAACCAGAAACACTGCATACTTTCATATAGGCCTATAACGCCATTTTTGACAGTTTTCTTCACAGCCGTATTAAGAAAGCAATATGGTAAAATTTCAGCTCCGGTGAGATAAGAACTTATCTGAATAGAAAAAAGCCGTTATCTACAAGCAGAGGTCTCACTCACCGCTTCCCCAGAGCAGGAGCAGGAGCAGGACCACCGTGGGGGGACCCTGAGTCATTCCGGCTGCTACGCTCCGGGACCCCCCTACCCCGCATGACCCACAGCTTGCCCCTTCACGGCAGCCCGAAGCGGTGAAGACGTCCTTGATTATCCGTCTGCTCCCGGCTCGTCGCTAGGCTCTCGCCGTTTCTCCTGTCGGTCAGAATAAAACTTTCAGGACGCACTAGGTGCGAAAGGACTGCCGATGAACGGCGAACCGAGTCCTGCGGTGAGGAGGGGGTCCGCAGGGGAGACCCCGAGGGGTCAAAGCACTCTTCGTTCGCGCAGCACAATGATATATATATTTAAAAAAAAAATAAAAAAAAAATTAAAAGGTTTCTGTTCTCTCTTAGTCAGGTTAAAACCACCTTAGAAATAAAGCATACACAGAAATCCTGACATATGTCACTTGCGAATTGTTGCAGGATTAAAAAAAACAAACAAAAAAACCTTAAAGATTTAAGATTGGAAAGTTGAAAATCTTTGTTAATAGTGTCCATTCGTTGGTTAAATTGTCTATAATGTTCTCTCGAGATCAGGAAAGTAGATGAGCAGGAGTCGCTACAAAGTCATCCAATAACTATGACTGATAATCTAACATTATGAAAATCCCTTAAGATCAATCAAATGCGGTTCCAAATAAAAGAACGACTTGATCCATTGTATATTTTACTGGAAATGTTTTGAGACGTATCCCAAATAGTCTTTTAAGTAACATTCCACAACAATGGGATAATACCACAGTGATTTTTAAATAGACTGTAGATAGACATTTCAATTTGCGTGTCAGGGAGCGAACATAAAATTCGTTCACAAGTCCTAGCCTATATTTTCCACGGTGAATTTGTATCGTACCATGTCATAGCACGGGCACTTTCCCAAAATGCTCGGAAAACCTCAATTGCTGTCCAAATCGATGACTACAATTTTCCCCTTACAACGCAGTTGGCGCTCTGGATGCTCAGATTAATACAGTGTATAATTGCATGTGATCCAGCTTCCTCGCCCTGCCTGCCACCGAATATTTAATACTAACAATATGTGCAGGCGTCAAAGAAAAAACGCAGGAAAAGTGCGCGTCGCTCCTTCTCTTAGTGACACTGAAAATGCAGCCTGAAGAGATTTTAAAACAATGCATGAAAAATACGCATCAATATGCAGGTTTAAATACATGTGATACATTGTTTCTCTTGTACCTGCACCGCAGTATGAATTCCAGTAATGAAAGCGGTGTTAAATAATTCATCGCCTTATCAATCTAGGGCTGACATTCGGACTCTGTACTTACACAATGTACTTACAGCGGCTGCGAGCTGGAAATACCGTCGCTCTTCTTAGCGATCGTAGCTTTCTACAATCAGGCACCGCGAACATTGAAACGCCGGTCACCTTTGTAAGCTGTGTCCATGTCGGGTCTGGTGAACACGGAGGAAGATGGTGATCAATGGGAGTCGCGGGGCTGCGATGGACACACATAATACGCTTGCTGCTGCTTAGCGGACGGTGAATGAGAGCGGGCAGGAAGATAAGGCTCCATAATGACACCCACCGGCGTCCCTCCCCGGTCCCTTTGCTCCCTCTGTCGGTAATTAGGAAACCTTTAGCGCTAATTCAATTAGGACTTGGCTGGTTGGATGGGTGCCATAGTACTTATATTTACCTCGTGTAGTGAGTCAAATCCATCGGATTCTGGTTTCACAAACACTTAACTACTTAAAAATACTTCTTATATATTACTTTAAGCTTTCTCGTTGGAACTAAGACTATTCAAAGAAGCATCTTTGAGAATCGCAAACAAGTGAATAACTAACTGAACCAGGTAGCCGACGAGGCCCCAATTCATACCCGGGATGTTCAATACATGATGTCGCGTTAAAATATAACTGATGCAGTAACTCTATCCACTATTAATGCCACTCCTGTAACCTCTCCCCATATATTCATCTCCTTGATTTCACACGTATTAATCGTACACTCCTATACATAATAATTAGAGTTTGTATTGGTTAAGGGCACGGTAAGCTGATTGCTTAGCCATACTAGATGTGACGTCAAGACCTGTTGCTGCACATACCAGCGAGGCTTCTAAATTGATTACTCCTAGATGGATATAAAGTGGTAAAAACAATAATTACCTTTGAACAGAAGTGTCAGCAGAGCAAATGAACGTAATGGAGAAGCAGTAGCCGTCCCTCAGAATAGATCTCTGTACAGATCCTGTATCCCTCCAGGGGTCAATAGGCAAATGATGCAGCATGGTACAGCAAGTAAACAAATCTGACACCCAGAGTAACAGAATCCTGTGAGGTGTTAAAGTACCGTGAAAAAAAACACACACTGCCACTAAACTGTACAAGGCACCTTTAAGTACCGGAGGAGAAATATGGGCAAAAAAAGGATTTTTATTTATTTTTTATTTCCGCTAAGAAATTACCAAGTCAACAGGAACAAAGCGTTTTAAAGGCAAATTTATTTATTTTTTTTTAAAATGTATGGACAGAACAACAGAAGATATGGAGTGATGTGGCATTTATAACACTCTGCTGGTCAACAGTGTCACCAAACGTAAACTGAATTTGGAAAAATGACCAATAATGCCCCCCCCCCCCCACCCCACAAAGAGTCCTGCGTAAGCTATGGCATGTGGGGAGTCGGTCTGAGCTTTTGCAGACCCAGTCCTGCCCTCATGCAGATTTCATTTATTTTGAAGAGCTAAACTGACAGCTGAAGAGACAGTGAGAGGCCTGATGGAGACGTGTGGGCTGTACCACGCAGGGGGGGTCCTGAGCTGCGGCAACATGACGCTGGGTGACCAACACACGGTGACAGAGGGAGCGTCTGTATTGTCACACACACCTGTTTGCAGCTTTCATAAGTACAGACACAACATGGATTTCCATGGTTACAGTGAGATTCCCCCCCACCTCAGCATGGCAAAATCCCCTGCATTCTGTACCTCAGCGATTCTTTTCTGATTTGTGTGTTTGTGCATCCAAGTGAACTTACACTTTAAAAGAGAATCTGAGGTGTTTCTTTGGGTCAAACACTTTGGTGGTACGGAATCAGACTATCGGGGGAGTGTGACACACAGGCTGACTGTGACGTTGGAGATCTCAGAGGGCAGGGAGGGGCGAAGGAGGCTGCTATTTCCTCTGCGTCGGTGGGGTACTGCTGGACTCGAAGCACGTGGTTCACACCCAAGAAGGGCTCTTCGTCTGGGGTGGTGGTGGTGGTGGGGTGGGGGTCACAGGCCTGTTAGAACAAATTTGGGTAGAATCGCAGGCCCTCCACTGAATCATCACGGCACAGGTGTCCCATTTTCTCCGCCAGCAGCAACCTGGGGGGGGGGGGGGGAAACGGGCATCAATCTGTAGCCAACAGGCAACTCCAAGAGACATATAAACAAGAATTCTTAGGAGGAATCTGTAGGTGGAAATCAGTGTTAGTCAGTCCCTCGAGCAACTAGGGATTACAGGTGAAATCATTCTGACTCCGGGAATTGAACCAGCGACCTTCTGATCCCAAACACAGCAGTGTAACCCACTAAGCGATCTGCCCGCAGCTATTTTACTTAACGACATGTATATTAAAGAAGAGCATTATATTTACTGCTGCATTAGTACTCTTCACCAGTGCATATACTGCATCCAAACTGATTACACTGCACTGCAGTATTTCTCTCATTGACAAAAAAAAAAAAAAAAACCGGCCTAAACCATCACTCACCTCTCCTTAGCCAGGAGAACAGACAGACCCAGCAGCTTGGCAAAGTCCTCTGAGGTCAGGGAACCTTTCTCAGACACCTGACAAGAGGGGGACACACGGAAGGAAGGTGACGTATGCGTCTCCCTGGGCGACTTGCAATAGCTGAACCCCCCCCAAAACAAAAAGCTGGTGCGTGCAGGTGCACCTACATAACGAACCACAAGTAACTGCTCAAAGTTATTTACATGGGGGGGACTGGAGCTGCTTGAAACGTTATTGTAAAACTCTGGCTTTGGACTCAAGCTAGACGGAAAACTGGAAAGACACCAACTGATGAGCCTCTACGCCCAACCCCCCC
>JAABNX020000044.1:17093382-17116362 GCA_015163995.2 Mormyrus lacerda | reverse complement strand
CCCACCAAAACTCCAGCCCAAAGACAACAACAAAAAAAAAAAATCACATCAATAAAGACTGTTTTTGTTCCACAGGCACATCTGGAAGCGATCTGCCCTCCTTGAAGGCTGCCCCTTCAGCCTGTGTAGGGTTCCCGGCTCGGGGCCCGTTAGGCAAGAATTCGGCAAGTGGAGGGGCTACCCAGACGGCGTTACATCACACCGATTTACGCTAATTACAAGCTCAGCTGACACACAGTCTCTGCTCTGCGTCGGAGGGAGCACAGACGCCTGAAAGCAGCTGCAGACAACAGAGACCGGTCAAGAGTTCCTGCTCGTGATCCATATCGGAGTTGAGGTCTGAAGGAACTCCGGCGAGAGGCGGCCATCCGGAAATTCCCGTCACATGACTCAGTGGGATTTGCTGCCATTAAGACAGGATTTCTGACCGGTGCCGTGAAAACAATGAGGCAGCAGGTCGCTTGGTGGTTAAGGATCTTGAACTTTGAGAACTTAGAAACTGCTCTGGTCCTGGAGCCCAGAGAGGGCCTGCGACTGCACCCTCGAGCAACAGAAAACGTGCAAGAATCATTTCTTAGTGTCAGTTAAGCAGAGAAAGCTGCACTGGGAGGGGATTTCGATGAACCCCCGGCTAAGTCGTTGAGCGCGCCCCACAGGCGGCAGGTGGGAACTACGCTCTGGAAGCGGACTCACGTTGTCCAGAGCTGAGGCGATCATCTCTTCCTCGCTGTGGGACTGCAGCTGCACCACCATAACGCCGCTGTCAAAAACACGCAGCCTGGAGAGCACATGAGACAAGACCCACCCATGGTGAGCGAGGGACACACCTGACAGGGCTGGGAGGGGGTGGTCTGGGCGCATAACATTAATGAACACCAGACTAAAAACAACAACAGGGGACTTTCATCATTCACAGTGTGTCCCCCCCTCTGGCACTGCCAACATGTACGCCCTCCATGAGAAGCTAAACTTACCCACTCTCAAGGGCAGCCAACTCCTATATTGTAGTAATTAAATACTTAAATCC
The DNA here is from genome assembly GCA_015163995.2 of Mormyrus lacerda. Lineage (NCBI taxonomy): Eukaryota > Metazoa > Chordata > Actinopteri > Osteoglossiformes > Mormyridae > Mormyrus > Mormyrus lacerda. Next base: position 17,115,335 of record JAABNX020000044.1, on the reverse strand, counting down.
CTGATTTTTTCATTTGTAATTCTCATACTGCCATTAATTCTTAGCTCCATGGACAGGTGAGAAGACGTCATACAATTTTTCACATGAAACAAACAGGGTGTTTTCGTATTTTACTACTATGATAAATGTTATTAATAAAGTGTTTGCAGAATTCCATATTAAGGGAAACTGGGAGCATGTTATTAAAAAAAGGCTGCAAGGTGACAGGCAAACTCACAACATCCGTTTCACCAAAGAGTGAGATTTCACCAGGATTACCAGATGCTACAATGCTACAAATCCAGTAATGCTACCAACATTTTGGGCGGGAAGATTGTTTTCACCAGGATACCGTAGACTTCCTGTTTTCCACTTAAGATGAAAAGTCCGTATTATAGCATTGTTATAAATCCTGTTACCCGCCCCCCCACAGGAAATTAAGCTGTAGATTTTGTCTGCGAGAAACAAGTAATGATAAAAAATCTACCACAGTCAAAGATTAATTTAAATAGTAATATTTTTCTTGTTGCTGTTAATATGAAGTACAAGGGATGAATGCTGGAAGGTTCTTGAGGGGATCAGGGCTGGACAGGGCTTCTCAAAACAGGATGCGATACAGGAAGCGGCCGGCGGATGCCTCGGGTTGGGCTGCCATCCATGTGACCCCGGCCCCGCCTGGGCCACCAGCACCCGTCGCACCCCACAGCCCAGGCCCTTACTTGAGTGGCAGCTTCAGGGACTCAAACATCTTGCAGGCGTTGACCAGATCTTCCGGCGAGAGCAGCTGGGAGGCGGGAGGACATAGAGGGGTGTCACCAACGTGTGTGCAGTTATAATGGGGACGCTTTTGCCTGTAACAACTGTGAATGTGTCTGCGTGGGTGTAGAACAGTGACCTATAAATACACTGAAATACATCGGAGAATCATGCCAGGAATATGAAAGAACTTACTAGTGGCATGTGGGTCCCAAAAACAGGAAGACAGACGGGCAGACAGACAGATGGGCAGGCAGACAGACGGGCAGGCAGACGGGCAGACAGACAGACGGTCAGGCAGACGGGTAGACAGACAGACGGTCAGGCAGATGGGCAGACAGACAGACGGGCAGGCAGACAGACGGGCAGACAGACAGACGGGCAGACAGACAGACGGGCAGGTAGACGGGCAGATAGATGGGCAGACAGACGGACAAGATAGATGGGCAGGCAGACAGAAGACGGGCGGGCAGACAGACAGACGGGCAGACAGACGGGCAGGCAGACGGGCAGGCAGACAGACGGGCAGATAGATGGGCAGACAGACGGGCAGATAGATGGGCAGACAGACGGGCAGATAGACGGGCAGATAGATGGGCAGACAGACGGGCAGGCAGACAGACGGGCAGGCAGACAGACAGGCAGGCAGACAGACATACAACACAGAGGCACACTGGTATGTGTTCATGACTGAGCATCTGTGTGACAGGTTTTAGAAAATAGCCCAGATGCTAGAAGATGTTTTATTCAAAAAGGAACGAAAACTGAAGGTAACATCTGTCGGCCTGGGGCGAGGAGGTCAGGAGGAGCTTCCAGCTCCATTTAAGTACAGAAACCCAAACACCGCCTCTGCAGACACACCATCCCCACCCAGCCCCATGCTCCTCTCCTCTCCTCTCCTCTCTCCAGATGGCTTCGATATAGCCAATGAAATCCACTGAGCAGACAGATCAGGGTCAACTCTGATTAGCTGCCCCATGCTTGCAGTCTGCAGATCATGGATGATGTGGGAAACCTGTGATATTTGTCCAGCCTCTGCTGGAAGGCCCATGGGGGGGAAGGGGGGGGCAGGAAGTCACACCCTATCTGTGGTGAAGTAGCACTGGGCTTCTGCACAGAACCGACCCACCTGCTGTTCACAAACATTCCTCCCTTCTGTGCGTCTTTGCTACTCTTACACTCCTGCACCCATTACATTACAAGACAACAGACGAACTCCCCAGGTTGTAAACGCGGGCTCACCTCCATGCCCCGGGCCCGGTTCACCAGGCAATAGACTTCAGTCAGGGCCATCATGCCTCCTCGCTCCTGTGGACAAGACACCCATCACTTGAAGGTTCCTACCTTCCCCAAACCGCCTGCTTGAGCTCGAGCCCAAAGAAATCTTAAATCCCGCAGGGATCCGTATTAGAGCGCCACCCATAGAGGGAATCATCCGGACTGTATTGGACTTGATGGCTTAGCATGTTAGCATCGAGGCTAAGCCAACGATTCCATCAACTGTCTACTCATCCGTGTGATTAGACATGGACGTATATGTGCCCATGTGAGTCCTGTTGTTACCTCCAGTGGGGCAAGGAGCATGTCCCCAAGCTGCTTGGCCAGCTGCATGTGGTAGTGTGTCCCCGAGCCGTGAGTCTCTCGCGTCACTGGGTTGGCGATGCCCATGCTCAACAGGTACGACTTGAACCGGATCGTCTGTTAGGGGTCAAAGGGCAAACTGGTAATACAAGAAAGGGACACCTGACCAAGCCCATTGCACAGGTCTCTTCTTGAACGTCCCCTTTGGAAATGCGTCTGCCAGTCAGGTGACTTAGCAGCATAGTTAGTGATGTAAAAAAAAAAAAAACAACAACCTCCAACCAGATGGGCTTAAATATCCTTATTTCTGGGTCAGCAATCCAACTGCATACTTGGAATCCCAGAGAACCCATTAACTTGGAAAAGCCCCGTTACATAATTAGTGAATCCGCAGAGCTTACACGCAAGGCCCTGGGGATGAAGCGTTAACTTCTGTGGGGGACCATCTGGGCTGAGAGCCGTTAAATCGCAGGCTGTCGTGAGCAGCCGGCGGAAATCCAGCAGCTTCCCGCCAGAACCTGCGGGGGGGCCCAGCAACTTTCCACAAGCGACGACGCCAACTCAACGAGTTCTCTGCCGCAGAAGATGAACGGGCAGGCGCGCTAACGAAGCGACGACAGGAAAACGCTCCCCTCTCTGCGTGCGCTATGGGGGATTACTTCAACGGGGGGGAAAGGTAGGCGTGAGGTCAGGGTGTAGAGATACAGACGCCATTCCGGGTCTCTCCCTCTCAAAGGGGAAATAAAGGAGCTCTTAGACCACATGAACACCCTCTTTTTTTTTTAAGCATGCGAGGTCATAAAAATTAACTCCAGGCTGCTCAACGTGCTTGGAACCGCAACAGTCTCAGCTCGCCAACTCTGGCTCACTGCCCCTCTCCCATTATAAAATGGGTAAAACAGAAACAGATATAAGAATATTCCCAGATTGCTTGGATTATGAGAGGCTGCTCCATGACAGATATATAAACAATGGAGTAAAAACCACGAAATTATGTGCCTGAGGTTTGGATGGGAAGGGAGACCACCCCAGGGCGGTTCACAGCGAGGCGTTTGAGGGGCGGGGCCTATTCATGCAGTTACACCCACCTCATCCTCTGTGATGTCTCCTTGCTTGTCTTTGATTTTGCTCGCAATGGACCGAGAGAGCTCCACCATCTCCTTGGCCTGGAGGTGAAGAGCGCTATTAGGGGGGGGGGGGGGGGGGCTAATGAAGGATGACACCCTAGCTCATGTGCAAAGTCCCGGGGGAATGGTGGACTGCAGATGATAGCAAGGGGCTTCCTTACCTTCTCCATGAGCTTGCTGAGGTCTTCAAAGGCCTGGGAAGAAGGAACAGAAGTGGGATGAGGGGTCAGATAAAGGGATTCCTACACAGACCGAACGCAAATCGACCACCAGGCCGCTGGAAAGGCATGATCCGGCTTCCAGGCATGCCTGACATTCCTGAGCACCCCCACCCATCCATCAAGAAGGGGGCGTCCTTCCTAAAGAAGCGCGTTAAAGCTGCAGTTAAAGGAGATTCTGCAAGAGACCTACACCACCTGCGGTCCTGGACACTCAACACACACAAAAAACGTCGCCACATCAGAAAAACCTCTTATACAGTTATTTTCAGCTGAAGTCTTGTTTAACTTAGAATTCAGTGTTGGGGGGCAGGGCTGAGCCTCAGAGTGTGGCTGCTGTTAGACTTGGACACGCTTGTTTTCTGTCGTTTCAGCACTGGCTGGTGATGAAGGGGTCGACCTGGGAACAAAGAAAAAGAGGCACACACCCAACACAGGCTTCCGGCTCCACACAAAGACCTACTGCTCTCTCCTCTTATCATGCACACACAGCCCTGCCGGCTCAGGGGGGGGGCTTGGTGACAAGTATCCCTGCTTCTCTGGAAGGGGGGGCAACTGAGAACAAGATTCCGGTAAAAGAGAAGTCCCAACCCCACCTTCCGCAAGATGTGCCAACGTGAAGACACATTTGGTCAGTCAAATAAATTCAACAAATGAAAAAGGCACCTTGCTTCAAAACCACAGGGTTTGTTTGCATTACAAACTTCATAATAGGACGGCCATTAAATCCATAATTAAGGATGGTGTTTTTGTAGGTTATCAGTGATACACTTTTAGCTTAATTATTATTCCAGAGGAAAGGGAGCAGTCAGTCTCTGGTTTTTGTTTCCAGAGAAGCAGACCCAGCGTGTCCCGCTGGCGTTCGTCACTAACCCCATACAGTGACGGCACCAGAACCACTGTCTGCCTTATTTATACGGTTCATTTTTTAAAATGTGCCTTTAAACATGCAGCAGTGTTGTGTTTTTCAGACACATTATTTTGTGATGAGAGACACCCCACACGCTAGAAGCAGCTTTTATTCACGCTCCAAACACTACATCTGCTGCTGACAGCCCTATTCCCACATTGGACAAAACAAAATAATTGTTGAGATTAGTCTAGTGAAGTTTGTTATTTGCCTTTCTCATGACTTTTACTTGAATTCCAGCTCTTATCCGAGCAAAAATTCATAAATATTTGCTAAAAAAAATCCTTTGGGAAAACCGGTGATATATTTGCATAGTGAGGTCACTTTAGGCTGGACGTAGAGTCACACTCTCCGTATTTCTAGAAAATGTCCCCAGACAAAATGTGAGAGTCTGGAGATTAAACCAAGGTCTTCCCACACTAGAAGATAGATAATTAATAAAATATACAACCTGGTACGATGCCCCAACCTCTCAAACACCGAAACAGGAAAATTTCAAATCATCCACATTCCATCACCCTTTGCATTTATAACATTAAAATATTCACTAGGTGTCACCCATCCGAGAAGCTGACGCTGATTACAATATTAGATTTTAGCCCATCAGTGTCAAAAATGTTGTATTCTCAGCAGTTCAACAGTGCCCTTCCAGAGACATGAATGTTCATTTGTTCATGCTGGAACCTTAACTGCCACGCCCCCTGCTGTACAAACTCTTAAAAAAATGGCCAAGGGCGAAGGGCCAAGAACGGTGCTTATTTCTATGTTTGGCTGTTAAAACATTAAAGGCATAATGTTTCTTCTTTACTTCCTAAGCATGCGGCAGCAAAATTACGATGGCCAGAGACCATGCATCAGCCTTGTAGTGGCGTGCCGTGTCTGGGCCACATCCCGAGAGCGTGATCAAGTCCCAGGAGAACAGAGAAACCCATGACCTGCTTCACATGGGCCCAACGGACTGACGGCACCTCCTGCCCCACCCTCCACGTACACGCTCTTCTCCTCCCTGGCTTCTCTCGCTCACCTCGGAAATGTTTTTGTCCATCTCCTTCCTTTTCTCTTCCAGTTTCCTCTCGATGCCCACGATCCCCACAGCCCGCGTTCTTCCTGCCTGTGTTTCCCCAAAAGGAGAGGAAGGAAAAGGTCAGCCAGGGAACAAACAGCACCATTCTCCAACTTTCTGTAGTCGCCACGGCAGCCGCTTGGCCTGCCTGACACACCTTGAGATAACAAATATGCACAATATACCAAATACATTATAAAAACAGAAAAAAGCAGAATTCAATGATCAAAATGAAAAACACCTGCAGGATTTAAAAAAAAAAAAAAAGTTTCACTGCTTCATGTTTGCCATACAAGTAAAAACAGCACCTCTTAGAGGCCTTCACATGAATTGCACCATCAAGAGAAAAGCGATAAATAGGAAATGCAAATAAATGGCACAGGTTTTAAAACTTTAATGTGTCTGCCCTGTCCAAGTTTATGTCAGAAATAAATGGATGAAAATAAGCTTCAGCCATTAACATTCATTATAAATATCAGGATTGTTATCAATATCAGTATTTTTTTTCCCTTACGGTTCATTACAGAGCCCTGGCGATTTGAATACAGAGTTAATTTTACGGATGGTTTGCTTTGTAACTGTGATGCCATGAGGCGCATTACTGTCACCTGTGATCCGGTTCCCGTTGGGATAGGTTGGGACACTGGTGTCCTCTCCCATCTCTTCTGGGTCATCTCCTCTGACAGCCTCCTGTAGAACTAATCACACAAGAGAGTTTCAGGTCCGCCTTCGTTGCAGAGAGCTCCGTCTGACAAATAGCACAGAATACAAACCCACAAGTTGTTACAAAGCCAACCTCTATGATAGCAATTTACCTCAATTTGCCCATGCTCCTTAAACGACAGTTTAATGTAGGAGAACTTGCTGCTTTGATAAGGACCAGGATCCTTGTTGGGGGAGGCAGGATGCAAGTGAATCACTATCTTAGCACTGTGGTGAGCAGAATAGAGACAATGGTCACAACAGTGAGAACTGAACTAAAAATTGTTATAATAATTTATATATATATATGTATTTATTAATACTTTATTGACCCCCTTGGAGAAATTTTCTTTACGCTTGTCTCTGTCTGACAGCAAGCTGAATGAAGGGCAGCCTCTCAGGGAGCTGGGGGTTAAGGGCCTTGCTCAAGGACCCACAGACGTGCTGAGGCTGAACCAGCGACTGTCTGATCACAGGCACCAAGGTGTAACCCACCGAGCCACACGCTGCCCCCCTTTACTCATACTAAAGAAATTACACGCTCGGATTTCCTTGAAACACTTCAGTTTACAGCAGAAATCTAATCATTAAATTTACTTCTGATAATAATGGTGATTTAGACACTGAAATGAGAAAGCCAGGTATCAAGTTTCCATCTGACGATTTTTGATAATATAGCCATAGTCTGTTACTAGGAGGAGATATGTTGCGCAAACTTTGCATATCCACAAAGAGCTTCTTTTTAGACATTACCTCTTTCCTATTCCTGCAGCCTGTTCCTCAAAGAATATGATCTGTGACAGAGGAATAGCGATGCAACATTCCTGTTGCACAGGGAAAAGTTTGACAGTGTGAACAGTTTGCCAACAAAACACGGGATATTTAACTAATCAGTTATAATAGTTAAAGCACTTTAAAGCCGTTCATACAGCAGATTGATACTACAATACCAATATTTTCAAGTTCCCCCCCAAGACCTTACGTGGTTCTTGAGATCCCTCCAAATAAGACGATGAGTACTCAAGAGGACAACTCCAACATCCAGCTTAGCCTAGTGGGAAAAATCGGAAATTACACGAATGGCATGGACTGGATTTGAACGCTAAAATCTGTTAAAACATCGGCAACAGGTGAATAGCACGTCCTCCCAGTAGGGTTTACGGTTTTTACAGCACGCCATCAAATGAAAGATGACTAAACCTTTATATAAACAACTGTTAGACATAGAGTGACAAGGGCCTGATCAACTCATTCCAAGTGAGAGATTTAATCATAAAGATTATTAACCATGAGACGGCATTACCTTTTCATCTCCGTCGTATAAGCGGACACCTCTTTGCTGGATCACCAATGTCTCGTTCATCTCCAGCAAGCCATTGGACCACACGAACCGGTCCATCGCTACACCACTTCGCCTGGGTTTCCACACCTGCCTCCCCAGCACATCCGCCTCAGATGCACATCAGTGTTTACTTCCCATACAGCTATCTGGAAATGCCTGTTTAAATATTGCACGATAAAGAGCGCGCTTATGTGGATTACTCGACTATATGGTTTTATTTTTAATCTTTACTAGAAACGTGTTTACGTTAAGCGTGAAAAATGCAGTACAATTAAAAAATATTATTTGACTGTATTAGTCATCGTACGAAACCGCACAAACTCATCATCAAAAAGCGACACGGCAGCCGTTGGACCTTAATTTTAAGGGGGGTCCACCCATCCCCATAGCCGATTTCTTTGTCTTTAATGTATAGATAATTTAAAAATAATACAAGTGAGAACATTAAGGTATATCCGCATAATTGTAAATTAAATAATCGACCGTAACGTTTTACATGATTAGACTATTAAAATGTGTTTTTAAATCTGTTACATTCCTGTGTAGTTTTGGCCGTTGGTGTACTCCCTCGATTACCCCCAACACCCAGAGCGGAAAAAACGCTGCGAAAGGTCGTCGCACCATAATGGGTCACAACAAAGGAAGCCCGTTTAGCTGAGCTTCACTGGGGGGTTTGATTTTCCAGCCCCATTTATTCATTTTACAAGATGGTGACGAATCGCAAAATCCACTGCACGATTAGGTCATGCAAACCGAGTTTCCACGTTTAACACGTCCGCCACGCGTTTTCTTTTTGGGACGGCCAGTTTTCCACAAGGCGGCGGCGTGCTCGCGTGTGTGTGATTAGCTAGCCAGCTAGCTATGGTTATTTATCGGTCGCCGATCAACATTAACGATCTGTCTGCATATAGTTACAGGTCCTAGCAGTTTTTCGTCAGCGACCGACTCGTCAGCTATTTTATTTAATATTGTAATGACCGCGGGATTTCGCGTGGAGGTTGGTTACGGACTAAACCAGGCTAGCGTGATGCTATTGGGCTCATTGATTTCGCTGGTGCGCTAGGACGACTGTTACAGTTCACGCTATTTAGCCCGTTGGCCACCCGGTGGCATTATGCAATTATGTAGGTGCATATAGCATTTTATTGCTATTAACTTTTTACCAATCAGTAGAACCACACTGATACAATCTTTTTGAAATCGTGTTAATTTTTAAGCAAATTTACTAACAGTAACATTTCAAGATGGATAAAAAGTCTTTTGACATCGTGCTGGACGAAATAAGAAAGGTATTTATGCAAAATTTAAGAATTAGTTATTCAGTTGTAAATGTCACGTTTTGGGATTCTTTATGTTTAGTGTTTAAGGTATGAATGTACATTTTAATTCTTGGTAATCTGGATGACGCTTGTGCTGTCTCCCCTCCCGCAGTGCGTTCTGACAGATCAGAGAATCAGGGCCATAGAGCTGGTGCACGGGTATTTCTCCAGCGAGCAGGTAAACACGGCTCCGGTACCCGGCTGTCACCTGTCCGCGTAGGTGTGAAATGACGCGCCGCTCTCATCCGCTGCAGGTGACGGAGATGCTGAAATACTTCTCCTATGCAGAACCGCAGATAAAGGCCGTGAAAGCTATGCAACATGTGAGCCTGCCGCTTTTATTGTATAATTAACACAGAAGGGTATTTTTTTTTAATTCTTTCCCTCGTAGAACCAAGTAAAATGCATTTATACCAACAAATTTGAGTGATTGACTTAATAGAACCTAACTAACAAATTCATGAACAATTTGTGACCTAGATAGACAAAATTTCTTTTGTAGTGGATTTCAGTTGGAAATGGTGTTTTTCTTTTCTTATAAAGTTTAATTAGTGCCACATTGTAAATGACTTTGTAGCTAAATCTGAGATTATTTGATATATCTGCCATATATTCATGCAGGTGTAACGTGCGTCTGTAACTGCACTGTAAATAAACCAGTTTTTTTTTTCCTCCATTTTCAGAAAATGGTTGCCATTCCAACAACTAAAGTGGTGAACATACTCAACTGTTTTACATTTTCGAAGGATAAGATCATTGTTCTGGAGTTAATTGCTCTGTAAGTCCCTGATCCTGCTGTATGATGACTGTTTGCCACCCTAATACGTCACCTTCGATAAAAGCATCTACTAAATTACTGTACCGAACCTCTAATATCATGAAATTATTGATACAGTTGCTCCTCAACTTATGATGGGCTTATGTTCCGATGAACCCATCGTAAGATGAAAATATCATAGGCTGAATATGATATGAGAAATAAGTTAGCACATGATGCGTTGTTAAACACCGTTTTAGATGTTTACTGTTGCGATCGCTACAGAGACTTGAAGCATGGCTGGGTATGAGTAGGAAGTGTTGTATGGCATATCGCTAGCAAAGATCAAAGTCCAAAGTTTGGTCTGATGACCGCAGAGTGTGGATCAGTATCACACCATTGTAAAGTCAAAATATAAGTTGAACCGTCGTAAAATGAGAAGCATCTGTTTCGTTAAAACGGATGTTTATGTACATGTTGCAGTGAGGTCTGTAGAGCGGCACCAGTCCGTGTGGCGAATCTCAGACCTGCTGATTTTTGTGCGACTGCAGGAATATATCTGACGCGCAGAACTACCGACCGGTGGAGGACCTGTTCCGCTTTCACCTGTACGAGAAAAAACGCTGCCGTAGGATTTTAGAGCAGGTGAGACAGAAATACCGTACAGCAAGTCCTGCAAGAAAAGCTTGCTGCTGAATAAGGAGGCGTTTTTGAGTTCTTACGAAGAAAATCATGGTGTTACTAGTCAAATGCTTAGACAAGACGTTGGGGGGGTTGGGGTTCAATTCAGTTTATTTTTATATAGCAATTTTCACAACAGAATCGCTCCATGGGGCTTTACATGGATGCGTTGTGATTCATTACAGCGTCATTAAGACGGTATGATACAAAAAAACGGGGAAAAGGGAAGATAAAGTCACAACAGAAAGAAAGCCAGATGCCAACAGAGGAGAGGAAGCAAAAACTCCCAAGTAGGGAGGAAAAAAACCTCTGGGGGTCCACGGTCAACTGGACGCCCCCCCTCCCCTCATAATCAGAACTGTCATGACAAATGGGTGGGGAGCTCTGCCCCCCTTTTGTTCAACCCAACGAAACAGCAGTGCTCGGCCCTTGAGGACCGTGTTTTGAATAGCGTTGGTATAAACCTTGGTCCAGGTCAAAGCTGAAGCCCATCAGTGAGTCAATTCTCCATGCCGGCAGGGCTGGGCTATGTCATATCGATACTATATCGCGCATGTGCAATAATCACCAGGGCTTCAGATGAAGCACTTGGCTGGATGCCAGCTTTTCGGTGCTATATGCACGTTTATATCTAAACTAACCATAATCTGGTAAGAAGATTAGTAGCACGGCTTAAATATTAATGAGATGCGTTTTGTGATACCCTAAAGTTAGTAATCTGTATAAACTTTGTTTCTTAAATTCAATTAGCGGAGCACACCACATAATACTGTTTTGGTATACTACGGTTTGGCATACTACGGTTTGGCATACTACGGTTTGATACCGCAGTGCAATATGCAGTGAAGTCGCGGTGAAGAAGAGCAGCCACGACATCTTTTAAAAGAGGCAAAAATATGTCGGCGGTGTGGTGGTACTTTTTGCAGTTCAAAGTCTGAGAAATTTATTAAACATAAGGATATGCCGTATTTATACTATTAATGACTTTTCGGCGTGATGCAAAGCCCCATTAATACTTTAGCCATACTACTAAACTGCTCAACAAATTGTTGGCGTAAATAAATGTCCGTATAGCACCGAAAATCACCCTGGTGATTATTGCACATGCGCGATATCGATATCGCCCAGCCCTCCATGCCGGCATATGTCACCCTTTCAAGTAAGGCAGAGAGCGGGGGGGTCCGAACAGCACAGACACACTAGTGAGCAAGCAAAGTAGATAAAAAAAAATGGCAGGTACGGCAGCAAAAGCACTCACAGTTAAGGTGTGTTATGTGTTAAATTGCATGTAAGCTAAACTGAAGTAATAGGTTGCCAGCTGAGATTTAACGACGGACTATAGTTTGTTCTTAAGTCCTTAAATAAAAAGTGCAGCACTGCTTACCTTGAGGGGACGATGGAGTTCACGTGTTCCCTGTCTGGGTCTCAGAGTCTCCAATGTCCCGCAGGTGTGCAAAGTGGGCTGCAAAGCACCCGTGGCCATGATCTCATCCTGTGGAATGATACCGGGGAACCCGTACCCAAAGGGCAGGCCGAGTCAGGTGACCGGAACCTTCCCTGTGAGTACCTGACGCATCAGCTGCCTGCTTCCGTGCCACATACGTCCGCTTTTTTAAAGAGTCATAATTGAATTAAGCAGCACAATAAGACATGTTTTTCCTTCCAGGCTGATATTTTCATTTAAATTTCTTGGTCATTGACATCAAAGGGCTTGTGGCAATTATAGGGCACTTTGTGGCTCAGCCAGTTAGGACGCTGTGTCTGTAACCAGAATGTTGCAGGTTCAAATCCCAGGGGTGCTTTCTCAGCTATACGTTGCTTTGTTGAAAAGCATTTGCTAAATAAATATAGAATTAGATTACGTCGTAGGACAGTAACCATAATTTCAGATATCTAAGAGATTGACAGACCATGTGACATTTACCTGACGATAGCTCAATGCTCTTTTGGCTCAGCTACAGGAGCTACACTAGGTTAAGGTAGTTTGTTAGTGCCCGTTTATACCCATTTGTTTGGTAAACACCTGTGTGCCTCTGCCCGTCCATAAAGGGGATGCCGGCTCGGAAGGAAGGGGAGGAGGTGGGCAGTGACGGGAAGGGCATCGCAGCCCGGATCCTGGGACCCTTCAAACCGGTGAGGCGTCCGTGCGTCGCGCGGCGGGTAGAGCGGCCACCCGCGATGTCGGAGCAGTGATCTGGGGGGAGGAGGCCATCATCTGACTATGTGCTCTGTCCCCTCCACCCCCCCCCCCTCCCCAGGCTCCCTCCACCTACAACCCCCACAGGCCGGTGCCCTATCCAATCCCGCCGTGCCGACCCCACGCCACCATCACGCCAAGTAAGGTCACCTTCCTCTCTGCAGTGCAGATCGTTTTTTTTTTCCAGCTCCCCCCTTTACAAATTTCACAGCTAAAATATGGAGTGCTTTAAAAAAAAAAAAAAAAAAAAGGAGAAAAGTTGTAAGCTTTGTGTAAGAAGGCCCACCAATCAGTGATGAATAATGATGCTATACGTTGTGGGGGCACTGGTCTCTCGCCCCTCTAGCTGGTCTGATGGGAACTGTTGCCCCCCCCCCTTCCTGCTCAGGTAGGAGCAACAGCGTGGGCTTGATGCCTGTCGGAGGGGTCATCACTGCCACGGTGCCCCCCCCTCCGTACAGCGCCACACCAAACTCCGCAGGTAGGGGGGTGTCGATGCAGAAGTGGATGCTTTGCCGGGGGGGTGGTGACTCATTGGTTACAGCCCTCTCCGATACCCACCCCCTATACTGAGTCACCATCTCCTAAGTTTTACCAGCGCTGATAACCTTAGGCTGGCTAACCTTTCCCCGGAGGTTCAGGCAATGCCCAACCACACGGTGGCGCCCTTGACCGTTATTGGGCCCTTTGTGTCCAAGTGTATAGTGTCCTGAATTGTAACAGGCAAACCTGAGCGTTGGGAGTTGGCCTGATCTTCGCCGTGTAACCAAGCAGCTGCACGCATCACATTTGGCTTTGCCCGCTGCCTCTTCCGGCCGCACGTTTGTGTTCTGACCTCCTGAGCCTTGACTGACCTTTGACCCTCGAAGTTTGCTCTGCTCCGCATATCGCTTGCCTGTGTTTCTGTACAAGTGTATATAAAGGAAGAGAATATACAGACTGCTGAATATAAAAGGAAGCAATAAAGTGCAGAGACGCAATCTTAAATGAGAAGAAGACAGATTATTTATGCAGTATAATATAATAATTCTGTATATATTTAAGTTTTTTGGAAAACAGGGTCCCTGAGCCAGTTGGAGGTCAACGGTCATACTCAAGGGGCTTAACAGTGAAATCACTTGGCTGACCCTGAGTTTGAACCGGTGACCTGATCACAAGCACAGTGCCCTAAACTGCAGCCTATCCCACTGCTTTTTTTGCACAATTACCACATTCAGCCAATAACAATAATAGTGGAAGTAATCGCATAGTCCTTTAAGGTAAAATTAAGAACGAACTAAGCTGTAATAATTTTAGCCTCAAACCCTGAGCCCTGGGGTCAGTCGTGGTGTGACTGTGCCAGGACTGTGTGGCCGGTCAACTACCTCCACCTTCCCCTAAACGCTTAGAAAGGTGATGACAGGCTGTTTGTGGAGCTCATGCTTCCTGTTAACGACCGGCTCATTATGACGACCCGGGCAGATATGGAAGGACCTGCACTATGTGTCCATGTGTCAGTCTTTATATGGACATTAACTAACGGGGGGGGAAGGATGATGGGAAAGATGTTTAAAAAGAGAAGATGTTCTGAACGTCTGCGAACCCATGCATGGCTATTTGCGTCAGCATTTTATCGTTTAGATTGTAACTCCTCTGTGATTATAACCTGGCCCTGCATCAGAAGCCCTTGTAGACTGGGGCTTTCAGAGCAGAGAGGGGCCTGAATGCGCTCGGTCTTTGCCATCTTGTCTGTGCTTCTAGCTTTCAGCTCTTTCACGCAGCCGGCGAACTTGTATTCATACGCAGGGATCGTGCAGAACGTGTGGGACGTTTCTGTGCTGTCAGTGGAGAAGTTTATTGAATGGCAACGCTTCCCTGATGATTTGTCGTTAGTTCGGAGCAGGACCCATCTTCACTGATCTCATTGTCTTTGTCTTCAGGTTTCTCCCGACCAGCCAGTCAACAGAACAACACCCCAGGCACGCCAACTCCATCCTCCCACGGCTCCAACCCCCCAACTCCGTCCACGCCACACCCTCCCAATCCTCCATCGTCCCAGGCCCCGCCCACAACCCCCATCACGCCTGTGTTCCCAGGTCTTGTGCCCTCGCAGAATGCGGCAGCCACTTCTCCCTCCCCCACCTCAGTCATCAAAGGTCCGCCCCTGTCTGCAGGCCCCGCTCACATCTCGCCCTCCCCTCCCAGTGGCCACTCCACTCCCGTCCACCAGTCGTTTCCGGGAATCTCCCCCTCTGTCACCCCGACGCCCTCAGTGATCAAGACCCACACACCGTCGGCCACCCCTTGTGGAACACCAGTGCCCAGTGGAGGCTATTCTCCATCCCCCTTTGGGGGCATGTCCCGCTCAGGAACCCCGTCGTCCATGCCGACCCCTACCTCAAGGAGTTCTATTGACCCCTCCCCCTCTCCAATAGGATCTGTTGGACTACCCCCTTATAAGGCTTATCCGCCCACTGAGGCCCAGTCAGGCTCCCCTTTCCCAGGGCTGCCCTCCCTAGTCACAAACCCCGCCCAGTCGGTAATCCGCAGTTACACGCCCTCCGCCCCCTCGGCACGAACCCCTACCCCCAGCCAGCCCCCGACCCCAGGCCGCTCCACCCCTGGCTTGCCGGCTTTCTCTACCTTGCCTCCTGGTCCAGCCTCTGCTGCCCCCAGCCCCAAGCCCTCGGGTGTAGGTCCCCAGGCTGCTAATCCAGCCGCTTTTTACGGCGAGCAGCATTTGAGCGCCCTGCCCCCCCATGCCGGCAGTGGTGGAAGCGGCAGCAACAGCCCTGTGCCGTCGGCCTTCAAGGGCCCCTCCCGCTCGGGCACGCCCTCCCTCGGCTCGCTGATGCCTAACTCGGCCACCGTGGTGCGCTCGCTGAACATGAGCCGCTCCGACAGCTCCCCTCAGACCTCCCTGCCCAGCCCGGTGGCCATGGCGGGCCTGCAGGGCCTTACCGCTGCCCTGGCCTCCCAGCCAGCGGGCAGCCCTGCTCCACACTCCCTGGCAGTGCCCGCCTTCCCCGGGCTAAGCCCGTTCTCTTCCTCTCCGTTCTCAGGCACCCCGCCTTGCTCGGTCCCTTCTTCCTCCTCTATCTCCTCCTCTTCCTCCTCCTCTGCTCCTGCTGCCTCGGCAGCGACATCTCCTACTTCAGCCTACGTGGGCCTCCCTCACTCCTCCGCTCCCACCCCGGCCCCCTTCGGGCTGGGCCTCACCACAGCCCCCTCCATATTCCCAGGCCCCAACCCTGGCTTCCCAGGGTTTGGGAACTCCGGCCCTCAGGCCGCCGGTAGCCCCGTGCTCTCTCCATTCATGGGGCTGCCTGGATCCGTCTCGTCCGTGGCCACAGTGACACCCCTGCCAGCTGCCGCTGTAGCCGGGGTCCCATCTTCCACCCCGGTGCTGCCTCGATTTGCCTCGGCCTTCAGCTCCAACTTTAACCCAGCGCTAGTGCCCCCTACTGGGTGAGTGTGAAAGCTACACTTACACATGCACATGCCTTTAATGACTTTCAGGTGTTACTTTACAACATGGAAAATTTTACACATGATAAAAACTAAATTAATTTATAACATTGCCAGCGTGAGCATTCATTTTCCATGGTCTTGTAATATTACTCACTTCCCTAAGATAAGTACAGGGCATGTTCATTTGATATGCAGCAGTAAGACATTCAACCTCTGCATTCCAACATGTCTTTCACTAGCGGCCAGGTGATTCAGTGAAACCTTTGCTCTGTGTTTATCTTTAAGGGGTAGGTAACCTTCACCTCCCAGAAACTGGTGGTGAACTTGCGTCTTTAAATGACCTTCTTGTCTCTTACGATTATTGTTTTCTTAGATGTGGGCTATATATATATAGTTGTGAAATTTCCTGAACAAAAGCTGTTTTAATTTTTTATTTATTTGTTCACGCCCAGGTTGACTGGTGGCCTCCAGACTCCAGGGGGCGCTACAGCCTTCCCAGGGTTACTGTCTTTCCCTGCTGTGCCAGGCTTCTCCCCCAGCACGTCCCCGGCAGCCCTCTCGGGACTGCACAATCCCGCCGTGCAGTCTGCACTGTTGCAGGTATGGCGCCGTTGTCACAGCGGTGGGTGTCTTTGGTAAGGCTAGCCATCAGCGTCGCTCATACGTCCCTCTGTCCCATTCCAGGCCCACTCGGCATCTGCCCTGGAGAGCTTCCCACCACAGCCCAACGGCTTCACCAATTACCCACCTGCCCCTGGCACCCCCTTCCCCCTCCAGCCTGGGCTCCATCCACAGCTAGGGTGGCAATAAATATGGGCAGTGACGCTCCTGGTACTGATATGCGATTGTGATTTCAGACCCCTTGGACTGATCTGAGGATCTCCTGCCAGAGGAACACTCTTTGTGTGTGTGTGTGTGTGTGTGTGTGTGTGTGTGTGTGTGTGTGTGTGTGGAGAGAGAGAAGGGGAAAGAGGTATAGATTCTGCTATTCACATCATCAGACTGTTTGTACTGCATTTACGTTTAACAACGTGAAAGAGCTGTTGATTTATTCAGTCCGGCCCTTTTTAACTGCCGTTAGGATGAAAACATAATTGTAATGTAATGGACGCAGTAACGGGTATTTAAAGAAGTCGTACTGTTGAAGTTTTTTTTTTTTTTTTTTTTTTAATTAAAAAAAAAAAAAAAAAACTAAAGTTTGACACC
This sequence comes from Mormyrus lacerda, assembly GCA_015163995.2. Lineage (NCBI taxonomy): Eukaryota > Metazoa > Chordata > Actinopteri > Osteoglossiformes > Mormyridae > Mormyrus > Mormyrus lacerda. The sequence continues at coordinate 17,098,047 of JAABNX020000044.1, read as the reverse complement.
ACTGATACGTACAGTGAGGGGGGTGGGGTGGCAGTGGCATGATATGTTAGCAATGTTACAGAACTGAATAGGCTATACTGTGAGTACATTTTCAGGGCAATACTATATTTTAGTATTATTTTAAAATAGAAGTAGCTTTCCCAAAAAACGTGAATATGAACTTGTTTCACCGTAAACGGTTTACCTAGATTTTTTTTTTTGGTTTGCATTCTCTCTACCATCCCTTTTGAGGAGCGTTAACGTTTTTGTTAGTTCCACATGGCGTCAGTTTTTGTTGTTATTCTTTTTTTATTTTTATTTTAACTTTCATCACTGTATAAATACACCTCCGCTGGACTCCCGCGCCAGCTGTACACAGGGCATCATATCATCGTCATGATATTTTTTAAAAGTATTTTGGTTGTGTTTGCGTGTCAGGGGACTTGGGTGAAGCTGGTGTCAGTCACCTTTCTTACTAAACCTCCAGCTACATTAATTTCCAACATGAATATGTACTGTACAGTGCTTTGACTCTTTGATCTGTATCTGTTTTTTACTGGAAATTTACAATGAACATGGCTGTACAAATATACTTACGGTTTACGGTTAGATTTTAAAAGAATTTGTAACACTTTACAGTGAAGGCGCAGTAACTGTATTGAATTTTACTCTCATGGTCTGATAAATTAAAGCTTTCTTGCAGTGTTTTCCAGTGGTCCGTTTACTGGTAAAACTCACCTGAACCCTGCATCAGCTTTACTTCTAAAGTGGAGGGATTTGACACCTAAATTTGCCTCTGATGAGAATGAGCAGCTAGACACTAGAGATTTTGGACCCCATGAAAGCATATTATGTTGGGTCCCGAGCTCCGACCAATCAAATTATGATTGGGGGGGCAATGACAACATGCATGCCCCCTTCCGTGGCCCCCTACACTACTTGGGTGTGAAGTGTATTATTGTATACATTTATATATGTGGCCTAAAATGTGCACTTTGAACAGGCGAAACACAAGCATAAGCACATTTTCTTGGTGGACTCTACACAGGTGCGTGGGGGGGGTGGAGTCACTTCAGTTGGTGAAAAGCAAAAAGAAGTAAGGCACTATAATCAAGAAATCAGAGTGAGAGAAAACCGTAAAATGTGACTGCAAAGCGCTGCATAAATAGCAGTTTTCAAAATCCTCTTTAGCTTCTCAATGCTGGCAATCTAGTGTAACACTTTATATTAATTAAGGTCGAATGGCCCCCCTAACAGAAATACTGACCCCAGTTTGCCCCCCCACTGAAATCATCTGGAACCGCCACTGGGTGTGCAACAATTGAGCTACCATGCCGCTTGTGTTTTCAGCCTTAATCAAAAGTTGACAATAATAATCACGGTGCATACCACACTTATAAAGGCCATATTGCAATAAGGGTCTATTCTGGCACCGATAAATGGTAATAACTCATTAATAAAAGGAAAACTTATCATTTGTTTTTGATTGCCTATTAATGATTTACAAAGTGTTATGACTGCATTAATAACTTGATCATAAACAATTTATAAACCCTTTATAAGGGCAGTCTTATTTTAAAGTAGCAGCAATGGAGCAACTTACCACCAAGTTCAATCACTAAATTCCCTATATCCAGATATGCTAGAGTCGGGCCAAAATGCAACCAGTACATTTAAGTAAAACAAATTCACCCATAATGGGTGTTGCTTTTGTACTTCACATTTTTTATTGATCTTTTCCCACAATGAAATGGAAAATCACAGTCCCAACACCTCAACATGTGGATAATGGATATTATGGAAAGAAATGTCAGGGGATAATCAGAGATTATGGAAAGAAATGTCAGGGGATAATCAGAGATTATGCAACATCATGAGTCACTTTTCCGGAAGCTTATCGTTTCATCGAGCCTATTTCACTCAACACTTCACAGCCATTTGCATCAGTTAAGTGTTATTTTAAAATACTGTCAGCCTTTCTAATGCCTGTTCTACACAAAGGGAACCAGCAACTAAATGTATTTCACTGACAGTCATGGTTAGAGTGATCATGTTTACAGCGATGATGTTGGACAAGGGTGTCCTGGACTGGGTGACGTCAGGTGATAAAGAGCTTCATTCATTCATTCATTCATTCATTCATTCTTTTATGTCCTATCCAGCATCGCAAGGCTTTGGGGCCCATTCTGGAAAAAACAGTCGCAAGGCAGGGAATATCCCAGGAAGGGGCACCAACCCATCGCAGGACACCACCATCATTCACATTTAGCTAATATCTAATACCATAACACAGTTATATTTGTCTCTCAGACCACAGCAAAAACCTAACCTTGTGACCCCATCTGTGAACTTGATGTCTTACCTGTTTCCCTTCTTTGTGGACTGGAATGGTTGTATTTTAGTTTCGTCTTCTTCCCCAGTTTAAAACCTGAAAACAAGACTCACTTCCATCGTCATATCCCTGTCTCACGTGCCATTGTTCACTGTCCTGACCAGTGCACGTTAGTGATTCTTTTAAAGAATTTCTACCGTAGTTAAATGTTAATAAACAGGAAGCATTCTAGACCACTAAAAAAATCCACTAATGTGACACTGAGATATAAAGATGGTATGTGAAGCTTTGATAAGCAGCGCCCCGATTTTCATGAGGGGAAAGTCCCTTTTCATTCTACAGTGAAAGTAGTATAGTACCAAATGACTGAGATTTTTTTTGTCCAAATGATTTTTAAATTTATAGCCGTAAAGGAAATTCGTGGACGAATTAACTAATGTTGTAGATAAAACAAAATACGAGAGAGATTCAAATTAAATGTCTAAATAAGGAAGACGGGGGACGAGTGACTAAGAGCGTTCTTCAGTGCGGGAACAAACAGGACATTCTTGCATTTTCTCCCCGTAATCTCTATTTTACTCCCGAGCAATTTCACGTCCATTATCAGAGTCCGTCTCTAACATCCTCATGGCGCTGTGCAGCTTTAATGCCACACCCCCATGGGGTAGCACGCAGCTCTATAAACAAGACCTGCGGCAGGTCTCCCTCACACTTCCCCCCAGATAACGATCACATGGAAATGGAGAGCCAGGCCAAACAGAATGGGCGCAGCCGGGAGTCACTGGTCTGTAAGTGAAAACTTGGGGGTTGATTTCCTGGATGTCAATTACGCTTTTTTTTTGTAGCAGAAAAAAATTCTCAATATGCACTTGGGCTTTTTAGATACTCAGATCTTATAATTTTTCTTTAGAGATAAACCTGTACATACGTCTTTCCTTTCATGTCATTACATAGCGGAACAATCAAAGAAATGCATCCCGGAGAACAGCGGCTAATTTATAGAGGAACTAGAGACTTTCTATTTGCATATTTTATAGTGTATTTGTTAACACAAATAACACCATATTCCAACTCATTCTTGTAGCTCTGACATTGTCAGAACAAAGGTTCAATTTGTACCTATGACGGTACAATCTGGCTACTTGGGCTGTTACTGGGGCTGTACCCTCAAGGGTTTTACAGTTGTACTGTTAGCTGTAGGTAAATGTATCTTTTCGTACCATCGAGGTACATTCATGTTGTTTGTACCATGGGGAACAAAACTGTACCGGGGCTGTACACTTTTTTCTGACAGTCTCTCGGAATAATTTGTGACATTCAACATGTAGGTTTTCAGAATTTACGGAAATTAAAATGGAGAATATACTTTTGATACACATAATACGAAATATTGTGTATTGGTTAGTGGTTGCATGTATTGATTGTCCTTTATAAACACGCCACTTAAAAGAGTATATGGCTTACGACGCGACTGGGGGGAGAGAGTCGGGAAGAGAGTATTAATGCGATTTAACGGGTACAAAAATATCCGTTATGCCAGGTAGTCTATAGTGACTGAACTACCACTGTACAAACAGGAAAAGTAGGAAAATTAAAAGTTTCATATTTCTGTATATCAAGTCACTTTAACAGTGCAAAATAAGAATAGATGTCCCGTCGTTGATATCCTTCTTTTAAGAGCTGTTCGGGTAATCTCTTTTTATTACGAAATGAACCATTTACCATGTTTACCGTGTTGCGCAGAAATGACCTGCTGTTGCGCCTTGGAAACATGAAAACGATGGGGGCGAACCGATAAACAGCATGTATGGGCGCGGATGCAAGGCTGACTGCATGCAGTGGATAGGAAATCTGTAAGATTTTGAAGTGAGAATTTTCCCTTCGTGTGTTTTTGGAAAAGAAATTGGAAAATGATTATCAATTAAATTAAACGACGAAGAACAGCTTGTAGGTTAATCTGCAGGTGCGAAGTCCCGCGTTCTCTGGACTTTTTGTGTATTCATGCTACGATTTTTACAATAGGTGTTCTTTAATTATTAACTACTTTCTGGAGGTGGGTGAAAAAGGCCTTTAAAAGCAACTGCTAATGTGTGATTGCGTAAGGATTTCTACAACATCCTCTTTGTGTTTGGAAACCGCACCCTTCTGACTATGATATATAGGACATTACTGTATCTGTAACACCCGCGACAACGTGGGACTTTCACGTAGCAATGCATGACTCTATTTTATAGCCATTGATATACCGTATTTTCCGGCGTATAAGACGACTGGGCATATAAGACGACCCCCTGACTTTTCCAGTTAAAATATAGATTTTGTTATATACTCGCCGTATAAGACTACCCCCTCTT
>JAABNX020000044.1:17061826-17073748 GCA_015163995.2 Mormyrus lacerda | reverse complement strand
CCTCTGTCATTGGGTAGGAGCGGAGCCCTGACTTGTGCACGCTGCCGTCACATGCTTACTCCAGTTAAAAAAACAAACAAAAAAAAAAACACGTGCGAGTGCCTCTCTGTCTCAGTGCCAACGTCAGTAATAGCGGGTCGTTCGAAGGAAGAAGACACACACGTGACAAATGGGGTAATAATCAATATTTCAGAATAATTCAAACTCAGATATTGGTGTGTGATATCTGAGTTTTAATTATTTGACTACAAATCTCACCTCATCATTCCTCCCAGTGATTATTTCCAGGATAAACTGAGATGCCCCCAAGCTGGCTTCTTAAAACTGACTAAATATTTAAAAAGAGCCAAAAGGAAGGAACGGATCGCCAAGATCCGGATCCCCTCAAAGAGCCATAAATCCCATCACTATGGGACACCCCCCTCCCCCACTGTGTTATTCGGTTTTATGTAATTATTTTGTCCATTATTACTTGTTTTTATGCAATGATTGGTTATTTTATTTTACGGAGCAGGTGACATTTATATGCTGTCCATGTTTTTCTTTTTTAATATTTCAGTTTCCTGTTTAGCCAGTGCAAATCTGTGTCTTGTCTAGGCACAGAGCAGCTAAGGCTCCTGACAGTTTTCAGATGTGCAGTTTTGTGTAATGGATGCACAATCAATCTGTGACTGACTCTTTATACTCAAATAGTTGGTTGAAACAAAACCTTGCTCTGGATTTTTACTGGACCTGAACTTTCCACCTCTGTCTGTAATGAATTACTTTTATGTGTAATTTCCCCAACACTATTCGGAGAAATACGAAATTAAAATAAAAAATAAAAAATTAAAATTTAAATCTATACATGGGACATTTCTGTTTTAACCTAAGAGTGTAACACTAATGATGTTACACCAATCACGAGTGGTCCTCGTTCTCTACCTGTTACCTACTCGGTATAATGGTGGTTCAAAACCCTTTTTTTGAGGACACAAGGCAGAGCAACCTGGGATTCAGTGTTTTTGCTCAAACCCATCTTGTGTTCCAGCCATGGTGAAGTTTTGATCTTCACCGTGGAATTAATGACTAACGTCTATGTTTATGTTTTGAGAACTTGTCCAGCCTCCATTAGACAATCGAACTTCTGAAACTTAAGGATGTATATTTTCAGTGCTGCGTGAGAGTTGGAGCTCAGTATTACTTACATTAGAGAGCTAATAAATACTATACATACAGTGGATATAAAATGCCAGGTTTTTATGATGTAAAAAACGAGACCACCATAAATCATTTCGAAACTTTTCCAACTTTTAATTGGAAATGTCAGCTATAACCTGTACAATTCAATTGAAAGATAAGTGGTCTGTGAAAATCTAATGCTTTGTTGAAGTGGCTTTTGATTTAATTACAGCTATACGTCACATTGAAGGTGGGAAAAGTTTTGAAATGATTTATCATGGTTGTCTTACATCGCAAAAACCTGGCATTTTCACTGGGGTGTTAAAATGCAGTTTTTATATCCACTGAAAACATTCCTGTCAAAAAACGTTTTGATGGTTCTTCAGCTGGACTTTACATTCCAGGATTCCAGCGTAGTTAAAAAACGTGCAACAGTCATGCCAACACTTTTCTTTATTAGCCACTTTCAGTAGTTGTCCAAATTTCAATGAAACGCATCGACATACACATGTAGTGTTCCATGATCTATATTCTATGTTCTACAAAACCCCAAGTGAATCTTCTAATCCAGTGTTTCCCAATCTGTTCGTCAGGGACCCACAGGCAGTTGAAGTTTTTGCTGTGGACTGTCTGGCAAGGAGCAAAAACGTGGACCGTCTAAGAGTTCATGGGGAACGGATTGAGAAACACTGTCCTAAGCTACAGTTACAGCTTTAACTATAATATAAAGAAGATTACAAAAGACAATCGAGGCGCCAAAACGAACATGCTGTTATATCAATGTGTTAAACAACCTATGGAAGTATGGGATTAACATCCATTTGACTGTACAATCAGATACAGGTATACAATAAGAGTTCCCAAACATATTTCATAAATAGCCCCCAACTGACTGTGTCAATTTATCCTACAAATAATTGCAGACATTCAACACTGGGTGATGTCCACAGGACACAGAAGCTGTTAGTGCGACTTCACTATCCGGTGGTATTGAACAGTGCTACCTGATACTGAGAAGATATAACAAAAACATACTCAGTGGCCACTTTATTAGGGACACCTAGCTAATGCTTTCATCTCCCAAACTGTATCGAGGGTATATGACTTAAAACCCCGGGATGATCCCAGTCAGGCGGCTGTCTCTGAGAAGCTGGACCAAACATTTATGGCGCCAACGATCACACCGCCCTCAAACCCCTTTAGAGCAGGCATCTTATGCTGTATGCTTATGCTATATGCATTCTAATGCTTAGTCAAACAGTAAATGTGCCTCTTGACCTTGTACTGTGTGTCTGCTGTATGTAATCAGCTGCAGCCACAGAATTCATTGTTTGTAGGAGCAGGATATTTGCATTAGCCAGGCGGTGGAACCACATGAACTGGCCACAAGTGTTTATGTACAGCTGGACCCAGAGAGATTTTTTTTTTTTTTTTAAATTGCACAATACTCTGCTGTTCATTACTTCATATTTTTTGCAGCTTGGTAGAACGTCTGACTCCTGCAATTCCAAGTATCTCCTGTAATTGAGGTGATTCTGGTTTAAAATACTTATTTGCTGATTGAGTTGCATTCGGTTTAGTCCAAAAAAAAAAAAAAAGATTGTAGGCATAAAAACGTTCAGTTCAGTTATGTGGTTTGGTCCTTACTTTGAATGACATATTGAAAGAGGTGTTATGGTTTGTTTTTTTTTTTTTTTTGGGTGACTCACACAGTCTTTCGTTTCAAAACGCGACACTTTGTGCAAGGTGAACAAGCAGATAAATTAGTGAGAGCTTTCTTTTCGCAATGGAGTTCATGAGGCGAAGTGCGGTTCGAACCACAAAGCAGCCGGACGTCTCGCTTCTGCTCCAAGCCGAAAGATTTTCCTTTCCGACGGAAAGTCATTTACCATGATACACGGCAGCTCTGATGGTTGGATGCCAGCTACGATCACCGCCATTGAAAACAGGCTTTATATCACATAGGTAAGCTGGCTACGCAGCTCACAGTCCCATGTAGGGACTGCAAACTGCTCTCGTTCGTTATAAGTTACCACCTACGTTATCATACACTTTTCCTGAAACATCTTACACATAAAATGACACAAATGGAGAGGTATTGCCTTTCATAGGTACTCATTCACGTTCTTTAACCTGTAGGTTCACAGTGTGACATCTCAGACCATTATTCCATAATAAACAACGTTTTCAATTATATCTCAGTTCCACCTGACTTCCATGTGAATATTCAGTGCTTATACTCCTCATTCGTCAGCGACGCCTGCTGACGAATGCCTTCCGGCAGGCAGAGGTCAGCAGACACGCTTATCAACATCACCGTCCATCTGCTTACTTCTTCGTAAAACATTCTCCATTTCAGTTAAATTTTAGTTTAACTAAAAGCAAACTTTAACCTAACATTACTAGGGGGAAAAGTGTAAAGTAATCCAAGATCTGATCACCTGGACTTGGGAAACTTGTTTAAACAGACTAACCCTGACAATGAATATTACCTTCAAAGACAAAATAATATAATTTCAAACATTTTATGATTAAAAATTATGTTGGGTGCTGAAATGGATCTTTAAGATAAAACTACAATCCCACTATTGCAGTATAAACTCTATAAAATGCTTAGGTATACAAACCCACCTACTCTATTTTTTATTTGAAAAAAATGGTCCCTGTAATAAATTACTCATGAAAACTGACTTTTTTCAGTTTGTCCGAAACTTTTTTTTTTAATCTATAAACACTTTGTTTTTGATTTTACAAATGCTCATTAAACGAACTTTCCTACCATCTTCATACCTGTCATTGTTAGAAAAACAAAGAACACCTTGATAAAACAAAAAAGTGCAAACGAATTATACAAATAAATAAATTCACGATTTTGTGCACAACAACATGTACATTTTGCCTTGGTATAAAGTGCCTATTTCCACAGTAGTAGACATGCTCTGTTCCTTCAGCATATTTTGACACGGACCATTTGCTCACACTTCCTGTCTAAAGTATCCAATCACATTCAGTTATCCGCCCTTCTGCTTGTGTGCCTTTTCGGCTGGCTTCAGATGACTAGTATAGCCCACTGATCCTGCAGAAATCAAGAATACGGTTGCGAGTCTCAGAAAAAACAAAACAAAAAAAACACGCAGCGAAAACATGAGTGAGGCTACTTTCATCGTCCAGCCCCAAGCACCGCAAGCTGAAGATCATGCCTTGAAGAATGTTTCGATGTGACCACGTGCATTTGTGAAGTGACTGGCCGTCTCCAAGTAACCTTTACTCACTGGTGACTTCATGCCTCACACACGTGTTTAAGCTGACATGCCAATAATCCCTGAACATTACAGTACAGTAATACAGTAATACTTCACCCCCAGTAAATCTCCACACCCCCGCCACTGCCCAGTACAGAATAAATCTCCCTCTCTCATTCAAAGGAAAGGAGTTTTCTTCACACCTACCAAGTGAGAGGTAACTGGATTCTCCCAATGCACCACATTAGTGACATTTATCTTCAGACATGCTATGTCTGTCCACACCTTGCACAGATTGATAAAAAACACAATAATTTGAGGTTATTCATAACAGCTGGAAGACTTGCATGCGTTACACTGCAAAGTTGTCTGATAATTTACAAATGTCAGCGAGGAACAGGAGCAATTGCTTTTAATACATTTGCTTCTCTAATGCCCCCATGTCCATCTGTTGACTTCCTAGTTTTACTCTTGTTTTACCCTATTGTCAGGAAGGAGACAGCCCCCTTTGATAGAAGCATCTCTGGATGCATGCCTACTTGTTAATCTGGTTGTGTTTTGATGGGGTAGGCTGCTCCTGTATGGCCACTCCAAATAGGATCGTCCCAGACTGGACCATCCCTGCTTAGATCCTCCTCAGCAAGTTCCTTCTCGTTGGTATAAGAGCGTCCTGGTGTGGCTGACGAAAGCACCACATCTCAGATGAGGCTAAGCCCGGATAGCATCTGCCCAGAATGAGACTTCCGCAGATGAGGGAAGTCCATCTCTGCTCTGAGGGAGTTCATTTAACTTGGTTAGGCTGACCAGTATGAGATTGCTGGTAGGAGGGACAGAAGGCCACTTGGACAAAGGGCCTGGAAACTAAGGCGCTTCTTTGAAGAGATGCAGCTGTGTCCCGACGGCGTTTCTTCAGAATCAGCGATCCTGCCACTCAGTAGAAGAAAAAACAAACCCTATGCTATGTGTCCACATGGAGACAGACGCTCGTCAGATATAGACCAGCATGGTATTTTCAGACCATTTTCTTGGTTGCCGGCACTTGGACCTACGTCTGTGATGTCTGTGAAGCCAGCAGTGATATCCGCCATCCTTGTCTATATGACTTTTATTATTCAAAAAAAGGAGAAATATTGAAACTGTTAAAGACTAAAAAAAAAAAAAAATTGTTCATTTACAATTCCGAGAAGTCAGAGAATGTTTTTCTAACTTCAAAGTCAGGAGAAGATATATAGTCTGCAAAGGAGATGTGATATGTCTATATCTGTCTGTAAATATGTACTGCGTGTGACTGGGCAGGAATCACAAGTTCATCCTTAAGCTACAAAATGACACACAAGTCTTTCTTATGCAAATTGAAGATGGGAAATATTATTGGGGAAAACGGGTTAGGGTTTGTCCAGCGCAGGAAGGTGAGTTATAGGTCAGAATCTCTAGGCTGCCGAGAGCTATGAGGGAAAGCTGGGGGACGTGTGTGACGACGGGGACGGATGAAGGACGAGACGCTGGGAGGGGGGTAGCTCATCTGGGGAGGGGCTGCGGCCAGGAGGGGGAAGTGGCCCCCGAAGATGCGCGATGGGCCGGTGACGAGGAGGGGGAGAGCATTCGAGGGCTCAGCTCGCCTGTCTGAAGCCGCCAGAGAAGCTCTTCGTTGTTGCGGCTCAGTCGCTTCTTCTCCTTGCTCTCCTTCTCCACGTGCTCCTGCAGGTTGGCGTTCTCCTCGGAGAGCTGCCTGCAGCCAAGACAGGGCAGCGGCCAAAACCCATCACTTTACACCCTTGTGCAAATCAAATGACAAAGCATCAACATATCAACATTTCAATATATGACCTCCTCAGGTTTTTAAAGGCAGTTGGATGTGATTTGGCATAGAATCCAACAATTTTGAGCAGTCTTTGATGATCTTGGGGTACCGGTATCATACTTGAATTAATGTTTATCTTTTGTGGTACGGTCCATCCCATGGTGCTGCTTGCAGATTGACCTCCATAGGGTTTCAATCCAATGAGTATCCAGGCCAGTCAAACGCCTTGATTTTCTCCCTGTTGATGAAATTCCTCACCCTTTTCGACTTACGGCACAGGGCTAGATCATGCTGAACGATGCCTGACCAATCAGGAAATGTAACAATGATGAAATTCCCTACATATGATGATGTAACCCCCACACACTGAAAACATTACTAATGAAGGCGTATTGTTGGCTTTCTGGAATTAAACTGAAAATCAGACTGTAGAATAATTACTAATTGTTTTAAGTGTATTAATGATATAAGATGGACAACAAAACACCACAGACTGACTGAGCTGAAGACCAGGGTGCATGTTGGTTGCTTCCTTCACCTGTTGCTGTATCTTCCGATTTCTCAGCCACGCCTGACCTTGTCACCGTTCCTCCAAACTCTGCCTATTTTGCATACATTGTTTCACACTTTCAAAAACCATATCAGCTGAACCTGTCTGCCATCCCGACTACTCAGGCCTCTGTGCCTGTGATCAGAAGGTTGTTGGTTTTAACAAAAAAAATAGTCACATGTCTGTTGAGGTCTAGAGCAAAGCCCTTAACCCCCTGAAATGCTCCCCGGGTGCTAGATAAACGATCACTGCCACCTGTATGTGTGTCAGAAAGGGGAGCATGACAGGATGTGTGAAGAGAAGCATTTCAATGTAACTGTACTCTTCGTTATTTGATCCCAAGCTGGCAAACTGATTCATAAGACAGCCATACTACCCATTCAGATTTTCTTTTGCCTGTAGTTCAGTGTTGAAGCAGAATGAGATACCTTACTCACATGCTAGCGAAATAACGCTAATGAGTTCCACGTTGAAGAGGCATTTTGCTGACCATGTGGGTGGATTTAAATAATGAGGTGAATGAGATACAGACAGAACTGGGCACCTGGAGAGAGCCAGGTTGTTGTCGATTCTGGCCTTCAGGTCCTCGTTCTGTTGCTGCAGCACCTGGACTCGCTCCTCCAGGAATATGTTCTTTTGGGCCTGCTCAAGAAGCAAATGGACGTGGAGCGCAGCATTAAATTCTTTCTAAATAATCAGAATTCTTACAACTGTACTGCGACAATTTGTGAACCACGGTACACTGTTTACTAAATAAGGCAGAACTGTTCTGCGTTTCAAAGAAGTACTGAACTAAATACAAGCTTTCACCCAAATAAATAAAATAAAATGAAATCAAAACAAATAAATAACCAAATAAATGAAATAATTAACAAATAAAACAGACAAACAAATAAATATACAAAATAAATAAATAAATAAAGAACCCCGATAAAATCATTAACTTGATTATTGAGCTTGATTATTGGCTATGGACTGAATATATTTGGCCTAGTAGTAATTCCATGTTTCTCCGAGCTGATTTCTCCACCTTTCCTTTTGAGCCTACCAGTTTCTCCAGCTCACAGATCTTCTTCTCCTGCTCATGGATCTGCTGATTCTTCATCTCCAGCACATCCTTCAGACTCTTCAGGTCCTCCTCAATATGTTGATAAGGGGCCAGGGCATCCTGTACACAAAATTATGCAGGGGGAAAACGTTTCTCTGATTGTGCCCCATCAGGTCCCAGATACTGTTTGAAGCCTCTAACTATGACGGAATTAGGTCAGACATAGACCTGGTTATTATTCTTAACAATAATTATACAAAAAACATCACAAACTGCAATGAAACAAGATACAAAAATGAAAACAAGAAATATAGCTTCCGAAACTGACGGAAAACATAATAAAAACAATGTCAAACGTTTTTTGTACTGTTTAGTATTTTTTCTGTTTGTCTTTAATTATCATAAATCTTACCCAGAACATGTTTTGCCCATTTTGAGGACATTAGTACATGATGTGCACTGTATATTCATGTAGGATTCTCCTAATATCAGACACATAAACAGCTCTACAGCTTCCAGTCTGTACCAAGAAATAAAATTACTAAAACTTAAACCAAAACTAAAATATATAAAAACTAAACAAATATATAATAGAAATATATATAGTTCAAATAAAATTAACAGAAACAAATAAAAACAATCTGAAAACTAACTAAAAAAACATAAAAACAAAAACCAAATTTAGAAAGTCTAAACTATTAGAACACTGGTCTGGACAATGTCCAATTGCAGGTATTTGTTCATTCTCCAACAAAATGTCTTGCACATTGGTTTATAAGCCGATACCCATCATCAAAGAAAGTCTGCATGCATTGTAAGTGTAAGGTCTACTACCCTACCAATCACTAACTTAAATAGTTTAAACATGTGTTACACTGTACTATATGTATTCACATATGTGTTTAAAAGATATGTATGTATGTCTGTGGGTATGTCTACCTACTCAGGAATTAAAAAACAGCAGATACAGGACGGCCATATGAAAGAGGTAAAGGGGTGATTGTAGGGTTATCTAAGGTCAGGGGCATAAAGGGGCCATAATTCATTGAGAGGGGCCACCCTTATGATTAGCCAATGATATGTTTTGAGTTGGGGAGTGACAGGGATGAAGTAATCTGACGGCCAATCAGCTTTCAGCTGGGGCCAGTGTCCCTGTGGCCCCGCCTCTGGATACTGCCCAGAAGAGGTGTGACATGTGTGTGCAGCTCCCCATACCACAATCTGCTCGTCGGTGCTCCTCCGAAGCGCTTCCTCGAAACGTTTGGCCCGATCTCGCAAGGTGCGGTTCTGGAACATCAGTGTGTCCACCTGGTCCTGGTGAGAACACACATGGTGTCCAGCCTCGTCAGGATCTCACAGGCTGCACAGCTGTGTGAAGAGGGCCACTGGAAAAATGGCCTCCTACCTGAAGTGAAAGCCTGATCTGCTCAAAGTTCTCCTCCATGGCTTTCCTTTGGTGCTCATGCGTCATCCTCAGCTCTGCCGCGACAGACAGGAGGGTGCCAAGCAGTGAGACGTGTCAGAAATGCAAACGCCGTGTACTTGAAAAATCACTGTCTGCTGCCAGTAGGTGTAGAATGATAAAATTATCCTCATGACGGTTGGGAATTAAGACGCTCCCTGGACAGCCTTAAACCTGTGTAGGATTCTATGCCCAGTTGAGCAGCAGTAAATGTGTACTCTGTCGCCCCCATCTGGGGAAGGCTGTACCTGCAGTTCACACACACACCTCTCAGAGCGGCCTCATTCTCTTCCCGTAGTGTTACCATGGCCGAGTTATGGTTGTTCTCCATTTCCTCCACAGCCATCTCGTGGTTCATGGTTACGTCTTGAATCTGCAACAAGTTAGACAATTCTGATACCACTCACAGCTCAAAGGTGGTCTAGCACATATATAGAGGGATGTGAAGTTAAAAAAATTATGTACAAAAAAATTGTGTACAAAAAATATTAAGTTTAATATTAATGTTTAATCACACTGGTTATGTTTTGCTTATTTAAGTACGATGCCACCTTGTGGCAGGAGGAGTGTTCTGCACCTCGGCCAGCCTCCCTCACCCACCTTGTCCTGCTGCTGGTTCTGCAGCTCCTCCAGCTGAGCCTGATGCTGAGATCGCAAGTGTTCCTTCTCCTCCATGTGCTGTGCCCTTAGCCCCACCTCCAGAGCACCAAGCTCCGCCTCCTGCTGTGTCTGCAGCACCTGTAGCTCATGCTCAAAGCTCCGTTCCAGGGCCTCCTTATCCCTCTGTAGGCGCTCCCAGCGAGACGTGCTGGAGGCTGGGGGGGGGGGGGGCAGGAACATGGCAGTGCCAGGGATATAGAGAGGTTGGGGGACAAGGAGTCAGGGAAATGTGTAGGGACCCCAAAGGAGAGGCTCTGACCTGACAGGGATTCTAGGTGCAGGAACAATGCAGAGGGTGGGGTTGGCCAGAGGCAGAGCCTCTTAAGGTACAGAAAGACTCTGAGGAACATTCCCAAGGTGCAAACAACATTCCTCATAGTTCATTTCTGTATCTTAAAAGGTACAAGTAGCTAAAGCTATAGGGTACAACTGGCAGACCCCTGAGGGTACAGCTCCAGTGACGAGCAAAGGTACAAATCGATACTCTTTTGTTCTGAAAGTGTATTCAGTTTAACTATCATCAGAATACCAAAAACCTTAAGACGTAGACTCAGTTCATGGCCAATACATTTCAGAGATGGTCGGGCAGCCAGGTGAGTAAAACAGAGCAACCAAAAACACTGAACGCTGTGCAGAACCCCAGCCTTGCAGTGCTGACAAGTCCAGTCACGGTCAGTCTGCAGAACCTCACACCCAGGCATGACTCATCTGGAATCTCCGCTCACAAGGAGCGTCAAATAACCCCGCGGCGGT
The DNA here is from genome assembly GCA_015163995.2 of Mormyrus lacerda. Taxonomy (NCBI): domain Eukaryota; kingdom Metazoa; phylum Chordata; class Actinopteri; order Osteoglossiformes; family Mormyridae; genus Mormyrus; species Mormyrus lacerda. The sequence goes on along the minus strand of JAABNX020000044.1, from coordinate 17,063,071 downwards.
GACGGATGACTCACCCACTTCATCTCTGATCCTCTCGAGTTCCAGGGACAGCTCTTTCTCCTTCTGGGCAGCCTGGTTACTCTGCAGCGTAGGGAGATGGCGTCAGGAGGCACTGGGGACGCCCCAGTCACGCTCTCACGCAGCCAAGCACATCCAACGGTGGTTTTCACCCGACCGCCCCTCCCATGCCATCATCAGCATCCCAGTCCTGCTCACGTCTGGTACGGAGTCGCATCCCTGATCATGTCATTGCAGCCACCCCCCCAACCGGTCAGTGATAACAAAGACAGAGGGCTTGCAGCTGAATTCCTCCCCCTTTAACGACGACTCGGTTGTTCTTCTGAAATCGTCCACGTAAAGCATTGCATCTCAGCGTCTCAGAATGCAGCAGTCACAGTAAAGACAGTGGCCATTCATTATGAAATGAATCACGCCGATGGACCAGCGAGGAGCAGAAAGGCAAAACGTGACTCGGCAGGCTGTTCCACTTCAGCACAGGGGCCTCCCCAGCCAAATACACCCTGGCTTAGATTGTAGGCACCGCAAATATGAGCGCTAGGGTCCAAAATTCCACCCCCCTCCCCCAGCTGGTTGCACTATCTGCAGAACCTACCTGTGGGTCGTGGTGCGGGAGGAACAGCTCACACCATGGCCTTGGCAAACCGGTTCTACTCTCCCCAGACTGATGAACCCCTTCCCACGCCCATGCCGAAACACGCCCAGCCCCCGATGGGATGGTGTAAAGCGAAACCAAACCCTCAACGAAAATGCCAAACGCTGTCAGTCTCCGTTGGACACCATGCTAGTTGATGTGGCATTCCTACAGGTGGCAGGCAGACACGGACGCATCGGCACAACTGGTCCAGATGCAGGCGACCAGTGCAGGAACAAAAGTGGCAGCATCTCCACTCGGTCAGGAACACCCTCCCCCCCACCGGCTTCTGCAGCATCCTTGTAAAGAGCCCCGAAATAATCAGGTTGGGTGCAGAGCAGACTGAGAGCGCGAGAGAGAGCGAGAGAGGGAGCGAGAGAGAGAAAGAGAGAGAGGACGGGCGGGTTCGGGCCAGAACATCACACACACACACACACACACACACACGATCATGCATGCTCAAACAAAGAAAGTGTAAGCACATGGATTGACACACAATCGTGTATGGACAGGAAGACACACACACAGATACACACTGAGCATCACACACAAACACAGACACACACACACAGATACACACACACAGATACACA